>CAWUFW010014207.1:405000-426770 GCA_963921515.1 Calotriton arnoldi | reverse complement strand
GCATCCATGGCCACAAGAGGGGACAGCTCCACGGACCAGGAGGAGCCGCAGAGCCAGACTGGGTCAGCAGCCGATGAGTGGTCGGAGGGACCCAGTGGCACGGAGGTCGGGGGGAGCCACACCGAGGAGTCCTCAGCAGCATCCACCTCAGCTGAGGACCACAGCAGCTCGGAGGATGTTATGTTATGTTAAAATTTCTTGTAAAGCGCACGTACACCAATTGGTTTCTTGGCGCTAACTTAAGGAACTGTTAGGACCCCCTGTATTCAATTGTCTGAAGAACTAGTTGTAAGCTTGAGTGAATAGCCAAGTCTTAAGAAGCCTACAAAACCTTGTAAATTCAGTGCAAGTTCTTATGTCCAAAGGAAGAGTGTTCCAGAAACTGGGTGCTAATACTGCAAACCTGCAGCCTCCCATTCGTTTCCATCTATAGGGAGGAATGGCTAAGAGGTTCTTATGGGCAGAGCGTAGACTACGAGTTTGGATATAAATTTAGGGCTAGCACCATACAGAGTTTTAAAGATAAGGCAACCAACCTTAAAAGCACATCTTTGTGGGATGGGAAGCCAGTGTAGTTCTTTCATGGTGGGAGTGATGGGTTCCCATCTAGGTTGTTGGGATATCAGTCTGGGTGCCTGGTTCTGTACCATTTGCAGTCTCTTGGTGAGATAAAGTGGAATGCCAAAATATAAAGAATTAGCATAGTCTAGATGTGATATCACCATAGCTAGGACCACCTGAGTTAAGGCTTCCCGTGTGAGCAATCTCCTGATCTTTCTTATTTTCCTCAATTGTAAAAAACAAGTGGAAGTTACTGCTCCTATCTGAGCTTTCATGGAGAGATCACTATTAATGATCACTCCCAGACTTTTGGCTGAGGGAGAAGGATTGGGTGGGGAACCCAGTTCACTCGGCCAAAACTGTGCATTCCAAGGGTTCAGGGGACCACCCAGCAGAATCACTTCTGTTTTGTCTGGATTTAATTTTAGCTGGTTGTTATTCATCCAGTCGCGAATGTGCAACATTGTTGCCTGGAATTCAGATATTGACTCAGGTAGGTTGTCGATAGAGAACACCAGTTGCATATCATCTGCGTAATTGTACGTGCATACTTTCCTGTTTCTGAGGGAGTGAAGTAAGGAAAGGAGATAAAGGTTGAATAGATGGGGAGACAACGAGGAGCCCTGTGGAACTCCACATGTCGTTGCCATTTTAGGTGCAGAGAACTGGGAGAGACGCACTGACTGAGTGCGTTCCTCTAGAAATGACTCAATCCAGTTAGATGCCCTCCCCTTGATGCCGGCAGTCCTGACACGGTCGACCAGGATACCATGATCGACCGTGTCAAATGCCGCAGATAGATCTAGTAGCACCAGGACCTGGGGGGAGCCCTTGTCAACTTCTTTCCGAAGCGTGTCCAGAACAGTAAGTATCACTGCCTCAGTGGAATGGGCTGGGCGAAACCCTGCTTAATTTGGATCAAGATAGCCAGACTGTTCAATAAAAGTACAAAGGCTTTTGACCACATGAGATTCCAGTATTTTTTCCAAATAAGGGAGCAAGGAAATGGGCCGATAGTTGGTGATACTCCCTTGTGGAGGCGGGTGGTGGCTGGTGACATTTGAAAGTGGTGAGGCGTAACTTTCTGTTGGAGTGCACAGCGTCGAGCGAGCGCAGCGAGCGAGACCGTACATCTTAAGAGGGGTTCGGGGGGGTTTTCCCCCGAGAAAATTTTGAAAAAAGAGTGGGTAAATGGTGCATTTTCAAGCAAATGTGAGAAGCAAGAAGGTTAATAAAGCAATTGTGAAAGTGCAGTTATTACATTAATAAAGGGATACCATATAACAACATGTGGATAGAAATGTTTCTGAAGCTTTGTAAAGTTAATATTCAAGCTTAAGAGTTCAATACCGATTCCAACATGGCTACGGTTTAGTCAGAAGCAAAGATTTCTCAAGATAGGCTGTGCTATGGTAACATTCAATTGAGCCCCTGCTCTCCTATAATACACATGCAATGCAAATTTTGAATAAACTTGTTCCAAATAAATATATATATTTATTGGGCCCAATGGGTTGCACTCATTTCCAGTACCGCAGAAGAAGCACACGCTAGTATCTTCCCACAAGCACATATTAACACCCACACACAACTTATTTAAATTATTTTCCATTCCTCTGAGAAACTGAGGGCTGATCTGGCGTCCAGATAATTAACATGGGAAGGGCCTGTCGGCAGCGAACATGTCCAGGGCTTGCGCACATGCACTGTCTGCTGTCTAGGCAAATGCCCTTCACAACCAGGCGGCTAAAGAGGGTGGGAATAGTCAGAAGCTAGGGATGGAAAAACAGGAGGAAGGAAAAACTGTCCAAAGGAAGGAAACATTAGAACAACAGCCCTGTGGGAAAATATGAAACCGCATTACATTCTCTGTCCAACTGGTTCGTCATGTAGTTGCTGCAAGAATGGCTGATTGAATAGGTGTGTAGTTCATTTTAACGGAACTGTCATGCTGTCTGTAGTCTTTTGTAAATTTTCTAAATAAACATGTGATGTACAACTTGCAATTTTACAAGGCAAAGCCCCTGTTCTCTCAAGTTTACAAATTCCAAATGTGAGCTGACTATCATGTGAAGGCTTTTTCTTTGAATGCTGGTACTTGTAGTTTGTTTTTACCCCTTTATAACTTCGGGAGTGCAGGTACCGGAATAAAAAGAAAAACCTGGAATGGCTTTTTTGGTGTGTTCTAGTCCCTGCTTCTTATAGAGTTGTTGATGCCCGTGACCTCCTGGCGGTTAAAAAACACATTATAAGTCTATGGGGTGATATTGCGATTACTTTGAAATCTGGCATCTATATGCAATCTTGTCTGATCAATTACACATGTATACCAGAAAACTGAGGGCTTGTTCCTAATTTAGATTCCCGCTCCTAACGTGACAACGATCCTTTGCCAACTCCTGTGTTTCAGTCTTGCTTCCATTCACCTACTCCACATGCAGTGAGGTAGGCATAATGTGCAAGGTAGCTGCTAAACTCGGCCTACTGGATGTATTGCTGAACAATTCTCAAGAAAGTCTACGAAAGCTCCAGCCGAACAACGTTCAACTAAGGCTAAAAGTCTTTTTAAGCATGTCAACAATGGTTAAGCATGAGAAACAGACTACGCCTTTCCCGCTCAGAAAATATTCTGGCCCATCGTTCACCTTTTAAATAATCGCTTTCCAGTGGTGTAGCCTGGATATCAATGGCCCTAACGCAAGCAAGAAAAATAGGCCCTTGCCCTGAGTTGGTAATAAAAAATACAGAAATATTTGGGGTACAGACGGCCCCTCACAATATGGACTCAGCTGTCACTGCACTCTGCACTAGTGTTCCTGCAAATGGGTCTCTAAGTTCTTTATTCTACCAGTATTTTCTTCGCAGCTCCCTTCCTTCCTTCTACTGTCTCCTCTCTGTCTCTGTACCCTCTTCTGTCTCTCCTTGGTACTTAGCTCGTCCCCTTCTAATGTCCTTATTTATGGCATCTTTCTTTTCCACTTGCCTTGCCTTTTTTGCTCGTGCTTATCTTCTTTCTCTCTCATCAATATCCCTTTCCCTCATTTTTCTATCCTCCTCTACTCTGTCTTTACCCCCTCGTTTCAACCCGTTTCTCACTCTCCTCCCTATTCCCCTTACTCACCTACTCCTCCCCCATGCCCTCCACAAAGAGTAAACACAGACCCAGGCCCAAGGCAGGCTCTGTGTTTATAAACTTGGAGCGTGAGGCCACTTAAATTTCTGTAAACAATGCTGGATAGGCTGAGTCCATTCCTACCTCTGGGGCACGGTGCCACTGCACCGGCTGCAGCAGTGATAGCCACGCGGCCGCCCACGCCACTTCCGCCTTCCCTAAACACATGATATATATAACACCTCAGCATAAAATACGCCATCACCCAGCTGAACTTGAGGGGCGGGAGTGCACGCAGGTGTTATCGTTTCGCTTATATGTTGCGCTATACCTCTTAATCATCTAGCGCCAGTCAGAAATACATAAAAGCAATTTTGAGTGAAGACTAGCTGTAATTACATTTGTGCAGGTCTCAACGGCTCTTTTTGTAAAACGGGAATGAGAGCAATTCTCCATCTCATATCCAGCGAAGAAAATGAAAAGAAAGCTTAACATAGAAGTAATTTTAACTGATTCACTGATCTGGATACTTTTTAAGGGAGTACAGTAAGTATTCCTGTCAGACTTTGAAGTCTGCGTTTGCAGTTCGATTACATCCATCGGGGTTGCTTTACAGCCATTAAGAATGTGCACCTTTTATCTGCTCTTTTCAATTAATTGAATTTCAAAAGTATTGTGCTTCTGTTTTTTTAAAAATCGTTTGGTTGCTGCAGAACATCGCTGAGTGATTTATTGTTCCAGTAATTAAAACCACCGACGACTTACAATGGTCACTGCTGTAACTCCAGTTTTCCCGTGGCCATATTTTAGTGTGTTTATATTTATATTCGGTCAGCTTGGGAGGTAGGTATGTGCAGACAGAAAAAAAGCAGCCTCCAACCACTTCGATGCCGACTGAGCAACGTATGCACACTTTATTAATACATCCTTTAGAAGGGGGTTCACTAACATTATAATCTGCATTGAGGATGTCTCCCGGGACATACTTAGAGATGGCATTAAAAGCCAACGCGTTGATAATAGGTTGATCTTGTATTTAAGTTTTATCTCTTCCAGTCGCAGCACATAATATTCGGGGGGGTCACGCGGGTGTTGGGGGGGTCGCGCGGGTGTTGTTGCGGGGGGATGTAAAAAGAAAATGAAAAGTAACTTACCTGACCGGGTCTGCCTCTGCTGCTCGGCCGGGTCCCGCGCCGCCTCTGCTGCTTCTGAACACAGGAACAGGCATGCTGCTCCCTCCCCTCCTGTAAAGCCAATCACAACGCTGCAATGGCAGCGTTGTGATTGGTGCAGAGTCCGGTGCAGAGTCCGGGGCAGCGCCCAGCCGGGCACCAGTAGGGACGCCATTTTCTCTATGTAGGCTGCATGCAGCCTACATAGAGAAAATGTAGAGTACGCATGACTGCTTTGGTCGGCCCCCAGGGCCGACCAAGCAGTCTGGGCACTTAGAGTGGTGCAAGCCACTCCTCCCTGACCCGCCCACACGCCCGCCCCCAACCAGGCAATCCCTCCCACCCGCCCCCAACCAGACATACCCCTGACGTCTGCTTTCTCGCAGCGCGAGAAGCAGGAAATAAAATGGTATTTTAAATACCATTTTATTTTCTGCTTCTGGCGCAGCGAGAAAGCAGTAGGGCGGCGCCCTAATGGAGCGGCCGCCACTGTCCAGCACCACACCCCCGCTGCGCATGTTTGTGCCACTGGTGTGGAGGCCGTGTCCTCCCCCTCTGTCCTGCCCACCTTACCTGAACCCCATTCTACTCCCCTGGAGATAGGCACTGCAGTGGAGTCCACTACCACCCTGTCTGACTTGGGCACTGCAGTGGGGAACCTGTCCACTCCATCTGCACGGCCCACTGCAGTCGTGCCAGCACCCACACCATCTGACTCATGCCCCCCAGTTGTGCCGGCACACACCATGTCAGACACCTCCACTGCAGTTGTCAGTGACTCTCCAGCACCCACCACCCCTTCCCTGCCTCCTTCTGGTGAGCCCTGATCCTGTCCCTGCGGTGCCTGGCCTGCCCCCCATATGCCCCTCCGAGGGGAATGTCCCTGGTGTGTAGCAGTGCAGGCATGCAAAGGGTGACATCTGCCACTGTCACCCTGTTTTGACTTTGTTAATGGACTGGCCATTGGCCTTGGTTATTTTTCAGGACTTTCAATTTTATAGCCACATATGCTGAATAAAGCTACTTTCTGTTCTCTAGTGGTTTTGCTTCTGATGTACATGATGTTGATGATGCTAACCATGCCCTTGCTGCAGTGATGGTGCTTTTTGATCTCAGGATAATGAAGTGTTACTGTGCAGGACCCCATGTGGTCCAGGGGGAATGTGTCCTATCCTGGTGTGTATCCATGTCATCCTTTGCAGCAATATGAGGGTGTCATGTTTTCAAGATTTGGCAATGGGATTTCCTACTTTTATTTGCAATATCACATCTGTGGCTTACACCCCTGCACATCTGTTGTGCTTGCCATTGTTCAATTTGTCTATTTCCCTGACCTTGTGACCATCTCCACTGGACATGCAAGTTTGGGCATCAATGGGGAAAGACTCATCTGTGTTATCAGTGCAACTTGCTATACATGTGTGTTGGATCTGTGCTGATGATTTCGGTGACACTCCCATGACCAGGCTGATATGACGGTAGCCTTCATTTTGTGCTAATTGTTGACTGAGTGACCAAGTGTTCTGCTGACATGATAGAGCCCTACTGAGACAACGTATGGCACAGCTTTCCTTACACAGGAGTGGAGTCCCCTCATGGCAGTGTGTACTTCTGTGACATTGCCTGAGCACAAGGTGTGTGTTGTGTGAGCATGTCTGTGTGTGTTCACTTCCATTTTGCTAGGCTGGCTGGGATCCCTAGTGATGTTCCTGTTTGTCATGCTTGCTGAGTTGACCTATGTTCCCCCTAAGTCTTCTCCCTGGCTTCTCTGGGATGTGGGTGCATGGCACATTACTGGTCATCAGGGTGTCACCCATAGGTGTGTTTGCTGTCAGGGCTGAGTTTGTGGGCAAACGCAGATGAGCCACAGTCAGGATTCCCCTTGGCACTTGTTGGTTACACCTGTCATGTAATTTACAGTTTGTGTTAGCTTTCTGTGATTGTGACACGTTGTGTGTGTGACTGCTGCCACTCCTCAGGGTCAGAGCTGCAATGTTGGAAGTTGTCTATGTGTGTTTTTGTGGGTGACCTTGGCTTCTTCATTGGTGTGTGACTGTGGCCGGGATCCCATTGGTTGGTGTGGTATTGACGTCATGCCCATGTACGGCGTACTGTGCAGTGTGTCAGACATTCACAAGTCTTGTTGACTGGCCATGTGTGATGGGTTTCTGCACCTTAGTTCCCACCACCACCCCTGGGATTGTCATGGGTGCATATGCAATGTCACCTGTGCATGTGAGCTTCACTGCTGCACATTGGTGGAGATCAAGGTGTGTGGTGTTGAGTGTGTGCAGATGAGAGTTGTTTCATGGCTAGACCCCTGCCTCCATATTGACCTTGGCTGACAGGCCGTGCTGATTGATTTGTGCTTGTGTAGGTGTGATGGTAGTTTGTTGCTCAGGACACATGACTGTGGTTCACTGTGTGAACAACATCTAGCTTTGTCATCACAGTGGGATTATCATGCAGGCCAGTGTCACCACAATGTGGGGACCCTGGGGGTAGTGCTGTGGTGGGTCTGTGTCTTGCTGTGTTAGTTGCTGTTCCTACAAGCTTGTGTGACATGTGTAATTTGGGCTCCCTCTCATCTAACAATGCCTGATTGCCCACATAGGGGATTCGGATCCATGAGTTACTTTTGTGTGGCACTGTATGCACATCTGTGTAATTGGGATTCAGGCCTCCTCATGTGTTGTGTGGTTACCTGGGGACACTGGCACACACCCCCCCCTCACCTGTTGTGTTTGATATGCAGTGTGGGGCTGCCTGTTTGTGTTTGTGCATCAGCACCACTGCATTGGCCTATCTTTAGTGTGCCATTGGCTGTATGTTGTTTGGTGGGTTTCCCCTGCTGTCCCTGGGACTCCTAGGTCATCAGTCAGCACAGTGATCATGGTTTGTATGTCCCATTGCTGCCATGGTATGGTATTTGTTCACCTCACATCTACAGTCTCCACAGGATATCTACATTTGTGTGCCCATTGGTGCAGATATGTGGTTCTGCATTATGATGGTCACTTCTGTCATTGTGTTATAGATGAATGTTGACAGTGTCAGCCCCCATGGGTGATGTTTGTCTGCACATGGCCAAAGGTATGTCTTATTTGCACTGCACTGTTTGCATCACCAAATCTATGTTGCTATGGGACACAAGCACTACTATGTCACTGATGTGTTTGTTGGTCTGTGACCTGGGATAATCCATGCTGTTTGGCATTTCCAGCTTTTGCCATTACAACACTTACAATTTGGTCACTGTGATGATGGGGTGTTAGGCCCCATTGCCACAATGTTCAGAATGTGCTTCAGCTATGGGCCCCACACTTGCCTTTTGGTCACTGTGATGATGGGGGTTAGGCCCCATTGTCACAATGTTCAAAATGTGCTTCAGCTATGGGCCCCACACTTGCCTTTGGGCCACTGTGATGATGGGGGTTAGGCCCCATTGTCACAATGTTCAAAATGTGCTTCAGCTATGGGCCCCACACTTGCCTTTTGGTCACTGTGATGATGGGGGTTAGGCCCCATTGTCACAATGTTCAGAATGTGCTTCAGCTATGGGCCCCACACTTGCCTTTTGGTCACTGTGATGATGGGGGTTAGGCCCCATTGTCACAATGTTCAAAATGTGCTTCAGCTATGGGCCCCACACTTGCCTTTTGGCCACTGTGATGATGGGGGTTAGGCCCCATTGTCACAATGTTCAAAATGTGCTTCAGCTATGGGCCCCACACTTGCCTTTTGGTCACTGTGATGATGGGGGTTAGACCCCATTGCCACAGTGGTCATGGTCTGCTTGCATTGTGGATACCACACACATTTATGTGTGACACATGTGATAGGGGTCACATTGTATGTTCAATTTCATGTTCAGTGTTGTAGGCATATGACACAGTCTACACACGCTTGTCATGGTGTTGGGGGGATGTGTTTTTCTTACATTCCTTATGATGCAGTATGCTGGTTGTGTCATGCATTACCCATCCTATGAGTAGGGATGGTGTTGGTGGTAGGCATCCATCCCCCTATGAGTGGGAATGGTAGTAGTGGTAAGCCTCCAGCCCCCCCTGAGTAGGGGTGGTGGTAGTGGTGGGCATCCAGCCCCCCCTGAGTAGGGGTGGTGGTAGTGGTAGGCATCCATCCCCCTATGAGTGGGGATGTAGTAGTGGTAAGCCTCCAGCCCCCTGAGTAGGGGTGGTGGTAGTGGTAGGCATCCAGCCCCCCTGAGTAGGGGTGGTGGTAGTGGTAGGCATCCAGCCCCCTGAGTAGGGGTGGTAGTAGTGGTAGGCATCCAGCCCCTATGTGTGGGGATGGAAGTAGTGGTAAGCCTCCAGCCCCCCTGAGTAGGGGTGGTGGTAGTGGTAGGCATCCAGCCCCCTATGTGTGGGGATGGTAGTAGTGGTAAGCCTCCAGCCCCCCCTGAGTGGTGGTGGTGGTAGTGGTAGGCATCCAGCCCCCCCTGAGTAGGGGTGGTGGTAGTGGTAGGCATCCAGCCCCCTATGTGTGGGGATGGTAGTAGTGGTAAGCCTCCAGCCCCCCCTGAGTAGGGGTGGTGGTAGTGGTAGGCATCCATCCCCCTATGAGTGGGGATGTAGTAGTGGTAAGCCTCCAGCCCCCCTGAGTAGGGGTGGTGGTAGTGGTAGGCATCCAGCCCCCCCTGAGTAGGGGTGGTGGTAGTGGTAGGCATCCAGCCCCCCCTGAGTAGGGGTGGTAGTAGTGGTAGGCATCCAGCCCCCTATGTGTGGGGATGGAAGTAGTGGTAAGCCTCCAGCCCCCCCTGAGTAGGGGTGGTGGTAGTGGTAGGCATCCAGCCCCCTATGTGTGGGGATGGTAGTAGTGGTAAGCCTCCAGCCCCCCCTGAGTGGTGGTGGTGGTAGTGGTAGGCATCCAGCCCCCTGAGTAGGGGTGGTGGTAGTGGTAGGCATCCAGCCCCTATGTGTGGGGATGGTAGTAGTGGTAAGCCTCCAGCCCCCCTGAGTAGGGGTGGTGGTAGTGGTAGAGCATCCAGCCCCCCTGAGTAGGGGTGGTGTTGGTGGTAGGCATCCAGCCCCCCTGAGTAGGGGTGGTGGTAGTGGTAGGCATCCAGCCCCCCCTGAGTAGGGGTGGTGTTGGTGGTAGGCATCCAGCCTCCCCTGAGTAGGGGTGGTGGTAGTGGTAGGCATCCAGTCCCCCTGAGTAGGGGTGGTGGTAGTGGTAGGCATCCAGCCCCCCCTGAGTAGGGGTGGTGTTGGTGGTAGGCATCCAGCCCCCTATGTGTGGGGATGGTAGTAGTGGTAAGCCTCCAGCCCCCCCTGAGTAGGGGTGGTGGTAGTGGTAGGCATCCAGCCCCCCCTGAGTAGGGGTGGTGGTAGTGGTAAGCATCCAGCCCCCTAAGAGTGGGGATGGTAGTAGTGGTAAGCCGCCAGCCCCCCCTGAGTAGGGGTGGTGGTAGTGGTAGGCATCCAGCCCCCCCTGAGTAGGGGTGGTGTTGGTGGTAGGCATCCAGCCCCCCCTGAGTAGGGGTGGTGGTAGTGGTAGGCATCCAGCCCCCCCTGAGTAGGGGTGGTGGTAGTGGTAGGCATCCAGCCCCACATGAGTAGGGGTGGTGGTAGTGGAAGGCATCCAGGCCCCTATGGGTGTATATGGCATTGGTGATAGCCATCCCGCCCCTATGGTTCTGCTGTTGCTATTGTAAGTCATTTCTGCATCCCTATGTGTGTGTGTTATGTGTCGGGTACGTGTCGTTTGTTTGTGTGGTGGGTGTTTGACTTACCTTCTGCGCCGTACGCGTCCGTACCGGTCCCGGTAATAGATGTAGAGTATTGGTAGGACCTGCGCGATGGGATTCATGGCTGGTTCGTCTCGTTCGTCTTTCTCGTTGCTTCGACTCGTACTCGTGGCTGGCGTGTTCGTCTCGTAGCCGTGGATAGTCTTGTGGCGCGAATCGGAGCTTATGTGCGCCTCTTCCGGATGCTCTGGCGTGCCGTGCGTAGCGACGGGTTCGGCGCGTACGGAAGGCGCATCGTACTAGTCCGGCCGGAAGGGGCTGTATTTTAGCTTCCGTGCGACTCGATTCTGCGTTTACGGATCCGGCTCGGGCGGGGAACAGGAGCTGGATTGGGTGAGTATGGCTGGGTCGGGATTTGGGCAGTTATGCGCATCGTACTTGTTCGTTCGGACGGATGTTCGAATCGGTCGGGGAACACGCGTTCGGCTTGGTTTTTTCCCGGGCGAATAGTGTTAGGTGAGCTTCCGGCCGAGATCGGAATCGACCCCTATATTGGCAGGGAGGAAACTCCTTCACCTTTGCGACAGAGTACCTTCCCCGCAAATATATAAATCAGGCCCTTAGCCTTCATTACCATGTCCACAGAAGGTTTACAGCCTTTACCACACATCTTTTACCATGCAGGACGTTACCACACAGGTATGTCTCATGCAGGTAAGTACCACGCAGATAAATACAGGGTGTAGGTTTTTAGCTTTAACACGCATCCTTTCCCGTGCAGGTAAGCATTATTTTTTAAATCACATAATTTTAATGTTATCAGTTTTTTAAAAAGGGGGTAAAGGTGTGGGTAGAGGTAAATGGAGGTAAGGGTGATTTTAGGGTTTAGGGTGGGTAGTGATAAAGGGAGGTAAGGGTGATTTTAGGGTTTTTGAGTTGGTAGAGGTAAAGGGAGGTAAGAGTAATTTTAGGGTTTAGGGGTTGGTAGAGGTAAAGGGAAGTAAGAGTATTTTTAGGGTTTGGGGTGGGTTGAGGTAGAGGTAAAAGGAGGTAAGGGTACTTTTAGGGTTTAGGCTGGGTAAGAGTAAAGGGAGTTATGGGTAACTTTAGGATTTAGAGGGAGTAGAGGTAAAGGATGGTTAGAGTAATATTTGGGTTTAAAGGTGGGAAGACATAAAGGGTGATATGGGCAAAGTTAGGGCTTAGGGTGGGTAGAGGTAAAAGGAGATATAGGTAATCTTAGGGTTTAGAGGGAGTAAGGGTAAAGGGTTGTAAGTCGAATTTTGGGGTTTAGGGGTGGGTAGAGGTAAAGGGAGGTATGGGTAAGTTTAGGGTATAAGGGTGGATTGTTGTAAAGGGAAGTAAGGGAAGTTTTAGGGTTAAGTGAGGGTAGAGGTAAAGGGGGTAAGGGTATATTTAGTATTTAGGGCTGGCTAGAGGTGACGAGGTAAGGGTAAATATAGGGTTCATGGGTGGTTAGAGATATTGGAAGGTAAGGGTAAATTTAGGGTTCAGGGAGGGAAAGAGGTAATGGATTGTAATGTCCAATATTCCCACAGAATTCAGGTTGTCAAATAAGTCATAACTGAAACACACCTTAATAGGTGCATAATATTGGAAAGTAATGACAAAGATATTAGGAGGCTAGGTTATTAAATAGATACCTCATGACCATTCACCAATGGCAATGGACACTGTAAAAGGTACTCAAAGAAAGATTGAGAAATGAAGCAGAATGCTGCAAATGTCATGGAGTGCAAGGATACTTGGAGCAAATTCTGTGAGAATGCCTAAATATGAGGCAATTCTAGTGGATGGGACTACCATAAATATAAAAACTAACTTGAGTAGACAATTAATGAAGTTTACCAGAATGATAATTTTGCATGGCCTCTCAGAATTCAAAAAGATGCCTCAGGCAAGCAATAGTAACTTTAATCAAGGTGGATAAACAATATATGTTTGGACAATGTAAGTGAGGCATTTGTCTCATATATATAATAAGTACCTGATGAAGGTTTCAGTGATAGACAGTTATGAACATATGTTTTACAGAAGCAGTGATGCATATAAAATCTTCATGAAGGTATAAGTAAAGTTTCTTTACACCCATCATCAAAGCAGATATTGAAAAGGAAATTTGATGGCGCACAGGGCCTGATTCACAAAGGTAGACTTATACTTTTCTGTATGTTTAAATTTTTTGGGAATTTATAAAACTGCATTTTAATACTAAGTTTACGAGTGCGGAGACTCTGCAGTCAGGACGGAGAACTCCACACATTAAAAGATAGGTATGTTTTATCTTTTTATATGCAGAGGTGTCCGTCCCGACTGCAAGATCCCATTTACAAGTTTTTGATGCAGGGCATCGCAGTAAGTCACTTTGCTGCGCTGCCCAAAGGGAAAGGGCAGGAATGTGTCGTATTTATGATATACGGTGCATTCCTGTCCTTTCCCACTGCGCTGGTGCCGTTTTGGCTGCCTTGCGCCAATGTATGCATCCTTGCGCCATGGTTCAAGGGTGTCTGCATTTTAGGAATGATTGTTTTTGTGCAGGACAGGAGGCCGTCTTGCACAAAGACAATCAATGGATGCATTTTCCTCCTTCTATGTGTGTTACAGAATGCATCACAAATAGAAAGACGAAAGCCTCCCCTGGGGAGTTGTAGGCTTTTGACGCATTCCCATGTTTACAAGTCCATGTGAATCTGGGAATGCATCAAAATCCATGGGTGTTGCATCAGAACACCTACCCCAAAGCCCATGGAATGCCTATTTGACACAGAGTAAGGCAGCGCAGCGGCTTGTGCTGCTTTGCCTTACTCCATATCTACAAAGCCATGAAAAGCCATGCAAAGTGGTTTTGCATGGCTTCGTAGTTTTGGGTCTGCACTCTGCACTGCCAGTGTGTCAAAAAAAGGGATACACCGGCGGCACAATGGGCTTGTAAATGAGCCCCTTAGTTTTAAAATGCACTGTTGGTAATTTTGCTTACACACATTAATGTGGTACTTGAAACCATCCCACTAACAGTAAGCATTATCTTACATTCAATCCATGTTGCGATTCATATTCTACATTTGTCAAGACATTATTGTTATGTAAGATTTTCTTAATATTGATTTAAAGATCTGAACTGTAAAGGCTTTACTCAAACTAGAGACAGCTGTGTCTCCATTTAGAAAGAACTTTTAAGGACTGAACTATCATGAGTCGCCTCCAAGGCAGATTATAACTTGATGGTGCAAAAACTCTCCTATCCTAAATAAAAAAGTTGAGTTAATTTGCACTCATATTTAAGTGCTGTTTCAGATCTACGCCTTAGATTAAATGTTTTGGAAATCTGTTTGATACATTTAAAAAAATCTGAACTGGAGTTTGGTAAGATTTCCTAATCCTTGCACGGTTGTCTTGAGCTTGCAACTTCAAGTCAATACAAACACTACTATGTATCGTGGCACAGATTTACTAAGATTTTGCGCCGGGGTGCATCACTTTTGTGGTGCAGCCCAACGCGAAATCCATTTTGCATTTACTAAGCAACGTTGCTCTGTGTGGTTTAGTAAACACAAAATAACGCATCGCATAGTGCTTTCTTGCATTACTTTGCATGGGTACGGATTACATTGGTGGACCATGGGCGTTTC
The DNA here is from genome assembly GCA_963921515.1 of Calotriton arnoldi. NCBI lineage: Eukaryota > Metazoa > Chordata > Amphibia > Caudata > Salamandridae > Calotriton > Calotriton arnoldi. The sequence goes on along the minus strand of CAWUFW010014207.1, from coordinate 412,568 downwards.
AGTGCATCCACCCATGCATTTTGGTGCAAACCCAAATTTACAAAGACTTGTAACTAGGAGAAATATCTTTATTTCTCCTTGTTACTCCCTCTATCCATGTGTGCTGCATTCTGCAACATGAAGGAAGGAAGATAGGGTGTTACAGGAGCATGCTTTGCTGCATTTGAGAAAACCATCAGGAGCTAGACTTTTGGCTGTGTTCCTGAAGAGTGATTGGAAATCCTTGCTTCCAATGAAGTCTGTATACTGGTGCCCCCCAAATGGTACATAAATATTTAGGAACAGTTGATGAATCAAGGAAGGAAATACTGAACTTTTGTTAAAATGATGGCATAGAAATGTTCCATCCTGCCAAGTCCTAGCCTATTCCTATTCTTCTGCCTGAAGTCACCCCTTCACAGGTTGGCTGCAGAGGCTGCTTAAGTCCCGCCCCACCACGACCCAATAACTTAATTGAATTTTGCCCCCGCTGTTTTCTATGGGTGTTTTTTTTCATCATGTTTAATGTTTCTTAAAGTCTAATCCCCTCAACCAATTTTTGTTATTTTGATATAATTAATTTATTTAATCTTAACTTTTTTAACCAAATTGATTTGAGGATTTAATTCCTTAATGTTTTAGTGCTGCTAAAATACTTCACATTCAATTTTCTCTGAGAAGCCTAGATTTCCCCATAGAAACCTGTGTTTACTATAAAGTGACTACATTACTTAACTTTGTGAGAGCTCATCCATAGCTCACTCCCCCAGTTGACACTCCAGTTTCCTACAAATCGTTTTAGATGATGGGATTCTCTCTGAGTTCATAAATAGTAAAATATATATGCATGTGTGTTGGTCCTGTAACAACACAAGTGTACAGCATATGCCTGTAAACATGTATAGTTTGATTATATATATGTATTTAGATATGTACATTTCTTTGTACAAATATATATACTACTTATGGTTTAAAAATATATAGATATTCTTTAGCCCTGCTTAACAAATGTATATATTCTGTATGCTTTTAAAACAAACTATATATAAATATATATAAATAAATATATGTAAATTTACATTATTTTATGCTTCACATATCTATAGCTCACTGCATAGTTATTTGATTAGTTGCTTCCGGGTCCCTGTTTTTTTGCATCTATCACAATATGTAAATATAATCATAACAGTTGTGTTTATAAGTGCTTCACTATTGAAATATTGAGAAAAATAAAATAAATGTAATTTTTTAAAATAAAAATACCCAGATAAATTAGCTTTACATACAACAACGCCTAAAAGTCTGAGTTTCAACCTATCTGTCCATACATTCACATATGGAACTTTATACAATACAATTTTATATCTTTGTAATTTTCCTTATACATATATACCCTTTCTATGTATATATATATATATATATATATATATATATATATATATATATATATATATATATACTGGCGGTCACCAGTAGATAGTTATAGTTAGGACCTATTTTCCATAGGAAATCCGCAACATTCTATTTGAAATAACTCTTGCGTCGGTTGACGAATCTTCGCGAAATTTTCAAACTTTATGGCCCGCTCCGGTCCGCTCCTACCCTGAAAGTTTCGGGGTGATTCGTCAAAAGCGGGGCCGAGAAAAAGGGGGTCCCAAAACGTGTTTTCCCCATTCATTTTCCCTTAGGAAACTTTAGCCACGGCTACAGCCCGAACTGCTGAACGGAATTACACAAAATTTGGCAAAGAGGTAGTTCTTGGTTCAGAAAGAACCCTTTTTGTTAAATGGTGTAAATCCGTTCAGTAGTTGCGGAGAAATTAAAAAAATAAGAGTCAAAAATCAATTTCCCATAGGAAACTTTATGCAAGGCTACAGCCCGAACTGCTGAACGGAATTACACCAAATTTGGCAAAGAGGTAGTTCTTGGTTCAGAAAGAACCCTTTTTGTTAAATGGTGTAAATCCGTTCAGTAGTTGCTGAGCAAATCAAAAGTAAAAACACATATATATCTGGGCGGAGCCTAACCCCACATGTCATTGTGAGATCTGATTGGCTGTCAGCACTTCATCCAGGAATTGCTGGCAGCCATCTTGGGACCAATATAAATGATAGTACCCCATTGAAATGCGTTGTAGTGAATCGAAGATTTTGAGGGTTACCAAAAGGAGAACTATAAAGGGTGATAACAGACTTTAGTTACATTAGAATTCATTTGTTGATGGTACCATACTAATTTCAGGAATTGTGGTGTGTTCTAAGGTGATTTTACCCTGTGAAAAACCTTGTGCTGGGATATCATGAATCATGTTTGAGAGAAAACTATTTTCACATGCTTGTCCCATACAGTTTTGGAAGGTGCTCCAGAAGCTAAAATGAGAGCATATTTTCTGTAAATTCACATTATCTTTCTCAGTCATGTGAGAATGAAGTCTGACATTCTCAGTAAAACATGTACATCCAACATTGGCAGAGACTGTCAGTTGATTCCTTTGTGTTCTACTGCAGCTTCCCAGAGTGTTCTAAAGAACAACTAGAGTGCTAACAGCCTTACTTATGACAAAAGTATGGCACACCTGAAGCCATCTTGATTGGAATAAACTGGTAACACTTAAAACATTTAATTTAAAAAGGAACAAAATGATGGGGTTCATTTTGTCATAGAAATTATGGTTAGTGCTGTAGAAAGAAAAATTAGGACATGTTTCAAGTGTGATCTCAAATATCTTCCTGTTATATTTCAACAGGAGCAGCCTGTCAGTTGATGCCTTTGTGTTCTACTGCAGCTTCCCAGAGTGTTCTAAAGAACAACTAGAGCGCTAACAGTCTTACTTATGACAAAAGTATGGCACACCTGAAGCCATCTTGATTGGAATAAACTGGTAACACTTAAAACATTTAATTTAAAAAGGAACAAAATGAGGGGGTTCATTTTGCCATAGAAATTATGGTTAGTGCTGCAAAAAGAAAATTTAGGGCATGTTTTAAGTGAGATCTCAAATCCTCTTCTATTTCATTAGAAAATTCTGACATGCAGACTGAAACAATCACTTTCAATACCAGCAGTAGACTTCCAGTTAACTCCTTGGTGAGCAGTAGCTTTACTACAGTGATCTAATGAACAACTAGAGTGCTAACATTCTGAATTTATGGCAAATGTGTGACACATCTGAATGCCTTCTTGATGGAATCAAAGTAAAAACTGAAAGCATTTCCTACTGAGGAGACTGTAGTAAATGAGGAAATTAGGAAACTTCATAACAAATAAGTCTCCCAAGATGGCCACCAGAGAAAAAAGAGCCCAAATGTAGCACAAATATCACCCAGAGGTAGCCCACGTATAGCCCAATGACAGAAATGTGCAAAACACTTTTTATTTTTTGTTTTTTTGCAGTTTTATATAGTGCAGACTGGTCAGGTATTGGAGTGCTTTACATGAGCATTGGTTACATCACACAAGGACAAATTCATGTTGGTTGACCCCTACACTACCCAAACACCACTGCACTACCCTAAACCCTAAAACACTACCCCCAGCACGACCCCCTTCACTACCCAAACACAACTGCACTACCCTAAACTCAAAAACACTACCCCCAGCACGACCCCCTACACTACCCAAACACCACTGCACTACCCTAAACCCTAAATCTACCCCTACACTACACAAATACCACTGCACTACCCTAAACCCTAAAACACTAGAACCCAGCATGACCCCCTACAGTACACAAACACCACTGCACTACCCTAAACCCTAAAACACTACCCCCTACACTATACAAACACCATTGCACTACCCTAAACCCTAAAACACTACCCCCAGCATGACCCCCTACACTACACAAACACCACTGCACTACCCTAAACCCTAAAACACTACCCTAGCACGACCCCCTACACTACCCAAACACCACTGCACTACCCTAAACCCTAAAACACTACCCCCAGCACGACTCCCTACACTACACAAACACCACTGCACTACGCTAAACCCTAAATCTACCCCCAGCATGACCTCCCACACTACACAAACACCACTGCACTACCCTAAACCCTAAAACACTACCCCCAGCATGACCCCCTACACTACCCAAACACCACTGCACTACCCTAAACCCTAAAACACTAACCCCAGCATGACCCCCTACACTACCCAAACACCACTGCACTAACCTATACCCTAAAACACGACCCCGTACACTACACAAACACAACTGCACTACCCTAAACCCTAAAACACTACCCACAGCATGACCCCCTACACTACACAAACACCACTGCACTACCCTAAACCCTAAAACACTACCCCCTACACTACACAAACACCACTGCCCTACCCTAAACCCTAAAACACAACCCCCAGCATGACCCCTACACTACACAAACACCACTGCACTACCCTAAACCCTAAAACACTACCCCCAGCACAACCCCCTACACTACACAAACACCACTGCACTACCCTAAACCGTAAAACACTACCCCCAGCACGACTCCCTATACTACCCAAACACCACTGCACTACCCTAAACCCTAAATCTACCCCCAGCACGACCCCCTACACTACCCAAACACCACTGCACTACCCTAAACCATACAACACTACCCCCAGCATGACCCCCTACACTACACAAACACCACTTCACTACCCTAAACCCTAAAACACTACCACCAGCATGACCCCCTACACTACTCAAACACCACTGCACTACCCTAAACCCTAAAACACTAACCCAGCACGACCCCCTACACTACCCATACACCACTGCACTACCCTAAAGCCTAAAACACTACCCCCAGCATGACCCCCTACACTACTGCACTACCCTAAACCCTAAAACACTACCTCCAGCACGACCCCCTACACTACCCAAACACCACTGCACTACCCTAAACCCTAAAACACTACCCCCAGCACGACCCCCTACACCACCCAAACACCACTGCACTACCCTAAACCCTAGAAAAGAAACCCCCACCCCATGCCCAATACCCCTTACCTCTCACTCCTCGTGGTTCCTCTCTCCTCGTGGTTCCTGCTTCACGTCGTCTCTGAGGGGCGGTGCACGTCGTTGTGAGGAAACGGAACAGCCTCTGTTTCCTTACAACGACATGGATCGTCTACATGTTTTAGAACGCATGGTCATTTACCATACATACCTTTACAACAAAATTCGTTGTAAAGGCATGCGTGGTAAATGACCATGCGTTCTAAAAATGCGTAGTAATGACTTCGTGATGTACAACGCATGCGTGGTAATGCATGCATTGTAATGGTATCGCAAAGTAAAAAGTCGTTGTAACGGCTGTTTACCGATCGAAGATGGCCCCTGTTCTTCAGTGAGACGTTTATTTGATTAATTAGGAGGAAAGAATGTGTTTTTTTACCGAAAAGTGCATTCCCGGCTGTTGTATTGTGAAAGTGTCCGCTTGGCCTGGTTTCACTTCCGGTGAGAGAGTGGAAGAGTCTGTTTGGATCTAAAGGAGTTCTGTTGTTGGACGGGGCCGGCGCGACATGTCATCAGAAAACATAGCTAATGGAAAGCGTCCTCCCTGAAGTGTGGAGCAGTGCCATGAGAGGTCAACGAGTGTGCGTCCCACCGCAGTATGACCGTACCACGTGACCCATGTGCCACCTCCAGGGTACGGGAGACAGAAGCGGCATCGCAGGTCCTCTTGAAGACCGTTGTAGCACTAATTCTACATTTTGGTACTAGGGCATTTTAACTTCGTTGTTCCTGCCAGATACAAAGAGAAGATCCTGTGTTATTCAGTGCCCTCGTTACCTTTTTGTGGGTTGTGGTGCTTGTCACTTCGCTGCCCCGCCGGTGCACACAACTGGGCACCCCACCTCGTGTGCCATCTGCAGGGCCTCTGCCCTCAGATCACTGGTTTCGGTTTCTGGAGTGGCAACATAAACAGTTGCTCCCAAAGGACTAGCCTGAACACTTAGGTGAATATCCCTTGCACCAGCATTCCACGGAAATTCTTTCCTAGCTCTCCCACGTCAACGAGGACGTCATAATAGCACGGCTCCGCTCGCGACACCGTATGACATCATCGGAGCCATAAGAGAACCTCGTCGGCGTGCTGACGTCAGTTCCACCCATTTTTTCCGTGCCACCGAGGCAAACAGGGGACCGAGACATTTTCACATGTATACATAGTATAATAAATATATATATATATTCACTGAAAAAACCATAGGTTTCAGGCACGTTATAGTTAGAAATTAGCATTTAAAAAACCTTCGAAATTCACTGAAAAAACCATAGGTTTCAGGCACGTTATAGTTAGAAATTAGCATTTAAAAAACCTTAGAAATTTACTGAAAAAACCATAGGTTTCTGGGGCGTTATAGTTAGTTGGACATTTCACTCGTACAAAACCATAGAAATTCCCCCGTTATAGTTAGTTCAGCTAACTATAACTCGCACGCCCGCAATGCACTGCTGATGACGTCACATATTACATCACTCATGACATGGTCAGTGACATCACTCATGACATCACTGATGACATCTCAAATGACATCACTGATGAGATCACTGATGACATCATCCAGTGAATGTGTGTTTTTCTGAAAATTAAATATGTTTTATATGTGTATATCTCAAGGTCGATGGAAGAATAAATGGGTATATAAGTGTCTAAATGGATGATTTTGTTTTGTAAAATTGATTGTATAACTGACTAAGTGTATCTTAGTGAATACATGGGTTAGTGAGTAATGTTTAAATATGAAAATATCTGTATCAGTCTCTCACTTTGTGTATAAGTGGCTGCATGGGTTGGTGAGTAGCTACATGAGTGTCTATATGGGTTATTAGTTGGTTTTTGAGTATCAGTATGAGTGTCTGAGTGTCTGTATGGTTCGGTGGGGGTATTACTTAGTGCGTAGATGCATGAATGAGTGACTCACTGTTTGTATGTGTTGAAGACAGCATGTGTGCAGGACTGTATAGGTGGATGAGTATGGGTGTGTTAGTGAGTGAATGACTATCTCAATAGTGTCTTTATGAGTAACTACATATGTTTTAAACTAGTATATGTGAGTATTGGTGTATATAAGTGAGTATATGTGAGAGTGAGAGATTGGAAGAGTTCCTGTACAAATAAGTAGGTGTTTCTATAAGTGATTGTTTAAGAGAGTAAGTATGTGTAAGTTTCTGTAGAAGTAAGTGTGGTAGTGTGTGTATAACTGTATATGCAAGTAAATGGATGTTTGATACTTTGTTTGCATGTGTGACTATGTGTGTGAGTAACTCTATGGATGAGTGGCGGTGTGTAACAGGATGTATAGGTGTATGAGTACATATGATGAGTGAGTACATGTATGAGTGACTGTATAGGGACTGTTGGTGAATGAGTGGATGTGTGTGTAGATCTTGGAATTACTGAATAGGTGTGTTGTAACTGATATTGGTATGTCCATTGTTTTGAAAATGTTAGTTTGTATTTTTGAGTGTGTGTATCAAAGGTTATATTAGGGTGAGAGGAGGTCTGCCACTCTATCACAAGGATGATGTCATCAGTGATATCATCAGTGATGTCATTTGAGATGTCATCAGTGATGTCATGAGTGAT
>CAWUFW010014207.1:0-400000 GCA_963921515.1 Calotriton arnoldi | reverse complement strand
GTATTTGTCATATGTATTTAACATTATAATATGTTTAATATTAAAAGTATTTGTATTTTAATTTTTAACAGATTTATATATTTTTTATTTATTTTGTTTTTTAAATATTTTTGCTGTTGTTAATATTTTGTTTGTTTTTAATTTTGAACTGACTAGAGTGAGAATATTAATTGTTACTCCAACACTTTCCCTACTGTTGCACTCACTGGAGTGAAAATAGTAATTTTTATCCCTCCGCTATACAACACTTTCCCTACTTTTACAATTATTGGAGTGGGAATAGTAATTTTTATCCCTCTTCTATCCAACAACTTCCCTACTGTTGCACTGACTGGTGTGTGAATAGTAATTTTTACCCCTCCGCTATCCAACACTTTCCCTACGGTTGCACTGATTGGAGTGGGAATAGGAATTTTTACCCCTCCGCTATCCAACACTTTCCCTACTTTTGCACTCACTGGAGTGGGAATAGGAATTTTTACCCCTCCGCTATCCAACACTTTCCCTACTGTTGCACTCACTGGAGTGGGAATAGGAATTTTTACCCGTCCGCTATCCAACACTTTCCCTACTGTTGCACTCACTGGAGTGGGAAATTTAAGTTTGAAGATTTTTAAATAGTTTAATATTTGAATGTATAATAGAATGATTTTTTAAAATTAGATTTTATGTTATTGGTACACATATATATCTATATATATATATATCTATTCCACAATTCACTGCTATTACAGGAAACACTCGGACACTTCCGTATGCTGCAAAAAGTCTTTAATGGCAGACTAAAACGACGCGTTTCGGCTTACGCCTTGCTCACACTCGTAGAAGACCAAAACACACATGATTATATCCACTTCCTTAAACTCATTAGAAGATGGACTAACAACCTTACAGTGTATGTACATCATTAATAACTGTGGCAGCCATTTTGTAATATGCAAACTTGTTATGTTACACATGGGTGATGTCTTAAATAAATAAATACAATTAATATTTTGATAGCGATCACACTCATATTACGCCACAGTCCTATGCCTCTCATATTCGGATTTACATTTACTTAAATCCAAAAACTATAAAATGAATATATATAGTGGTACCCTGTGCAGAAACAATATATTATTCTGCATCATGCCATTATCATAACGGTCTCGCCCAAGTGGGCCAATGGCTCAAAAAATGACACTAACTCATAGGCATTCGTGGACCCAATGTATGAATGAGTAATGATCACTCAGTCTAGCCCCAGTGGGCCTAATACATATTGTTCACCACACAAATGTCGTAGCAAATTCATTTCAATAAATGCATAACATAATCACACATGATTCTTGTCACAGTTGATAGATGAAGTGCCCAAACCTAAGAAAAGGGGATACAAAAAATTATTAAAATCACTGAAACCTGGATACTGCCGCAATATACAAATTAATTAAACATTCAGGTGGATTGCCAGCTCCTCATTGGAATTTAAGCCTTTTGGTGACATACATTCAAAATCAATAATATACCGTGATTCAAGCTTTCTTAATGAGAGTTCACGGTTGCCACCTCTGACACCCATAACTACAGAATCAATGACGACCATTCGGACAGCATTTTCATCTTGAAGATGACAAGCATGAAAATGGTGAGCTACGGGGTACTGTCTGTTGTTGAGTCTTGTTGCACGAATGTGCTCAAGTACCCGCTTCTTTGCCCGATGTATCGTACTCCCTACATACCATTTGTTGCAGGGGCAAATCAAAACATACACGCAATATACAGTATTACATGTCAATGATTTTCTAATCACAAACTCTCTCTTAGAATTTGGTAACAACAACTTGTCACAATCAATGCTTTTTCTACATGCCTTGCAATCCTTACAGCATCTGAATCCGGGTCGGCCCTTATCGCTGCCTCTTTCAGATTCTGTGACATGATTATGGCTAAGGTCATCCCTTAATGAGCGGCTTTTCCGAAAAGTAATCTGCGGATTACTGCTCAAGTTTTTCTTCAAATTATCATCCGTCAATAATACATGCCAATGTTTATTAAAAATCCTGCGTACTTCATGTGCCTGACCAGAAAATGTTGTTATAAATCTTATAGAATCTCTGTTTTCTTCCTTTTTACTAGAATGTAGGAGCTCATTCCTAGTGACCTTCTCTACTCTGGTATCAGCTTCAGAAATAGTTTTCTCACTGTATCCCCGCTCCTTGAAGCGTTTGCACATGATTTCCCTCTCACGCACATATGCAGCTTCAGTGCTGCAATTCCTTTTTGCACGCAGGAATTCCCCATAGGGAATACTATACACAAGATTGCGTGGATGTGAACTACTTGCACTAAGAATACTGTTCCCCGCAGTTTTCTTGCGAAACAGCCTGGTTTCCAATGTCTCTCCTTTCACATCGATATACACATCCAAAAATTCCATAGAACTTTTGCTGATGTGCTCCGTGAATGCGAGGTTAAAAGTGTTCACATTCAATTTGTCAATAAAACATCTGGCTGATACTTCATCCCCACTCCAGATGAAAAAATATCATCAATGTATCGCAGCCACAGGACTACACTGCTCTCAAAATTCCACCATTTGCGAGGCCACCTGCTCCTCCCACCAGCCCATGAATAAATTTGCATAGCTGGGGGCAAAGCAGGTGCCCATCGCAGTACCCTGTGACTGCCTATAGATGGTGTCATCAAAAATGAAAAAATTGTTTGTTAAACAAAATTTAATCATGTTTAAAATCATCTCTGAGTGGTGAAATAAGGAGATAGACCGCGTTTTAAGAAAATGCCTAATTGCCTGGAGACCTAGATCATGTTGAATGCTTGTATACAAGCTGCTTACATCGAGAGTGACAAGAGTATAATTCTTTTCCCAATGTATGCCATCAATGATCGTAAGGAAGTGTGTGGTATCCCTAAGGTATGCTGGAAGTGCTACAACAAAAGGTCTTAAATAGTGGTCGATGAACCTGGAAGTATTCTCCAGTAGTGAGCCCATAGAAGAAACTATGGGTCTCCCTGGAGGGTTCGTGGTGTCTTTATGCAATTTAGGGAGTAAGTAGAGTATAGGGATCCAAGGGTGTGCACATTTGAGAAAGTTGTACTCCTCCCACTCTACCAATCCCTTGTCTCTCCACTCTACCAATAGTTCCCCATAGCAGGTATTAGATCTTAGTATTTCTGCCATGTTTGATTCACAATAGCAGTTGACATCACTCATCTGTCTTCTCCCTTCAGCCAAATATTTATGTTTGTCTAAAACCACCACATTCCCACCTTTATCCGACTGACGGATTACAATACTGCTGTCGGCTTTCAGGTTATCTATGGCAGCTATCTGTTCTACATTCAAGTTCTTTTTATTACAAGGGATTTTCTTATACCTGATTTTGTTCAAATCTTTTAGAACTCCCTTTTCGAACACTTCAATGGCTTCACATTGTACATTCGGAAAAAACACAGATTTTGGTTTGAAATTACTACCAGGATTAACACCTAGCTCTTCCTCACAATTCTCTAAATTCATCAACACATTCTCATCAGATGGCTCATTGTTCCCTAAGGCATTTAATATATGAAGCATCTCAATATCAGCAATATTCAAATTACTCACTACATCAGCAGTTGTCCCAGCTGTATGTTTAGATGGTTGAGTTTCAAACCACTTTTTAAGTTTAAGTTTTCTTGAAAAGAGGAATAAATCGATTCTGGTTTGAGCATAGTTCATATTCATGGAAGGGCAGAAGGACAAACCCAAAGAGAGGATCTCCATTTCTTCAATAGAAAGAGACCGTTGGGATAGATTGACGACAGTCATGTTTTCATTTTCCTGCCCCTTGTCTCCATTCCCACGGGCATTTTCTCTTTGCTTTTTCCTCCTCTCGTTGGCTTGCCTGTTCCTCTTGTTTTTCCTCTGTTTCCTCGTCCTCTGCCCCTTTGTACACCTGTTAGAAATGGGGGTCTCTAGTTGGCAAGGGCTTGCACCTTTGTCCAAGTAGGGACCCTTCTTCCTAGTCAGGGTAAGGGAGTTACACTCCTAAAATAACCCCTGCTCACCCCCTTGGTAGCTTGGCACGAGCAGTCAGGCTTATTCTAGAGGCAGTGTGTAAAGCATTTGCACATAACCAACAGTAATACAGTGTAAGCACTACAAACGGACACCACACCAGTTTAGAAAAATAACCAATATTTTTATATACTCAAGACAAGACCAATTACGACAAAAATCCACAATACTATACTTTTAAAAATGAATGCTTGATAAGGTAACTTCTTCTTTGCAGGAATAGTTCAAAAACAAAGTTCGTACGAGTCGGTAGCCCCATCCGGGCCTACCGCGATGCTGAATTACACAGAGTCCAACAGTTCCAGCCGACCGCGTCGCTACGGGCCGGCAGAGTCGTGAACAGACTCGGTCACAGTACCTTTCTCGTTGTGGCTGGTACGGAGTGTACGAGCCGGTCGGCGTTCGTCGTGGTTGCGGTGCAAGACGGAGCGATGAAAGGTGCGGTGTCCCTCGATGCGGTGCAGGCAGCGGCTCGATGAGCGTCGTGCAGACGGAGTCGGTGAGTCCAAGGCGTGCGGTGCAGGGCGAGACGATGTACGATGCGGTGCTGACAGGTTGCGATGCAGGCGACCAAGCCGGAGTGCGGGAGCTGGTGTCGGACAGCGGTGCGAGTCGGAGCGGTGCGTCGCAAACGTGCGAGCGGTGCCCCAAATGCGATGCGGTCACGACTGTTGAGCCAGTTGCAGCGTCCGCGTCGGTCGGGTCCGGCTGGTTCAGTGAAGCGATGCGAACTGCGGTGCCCACAGGTCACGGTGCAAGCAGCGGCTCGGTGTTGACGGCATCGGACGTCGCCTACGGTGAGACCAGGGTTGCGGTGCGAAGCGGGGCGATGCGGTCTGCGGTGCAAACAGGTCACCGGTCAGGGATGGATTCGGTTGACGGAGTCGGTTGCAGTTCCCTTCCTCTGTGGCAACTGAAACAGCGTTCCAGAAGCGGTACCCAGAGGCTTGTGAAGTCTTTGTAGTCCCTGAGACTTCTTAACAGGAGGCCAGCTCGGTTCCAGGCCCTTGGAGATACTCAGCACAAGTTTGTAGAAAGTTCAGTCCTTTCACTGCCCAAGGCAGAAGCAGCAGCTGCAGGCCAACCGAACAAAGCAACAACACAGCAAAGGGGCAGTACTCCTCCTGGCAGCTCTTCCAGCTCTTCGTCTTGGCAGGTTCCTTGATTCCAGCGAGATCTAAATTCATGGGGTCAGGGCCCCAATATTTATATCCCAAATTCCTTTGTTCTCTGAAGGCAGAGAGGCCTTTGCCTAGTCCAAACCAGTTCTGGAGCACTTTGTTGACAAGTCTCCGTCCCTTCTTTCAGAGAGTAGGCCAGGGACATCAGACGCACCACAGGAGGTGGAGCCAGCATTGTGGAGGGAAGGCACTGTCCTATTCAGGGCCCAGGTGCAACCCCTCCCACCCATCTACATGTAGATCTTGCTATTCAGCCCTGTGCTGACTCACCCTGTCTCCTGGCATCCCCCAGCCCCTGTCACTCACACTCCAGACAAGGAATACACAACCTCGCAGAGGCAGGCTTGGATGGTTAGACAAGAAAATACCCACTTTCTAAAAGTGGTATTTTCAAACCCAGAATGTTAAAACCAACTTCGCTAAAAGATACATTTTATCATTCTGAGTCCAGGCATACTAAACTCGAATTTCTACCATGTTCCCGGGGTCAGTTAGGATTATAAGCTGTAATAATCAAAACTGCCCGTTCTGGCCTATGGGGAACAGGTAGCCTTGCAATAGTGAAAAACGACTAGGCTGTAATTCACTATCTGGACATGCCACACACACCAGGGCATGTCCTACCTTTCGCATAAAACGCACCCTGCCCACAGGGGTACCTTGGGCCTACCTTAGGGGTGACTAACATGTAGAAAAGGGAAGGTTTAGGGACTTGCAAGTGTGTGCACTTGCCAAGTCGACATGGCAGCCCCAGGCAGCGCACAGGCTCTGCAATGGGAGGCCCGAGTTACTCTTTACGGGCTGTTTGCGTGGGTGGCACAATCCAGTGCTGCAGCCCACCAACAGCATTTGGTCTATAGGCCCTGGCACTCGCAGTGCACTTTACAAGGGACTGACACATAAACCAAATAGGCCAATCATGGAAACGCCAATCCGTAACACATTTTATACAGGAGCACTTGCACTTTCCCACTGGACAGCAGTGAGGAAAGTGCGCAGAATCATTACACCAGCAAAAACAGAGTCAAAACCGGGAGGTCAGAAAGCAAAAAGTCAGGTGAAACACGCCAAAAGATGCCAAGTCTAACACATGTCCCCTCCAGCTGAAAGTAGGGAGAACTACCCAACCCCATTGGAGTTACTTCACTAAGGCGGAAGAACCTGGACAGACCATCTGCGTTGGCGTGTTCTGTACCAGGACGGTGTTCCACCGTAAAGTCCATTCCCTGTAGGGAGATGGACCACCTCAGCAGTTTTGGATTCTCACCCCTCATTTGCATCAACCATCTGAGGGGCCTGTGGTCTGTCTGAACCCGGAAGTGAGTCCCAAACAGGTATGGTCTCAACTTCTTCAGCGCCCAGACCACAGCAAAAGCTTCCCTTTCTATGGCACTCCACCTCTGTTCCCTGGGGAGTAGTCTCCTGCTAAGGAAGACTACAGGCTGATCCAGGCCCTCTTCGTTCAGTTGTGAGAGCACCGCTCCCACACCATGCTCTGAAGCGTCAGTCTGCACGACGAATTCCTTGGAGAAGTCAGGTGCCTTGAGCACGGGCGCCGTGCACATGGCTGCCTTCAGGGCATCAAAAGCTTTCTGGCAGGACTCAGTCCAGATCACTTTCCTGGGCTGCTTCTTAGAAGTCAGCTCTGTTAAGGGGCAACGATGGTGCCATAGCCCTTAACAAATCTCCTATAGTAGCCGGTGAGACCTAAGAAGGCTCTCACCTCTGTCTGGGTCTTGGGGGCTCCCAAGCCAGAATGGTGTCAATCTTGGGTTGTAGGGGCGCCACCTGGCCGCTTCCTACCTGGTGTCCCAAGTACACCACAGAACCCTGCCCGATCTGGCACTTACTGGCCTTGATCGTGAGGCCTGCACCTTGCAGAGCCCTCAACACTTTCTCAAGGTGCTGTAAATGTTCTTCCCAGCTGGAACTGAACACAGCAATGTCATCCAGGTAGGCGGCACTGAAATCCTCCAGCCCAGCCAACACCTGATTGACCAACCTCTGAAAGGTGGCAGGGGCATTCTTCAACCCAAAGGGCATCACCCGGAATTGGTAATGACCTTCTGGGGTTGAGAATGCTGATCTCTCCTTGGCCCCATCGGTTAAGGCAATCTGCCAGTACCCAGACGTCAAATCAAACGTGCTGAGGAACCGGGCAGCTCCCAACCGATCAATGAGCTCATCAGCTCTGGGGATGGGGTGCGCGTCAGTCCTGGTGATGGCATTGAGCCCACGGTAGTCCACACAAAACCGGAGTTCTGGAGTGGCACCGGGCGCAGCAGCCTTTGGGACCAAGACCACTGGGCTGTCCCAAGGACTGTGGGAGGGCTCAATCACCCCTAACGCCAACATCTTAGAGACCTCCTCCTTGATGCTGGCTCTGACCCGGTCAGTCAACCTGTAAATCTTGTGCTTCACAGGAGGGCTGTCACCAGTGTCCACGTCATGGGTACACCAATGAGTAACACCGGGAGTCAGAGAGAACAGTGGGGCGAACTGTCCCAACAACTGGTGACAGTCCCCCTGCTGCTCCTGAGTCAGAGTAAGGGAGAGGATCACACCTTCTACTGACCCATCATGCTCCTTGGTAGACAGGAGGTCAGGGAGAGGCTCACTCTCCTCTTCCACCCCATCATCTGTCACCAAGAGCATACTCACTTCGGACCTCTCGAAGTGGGGCTTGAGGCGGTTCACGTGAAGGACCCTCAAAGGGTTCCTTGGAGCCTGCAAATCCACTAGGTAGGTGACGTCACTTTTGCGCTCCTTTACCTCATATGGCCCAGTCCACTTGTCCTGCAAGGCACAAGGTGCCACTGGGGCCATGACCCACACTTTTTGCCCAGGTTGAAATTCGACCAGAGTGGCATTCTGGTCATACCATCTCTTCATTTCTTCCTGGCTTGCTTCTAGGTTCGCCTGAGCGAGTTTCCTGAAGCGGGCAGTTTGGTTTCTAAAGGCCAGCATGTAGCTAAATACATCCTGGGGAGTTTTCCTGGGAGCCGCCTCCCAGCCTTCCTTTACCAAACTCAGAGGTCCTCTGACAGGGTGGCCATACAGGAGCTCAAAGGGGCTGTACCCAAGAGACTTCTGAGGCACCTCCCTGTATGCAAAGAGTAGGCATGGCAAGAGGACGTCCCACTTACGCCTCATGGGTTCTGTTAGACCCTTGATCATGCCTTTCAAGGTCTGGTTGAATCTCTCCACCAGACCGTTTCCTTGTGGGTGGTAAGGAGTGGTGAACTTGTAGGTTACACCACACTCCTTCCACAGGGATGTCATATACTTGGATATGAAATTGGTCCCCTATCAAAAACCACCTCTCTGGGGAATCCCACACGGGAAAAGATCCCCATTAACGCCCGGCCCACCACTGGCGCCCGTCGTTGTCCTGAGAGGGATTGCCTCCGGGTACCGGGTGGCATGGTCCACCAAGACCAGGATGTACCTGTTGCCCATGGCTGTCTTGGGATCCAGTGGCCCCACAATATCCATCCCTACCCTTTCAAAGGGTGTTCCAACAACAGGAAAAGGTTGGAGAGGAGCTTTGACCTTCCTCCCACTCTTACCACTTGCCTGGCAAGTTTGGCAAGACCTACAGTGTGCATCTGACTGCCTCCGCATTTGGGGCCAAAAGAAGTGGGTGACAAGCCTGTCAAAGGTCTTGTCCTGCCCCAAATGTCCTGCCAAAGGCACGTCATGAGCCAGACCCAGTAGGAAGGTCCTGAAGCGCTGGGGTACCACCAGCACACGGGCTGACCCAGGCTCAGCAACCTTAGGCTCACTGTATAGGAGACCACTCTCCCAGTAGATCAGATGTGACCCGGACTGATTACCAGCTGCCTGGTCTGCAGCCTGCCGCCGCAGACCCTCCAGAGTAGGGCACTCGCTCTGCTCCCTGCAGAACTCCTCCTGGTGGGACCCCCTCTTGCTGCCAATGGGTCAGCTCAGAGATGTCTCCCAGTTCGGCTACCTGCTCCCCTGTAGGCACCGGGCGTCCCCTCGAGGTCCGCCTCCTCCCGGTCCGTGGGAACTTCGGGGCCGGTTTCCCGCGCCCCTGCCCTTTCTCTTGGCAGGGACTTGGGCCACTGTTCCAGGCTCCAAGTCCTCTTGATCACCCTTTCTGGCTGCCATTGACCGAGTAGACACACATGCCCACTCTGGCAACCCAAGCATCTCCAAGTGAGACCTGAGCTCAACATCCTTCCATAAGGACTGCTCCAGGTCGTTACCTAGCAGACAATCTACAGGCATGGTAGGGCTCACAACCACCCTCAAGGGACCTGAGACCCCCCCCATTTAAAGGGAACCTGCGCCACCATACACTGGCGCTCAGAGTTGTCTACAGCAACTACTTGGTGGAATGCCCCTGGGACTACCTGATTCTCAGAGACCTGGTGACACCGGACTGAGGACACACTGCCTCCAGTATCTCTGAGAGCCTCTACCCTGTTCCCATTGATGGTCACCCAGGTGCTATATTTCTTTGTGTTAGGGGCACCTGGTTTCCTGGGACCATCTCACTGTCCCCTAGTGAGACAAGGGTCATTTCTGCGGGATCCCCACCCTCCTGTGGGCACCCCTCCTCCCCAAGCGCTACACTAGCCAACACTTTGGACTGTCCACCGGTGGGTGGCTGTGTCCCCTTTGGGCACTTGGGGTCCCCTTAAAGTGACCTACCTGGTCACATGCATAACACTTGCGGGGGCCGGTCTCAACAGGCTTCCCTGTAGAGACCCCTTTCTTCTTATCACCGGGGGCTGGGAACCTTTACCCTGGGTACTAGTTTGGGGCCCTTTAGAGAACTCCTGTGCTTTACCCTTGTCCCCACCACCTTTCTGCTGGGGACCCTGCCCACCTTTGGCTGAGTCTCCCCAAACGCTTTCTTGTGGACCCTGGTACTCACCCAGTGGTCCGCTTCCATAGCAAGCTTCCTGGGGTCAGTTAGCTTACTATCCACTAGGTGCTGGCGCAGATCTGCAAAACATAGACTAGACAAGTGCTCCCATGCAATCAAGTTGTAGAGCCCCTGAAAATCTGTTACACTACTGCCCTTTACCCAACCATCCAGCGACCTGCAGAACACATCCACACATTCCAACCAAGTGTTGGCATCAGACTTCTTACTGGACCTGAACTGATCCCTGTACTTTTCAGGAGTAAGACCATACTTAGTGAGAAGGGCATCCTTCATGTCAGCATAGGTGAGGTGATACCCCTTACCCAAAGCTATCAGAGCATCCCTTGCTTCTTCAGGAAAAGTGGCCACAATCCTGCTCCCCAATTTTCCTCAGGGACCCCATTCATGTGTATGGCTGCCTCATAACCCTGAAACCACCTTTGTATGTCATCCCCCTTCTTGAACTCCTTGCCTACATTCTTGGGAATGTGCACAATCCTGTCTGCCTTCCTGGACGAATTGCTGCCACCATCTGAGCCTGACTTACTCCTAAGTTCTAGCTCCTTCAGTTCTCTCTCATGCTCTAAGAGCATCTTCTTCTCCTCCATGGCCAATCTCCTCTCCTCCCTCTTCTCCTCCCGCTCACCCTCCAGCCTGAGCTTCTGCAGCTCAAACTGCCTTGCCTCTCGCCTGTCCTCCAGCTCCTCTGGGGACAGACTGCTGCTGCCTGACCTGGCGGGTTCCTCCCCACCCAAAAGCACATCCACCCTGGAAATAGGCTCCTCCACCTCCTCACTGAGATTACCAGGCTGCCCACTGGCATGTCTGGCTACTACCCAGGCCCTCAGCGCCTTCTGTAGCTCCTCCTTCCTTGTGAGGCCTTTAATTTGGACTTTCAGGTTTTTACAAATTGCTCATAGTTCCTTTACGGCGTAGGTTTCCAACCTATCCTCCTCAAAGATAACTTCCAGAGATGCAACGGATGATGCAGCTGAGTCAGGCATGACAAAAGTAGTGAGTTGAAAACTGGCAAGATCAAAAATAGGCCAAAAGAAAAAGAACCAGTATGTGGTACGTAATGGTCTGCGATATGGTAGTAGTGCACACCAATCACTGTAAGTCAAGTGCAAACACCAGTCCTATCCTCACCGCTGACAACCAATGTTAGAAATGGGGTCTCTAGTTGGCAAGGGCTTGCACCTTTGTCCAAGTAGGGACCCTTCTTCCTAGTCAGGGTAAGGGAGTTACACTCCTAAAATAACCCCTGCTCACCCCCTTGGTAGCTTGGCACGAGCAGTCAGGCTTATTCTAGAGGCAGTGTGTAAAGCATTTGCACATAACCAACAGTAATACAGTGTAAGCACTACAAACGGACACCACACCAGTTTAGAAAAATAACCAATATTTTTATATACTCAAGACAAGACCAATTACGACAAAAATTCACAATACTATACTTTTAAAAATGAATGCTTGATAAGGTAACTTCTTTGCAGGAATAGTTCAAAAACAAAGTTCGTACGAGTCGGTAGCCCCGTCCGGGCCTACCGCGATGCTGAATTACACAGAGTCCAACAGTTCCAGCCGACCGCGTCGCTACTGGCCGGCAGAGTCGTGAACAGACTCGGTCACAGTACCTTTCTCGTTGTGGCTGGTACGGAGTGTACGAGCCGGTCGGCGTTCGTCGCGGTTGAGGTGCAAGACGGAGCGATGCAAGGTGCGGTGTCCCTCGATGCGGTGCAGGCAGCGGCTCGATGAGCGTCGTGCAGACGGAGTCGGTGAGTCCAAGGCGTGCGGTGCAGGGCGAGACAATGTACGATGCGGTGCTGACAGGTTGCGATGCAGGCGACCAAGCCGGAGTGCGGGAGCTGGCATCGGACAGCGGTGCGAGTCGGAGCGGTGCGTCGCAAACATGCGAGCGGTGCCCCAAATGCGATGCGGTCACGACTGTTGAGCCAGTTGCAGCGTCCGCGTCGGTCGGGTCCGGCTGGTTCAGTGAAGCGATGCGATGCGAACTGCAGTGCCCACAGGTCACGGTGCAAGCAGCGGCTCGGTGTTGACGGCGCCGGACGCCGCCACGGTGAGACCAGGGTTGCGGTGCGAAGCGGGGTGATGCGGTCTGCGGTGCAAACAGGTCACCGGTCAGGGATGGATTCGGTTGACGGAGTCGGTTGCAGTTCCCTTCCTCTGTGGCAACTGAAACAGCGTTCCAGAAGCGGTACCCAGAGGCTTGTGAAGTCTTTGTAGTCCCTGAGACTTCTTAACAGGAGGCCAGCTCGGTTCCAGGCCCTTGGAGATACTCAGCACAAGTTTGTAGAAAGTTCAGTCCTTTCACTGCCCAAGGCAGAAGCAGCAGCTGCAGGCCAACCGAACAAAGCAACAACACAGCAAAGGGGCAGTACTCCTCCTGGCAGCTCTTCCAGCTCTTCGTCTTGGCAGGTTCCTTGATTCCAGCGAGATCTAAATTCATGGGGTCAGGGCCCCAATATTTATATCCCAAATTCCTTTGTTCTCTGAAGGCAGAGAGGCCTTTGCCTAGTCCAAACCAGTTCTGGAGCACTTTGTTGACAAGTCTCCGTCCCTTCTTTCAGAGAGTAGGCCAGGGACATCAGACGCACCACAGGAGGTGGAGCCAGCATTGTAGAGGGAAGGCACTGTCCTATTCAGGGCCCAGGTGCAACCCCTCCCACCCATCTACATGTAGATCTTGCTATTCAGCCCTGTGCTGACTCACCCTGTCTCCTGGCATCCCCCAGCCCCTGTCACTTACACTCCAGACAAGGAATACACAACCTCGCAGAGGCAGGCTTGGATGGTTAGACAAGAAAATACCCACTTTCTAAAAGTGGTATTTTCAAACCCAGAATGTTAAAACCAACTTCGCTAAAAGATGCATTTTATCATTCTGAGTCCAGGCATACTAAACTCGAATTTCTACCATGTTCCCGGGTCAGTTAGGATTATAAACTGTAATAATCAAAACTGCCCATTCTGGCCTATGGGGAACAGGTAGCCTTGCAATAGTGAAAACGAACTAGGCTGTAATTCACTATCTGGACATGCCACACACACCAGGGCATGTCCTACCTTTCGCATACAACGCACCCTGCCCACAGGGGTACCTTGGGCCTACCTTAGGGGTGACTAACATGTAGAAAAGGGAAGGTTTAGGGACTTGCAAGTGTGTGCACTTGCCAAGTCGACATGGCAGCCCCAGGCTGCGCACAGGCTCTGCAATGGCAGGCCCGAGTTACTCTTTACGGGCTGTTTGCGTGGGTGGCACAATCCAGTGCTGCAGCCCACCAACAGCATTTGGTCTATAGGCCCTGGCACTCGCAGTGCACTTTACAAGGGACTGACACATAAACCAAATAGGCCAATCATGGAAACGCCAATCCGTAACACATTTTATACAGGAGCACTTGCACTTTCCCACTGGACAGCAGTGAGGAAAGTGCGCAGAATCATTACACCAGCAAAAACAGAGTCAAAACCGGGAGGTCAGAAAGCAAAAAGTCAGGGGAAACACGCCAAAAGATGCCAAGTCTAACAACACCCGAATCCTGATGAAATTCTGTCCTGCTTTGATTCATCATTTGGAATTGCAATAAAAAATGTCTCTTCTTCTTTTGTGGGTCTTGATTGAACTCTTGATTAACTGCAGTGATTGATGCATCTGATAGACTCCCGTCGGAGATATCACTCTCGCTGACTTCTCTTACAGCTGCGGGCATGTTTGTTGTAGCCACCGCCCTTCCTTCCTTATTCTCAAACAAATGGTCATATTTTGTGACTGAGTGATCATTACTCATTCATACATTGGGTCCTCGAATGCCTATGAGTTAGTGTCATTTTTTGAGCCATTGGCCATTGGCCCACTTGGGCGAGACCGTTATGATAATGGCATGATGCAGAATAATATATTGTTTCTGCACAGGGTACCACTATATATATATTCATTTTATAGTTTTTGGATTTAAGTAAATGTAAATCCGAATATGAGAGGCATAGGACTGTGGAGTAATATGAGTGTGATCGCTATCAAAATATTAATTGTATTTATTTATTTAAGACATCACCCATGTGTAACATAACAAGTTTGCATATTACAAAATGGCCGCCACCAGTTGTTAATAATGTACATACACTGTAAGGTTGTTAGTCCATCTTCTAATGAGTTTAAGGAAGTGGATATAATCATGTGTGTTTTGGTCTTCTACGAGCGTGAGCAAGGAGTAAGCCGAAACGCGTCATTTTAGTCTGCCATTAAAGACTTTTTGCAGCATACGGAAGTGTCCGAGTGTTTCCTGTAATAGCAGTGAATTGTGGAATGAATACTTGGGATTTCCGGCATCCCGACTCGGACCGCCCGTGACAGCCTTGTATATTCCTGACCGGGAGTTGTGGAGTGAATATATATATATCTCTATATATATATATATATATATTTGTAAATTTGTATATAATTCTAAAATTCTAAAATACATTAAAATTAATAGTTTATTAATTGTTTTAAAGTAAATATTTATGAATTATTATGTATCTGTGTTCAACTTTTTTAATGAAGTTTATTTATTTATTTTAATTTGTATTAAATCTACTTTATTTTTTTATATTAATTTTATTATTTAACATATTTAATATTTATTATTTTATTTTATATACATATAAAATTCGATATTTTGTACAACTATATTTTTTACATCGATATTTTTTTCCGATATTTTTGTACTTACCTGTTTAAGTATAAGGAGTCGATATTTTTGCATTCTATATTTTTTCATTGATATTTTATACTTCTATATTTTTTACATCGATATTTTGTCAGTGAACCAAACATTCCGCCTGCCGAATTATGATAGTAGGGGGATCCGGACCGCGACCGTGGCAGGCGCAAAGGCCGTCCGCCACGGATCCGCCACAGGCAATCGTTCCGATTGCCTGACGGAGCAGTCACGCTGCGCAAAATGGTGGCGGTGCCTAGCAGGCACCGTCCGCCAAATTACGATGCCGCCTGTAGCCAGCCTTTCCATGGCTGCAAAACCGCCATGGAAAGGCTGGCGTGGATTGGTTTTGGGGGCCTGTTGCAGGGTCCCCTTGTGTTGGGGGAGGTCTTGGTGCACTGGGGGTGTACCCATGGTACCCCCCTACATTTCATTGCACTAAGTGGCAGGCAGTGCATGGTGCCTGCCACGTAGTGAAGTGAAATGCACGACATGCATTTTTGGCATTGCAGTGGGTGCTGCAGCCATCAGCACCCGCCACAATGTTAAAGTGCAAGATGCGAACGCCATGGTGGCGGTCGCATCGTAATGTGGAGTGCGAGACCGCCGCATGACTGGCGGGCGGTCCCAATCCCCACTACGATGGCAGTCCGCCCGCCATCGTAATCGGCCCCTTAGTCATTTCTCTGATAGCCCTTACTTTCCAAGGCCATCTGAGAAGTTTGGCCACAGCGGAGACATAGTAGTTTCTGCCGTGGCCAAACCGAAGTTTCGCCCGCATTTAAAGCGTGCAGGAGGACCTTCATATTGGCAGTATGTATACTCTATTGCTGTTGCAACAGAGTATACATACCACCCATATATAAATTGGGCCCTAAATTTTGAGTTGATATCTCATTAGTGAGTTGGCAAAGATATTTCAGTTAGTGACAAGTTCAAGTGCTCACAATAAAAAGAGCTGCAAAACCTTGCCTAGTTCGATTGTGAAGCTCTGGTAAAAAGGTACTACAGACCTAAAGAAGGACTATCGATTACATTGCAGTGCAAGTCAATAGCACTATTGGCACAATAAACATGCTCTCCTTGGCAATGAATATGGTTGCTTCCATTATTTGTACAGACATATAGAAATAAAAGAAGTACTACTTTCTAAAGTTATAGATAAACCTTCTATTACATTTCACAGTCAAAGTGCAGCACCCTCCAATAGTCTGGTGACAGTGATGGGTGGGTTCATAAAGCACTGCTTTAGAGGGATGAGTGCCTATGCATAGCCTTCAAAGAAAAAGCCCTCCACAATGCTTTTAAAATGTAGGGGCAGATTTATCATTCTTTCACACAGAGCAATGCAGCAAGCCACGTTGCTATGCTGCATGAAAGGGAAGGGGCAGGAATGCACCGTATTCACCATTAGATGTGCATTCCTGTCCTTTTCTACTGCTGGTTCACTTTTGGCAGTCTAGCACAGATGAAGGCACCCTCGTGTCATGTTGCAAGGGTGCCTGCATTGTAGGCAGGATTGTTTTTGAGCAGGAAGGGGCACAAATACAATCCTGACAGGCATTTTCCATGCAGCACACGTAGAAAGAGGAATAAACAAGGAGAAGTAAAGATATTTCTCCTCGTTACACCTCACCTGGGGAGGTGTAGCATTTGACACAGTCTGGGAATGCACCAAAATCGATGGGAGGATGAGTGGGAACACCCATGGTTTGCCTCCCTGCCGCAGAGTAAAGCAAGGCAGTGATGTGTGCTGCCTTGCGTTGCTCTCGATTTATCAAGCCATGCAGGGCCACATAAGATGGCCTTGCATGGCTTAATAAATCTCACTTAGGTTTTGAGTCACCCTTGCGCCCCCTTGCGTGGTACAAGGGCAATGCAAAACCCTGATAAATATGGGTCATACTATTTTTTAAAAGGTCCCTAGTCAATCTGAGTCATTAAACTGTGGAAAAGTTTGATAGTCTGCCAAGTTCACAAATCACTTGCAAATTCATTTGATGTGAGGTTCAGAAGACGAAATTCAGATGGGCATAGTGATGAAAATGATTTATGTCTATGTCTCTTTTTTATGTCTCTGTTCTACATTTTGTCAAAGTGTAATAAAGATCTTTATTTCTTCTTTTTTCTCTTCCTTTTAATTCAATGACATTTTTAAGTAGCCAGTCATTTATGTGTGCGTTTATGTGTTCGACATTATGCATGTGTAGGCATTTTGTTGATTAATTATTTCCAGTTATTCGCATTTCTGATATCGTAACGATTTTGCAACAGCTTATTAGTTCATTTGCGTGATTGTATTTATCACCCATTATTATCCCAATTAGTTCAATGGCCACTCATCTATTCTCATTCAACAATTATTGCAATTAACTTAATTTGTATATGCAGCTTTAACTTTTTTCTATTATCCTGTGGAGTAGCATTTCCTTAATGTTACATATACATTTTTTCTCACAAACCCTATATCGCTGCTGAATATTATAAAAAGGGAATCACTGTAAAAAAGGTAATCTAACTCCAATTTAGAGTGGCTTCATAATTCCTGCCACTATCATGGTTTCTTTTCCCAGTATTACGTTTGATTGTCTCGGAAATAAAATTATTAGAACTGATCTTGACCATAAGAAATTCAGAAAAGAACTCTAACCCTGATGTGATCATATACAAGGGCAATGAAATGGGTAAATCCTGTCTTATCTTGTGCATTCGATTCATTGCAGCAACAATATGACGCACTACTTAGGAATTGGTATGTCCCACATTCAGGCCTATCTTCTAGTATTTATCAATGCATTTAAGTTTATCAGTCCAAGAATCGTTCCTGTGATATCCTATAAGCTGGTTTTATCAGAAGGAAATCAATTTACCAGACACCCCACTGCCACTTTATGCACACCCTCACAACTTGTTTGTGAGTGGAGAAGTATCAAAAGTTTTATGGAAATTTAGACAGCTCCAATTCACTCCCCTGAATTTCTCATCATGAAGTAATGATTTCATGGGACGTGCAATCAATAATTGTTTTATTTTTAAAATATGTTTTATAAAACAAGAAAATAAAATATTCAGCTAGCAGACAGACAAATACCTATATAATACCCCCAGTGACACAGTTTTAGATGTTGAAAATATGTGATTCATGTTCAGGAACTTGTCCCAAGCAAGTTTGTCATTATCCTCCCATGCTTCAGAAGGAGGGAGACCCCCTCTATAGGTGCTAATCTGTTAAGGTAAAAAATCAATTTTTCAAGTTTCAATTTCCTTATGTATATCCAATTGTGCAGGGTATTTCCTTAATTTCATGTTAAGCTTTGACAATACCCAACTATTTATAAATGAATTATTGTTGATTAGTGTAGCCGCGAGGGCTGCCGGGAGGGCTTAAGGGACCACAGGACGCCGTAGTGTGCAGAACGTGATTTATTAGTGTTCTCAGAATGAACGAGGATTGTCAGGGTTGTAGGTATTATGTCCAAACAGAAGGGTAACACAAAGATGTAGGAGAAGGCTTCTCTCCGAAAGTCCTGGTTCTGGTCCGTCAGGGTCGAGATCCTCTGTGTTTCTCACTCTCTCTCTTGTATGCGGCGGGCAGGGGAGGGAAAAAAGAAAACAGATCGGGGTCAATAACTGGCCTTGTGGCTTGTTACTGGTCTATACTACCGTCACCAGTGCATACGTGCAGGAAGGGTTGTGCGGGATGTGGAATTCAAACTATCGTAACCCGAGTGCCCTACCTCCCCGTACCTTCCCACCACCCCCACCGAAACGATCCCCTGAGGGGTACTCGCCTTATGCCACGGCCCGTCTCCAGGGCCATGGCATCGGGACCCGGGGCGTCTTCTCCCTCCTTCAGCCCGCCGGGTATGGACGCAGTGTACAATAAACTCTTCTGACTCCGTCTCCTCTGCTCCTCTCCGCCTTCGCCGTCCTCCGCCTCTCTGCTTTGCTCCGCACGTTCCGTCCGTCTTCCTCCGATATCGCACACCAATTCCTCGTCCTCCGTGCCTTTTGTGTGTCTTCCTTCCTCCTTCGTCAGAGACTCCTCCCTCCTCACTTGGGCCGACACTAGACCGCTACTCGCTTCCGGTATGGATGGACTCGGCTCGTTCATCTCCCACTTCCGGTCCGCCCCGGCACCGTCCTCCTTACAATTGGATAAAAAGATTTTTTTTATCTTTTAATATATTACCACACATGGGGTTTAAAGCTATTATTTTTCTGTGTTTTATAAGTGGTTACATAGTAAACATTCCACAACAACTAGATGCACTGTCATAGACATTACTACACACATTCTCGTTCTTCCCCAAACACAACAGCATAAAACCTCAAACTAACAAACACACACTTGAACACCCCCAAACCATAATTCACAAAAATGATCAGAACAACAAGCAATACACTCACACAAAACAAAGAACTCCAAACCTTTAACCATTTGGACTGTCATCTGAGCCAAGCGTCTTCCAAAGATTAATATTCAGTGTGTTGAGAGGTGTTAAGTATGTCACATTTTTTCAGGACGACATATTAATCCTCTGAAGGAAGAATTCTGCTCACAATCAAACATTACATGAGGTCTTATGCCGGATTGCCGAATCAGGTTTGACTTTGCATAGGGAACAATGGAGGTTTTAGAACAAGAAGTTGAGTGCTTAGGGCATCTCATATCTGGGGAGGGGGTTAAGCAATAACCTGGTGAGTGCCATTGTCAATGCGTAAAAACACCTGATGATAGAGACAAATTGAGATCATTCATGGGTCTTATGGAATAATATTCAAGATGTGTGAAAGACTTTGCTAACAAATCAGAAGCTTTGAGGATTTTGTTGAGGAAGGGAAGCAAATTTGTTTGGGAGGAAGCTCAGCAGGCGCTTTCCTGGAGTTGAAGAAGGATATTGTGAATGCTGAAGTATCGGTTCCGTTACAAGTTTGCTTAAAAGAGGAACTGGCATCAAGCTGCTTGAAGAAGACGTTTATTCAGCCACAAACTCTCTGACACCCTCCGGCCAAGCATCAGAATAACTGTCTCAGGTTCTAACATAAACCAGATGAGAAAATTACAATGCACATCACATATTACATGGTAAACATTCCACAACAACTAGAGTGCACTGACATAGACATTACTACAATTTCCCTCTGCTTAGATCACGTTGACTGATTGGTAGATACCCAGCACCTCCTGTGTTGCAGTTAATGTGTCCTTTTTACTTCATAGAAGATGTTAACTGGCCCATCAATGTACACAGTTGCAAAACTACACAGACCTACACAGTGTGCTTTGTGTGACAACCCTTAGCATTTTATTTTTGGACATCGCAATGCAATTAAGTGTAATTACCACTTGAAAGCATATGGTCCTGCTTGTCTTGAAAGATTATTGGCTCATGAACGAGGTTGGGCACATCTGTTTTTTTCAGTTTCAGTGAAGTGTCAAGGAAAAGGAGACCCCAATGTGGGCACTAAAGTTTTTTAAAGTACTTCTGTTAATCTACCTATTTTTGATTTCGCTGAAGGAGATCTAATCTGTTTGACGCATTCTGGGCTGATGAACCAGTAAAGTGGACCAGAATCATACTTTTTTCCAGTTGGTCATAATACATGCTTGGGGTGAAAGCAATTTGAGCCTAATGTTTAGATAAATTTATACTGAATTTCTCAAAATATGGCAGGGAAAAATGTAGATTCACATTAAAGGAACATTGTATGATGTGACTTATGCAAATGCTCAAAATATGATTTGATGATTCTGAAAAGTAGTAAGCAGCTTCTCTGCAAGATGTTGATCTATATTTTGTGCATAGCCACCCCTGTTAAGTAGCGGCCGCTGCTGAGTAATTGCCTTTGTTAAGTTACGGTGTTGTTCCAGAACAGGAGCTGTTCTCAGTCTGGAAATATGAGAACAAGTCCTTAGCTTCATGTTTGAGAATTTATTTGCATTGCTTTCTTTTGGCAACTATCGGAAACTAACATTTTACATATAGAAGAGTTTCCACCTCTTCATTTGCCCATCTTAAAGTGATTAGTCACTCTGACTTTGTACTAGTTACACATATGCAGCCAATATTGTGAAAAATGCAAGTTCCACTTGTGACTCTGGAGACAATTGCACATGAGTAACATATATATTTGCTTGGGTAACATCATCCAATGAATAATCAGGTATTTATTTTCTAGTGTCTTAGATGCATTATTTGTAAGGCCACTGAAATTTTCTGGCAAGGGAGGACGAAATTATGTGTCAGCTTTACTAAATTATCCGGCAAGAAAAGGCAAATAATGCGGCATTTTTTGATAGTTTTACCTAATTATTTTGTTAGTTTTACACATGTTAACAGTATCAGGGCAAGGGTTGTTTCACCTCATGAGCACTAGTTTGATGCCTAAATACATACACAGTAGAAAGATGACCAGTCAACTTTTGAGAAGGACGTGCCACTGTGCAGCAACACGTGTTGCTGCATTTTTAGCAACTTTTGATCCGCTTGAGCTAGATTATGTAGTAGGTAATGGATTATGTGGCAACTCCTTCAAATCCATAACTATGCAGAAAATATTGTGGCCACAAAATCACATAATTCCAGTGATCCTACTTGTTAACTTTGGTGTGTTTAAAAACATTTTCCCTTGCAGTATTGCAGGTTGTCTAAAAACTGGCAGCCTGATTTAGAAATACATTTTTGTGACTTACGACTGATTTATTCCAATAAATTGTGATAAGGTACACCATATTTACAAAAGTTAAAAATTGATGTAAGGCAGTGAATTATGAGAGTATAATTTACTCATGTGTGAACCTACACACTCAAGTTTTTTCTTCATTGTAAATTGTGGGCATCATCTTCGGTTTTTCAGGGGAGTTTTTAAGAAAATCCCATACAAACAGGGTTCTGATCCACTCTGTTGCAACTTTCTTGGATTTTGCAAAACCTCTTAAGGACATTTCCCACTTTCACCTTCACACTTACATTACAAAGGGAAAGTGCAGATCCAACTGTTGCATAAAGTGTGGGAATGAGCACCAATTACGCCAACATTAATTGGGGACCAATTACTCCAATATTCATTGAGGACTAAGAAAGTCCAAATTAAGGGTAAATATTTTAAAGCGAGTGTGAGGGGGATGACAGGACATGGGCCGGTAACTTACCGTGCCTGTTCCACGGTCCACCACTCTCCAACGTCTGCGACTTGGACCCAATGGGAAGGAAAGTGTTAACATTAACTAACGCCTCCTCCTCACAGGAAGAAGGGCGTTCTCCACGACAGGACGGCAATGGATGTTATCGACGAGGGCGGAAGAGGAGGGGCCTTCAGGACGCAAGAGGAAGGAATCCCAGAAAGCCGAAGGAGGAAACCCGGAAGACGCCGAGTGTTGGAGGAGCCCAGCTGCGACGGAGAACAAAGACGCCAAGCCGACAGAAAAAGAGAGCCTAGTTGACGCTAGGAGAGAGGACGAGGATGCCGGCGAAGACGACAACCCCGACGACTGGTGCGAGGACTGGTGGACGCCCCCGGGGATTGCCTTCAAGCCGCCGCAATTCAGGAGAGTTGCGGCAGTTGCGGTAGGTGACTCGGGCGGGGGAGGGGAGGGAACCTAAGGGTTCGGCCTAGAACAACCACAATAGGGGAGGAGGAGAGGGGTCACGAAGGGACACCTCACTGAGAGTGGGCACTACTTCAATCTTTTTCCTCACGCCTGGATTATCCATACCCTCCGGAAAGGGAGGCTGAGACATGCTTTGGGGGATATAATCACCGTCTGAAACCACGCATGATGATCTATACCTTATTTCTTTTAATTCTTGTTTTTGCGCGGTACATGGCCTATTCCCTGGGACTAAGGGATAGGCAGAACAGGGCAAAGAGGGAGGGAGAAGATAAAGCGGCACCATATTCTTAGTCTTTTTGGCCAGCACGTTCATAAGCCTTTTTATCACTTCTATATACAAGCACAGGGCCAACATACTTACCGCTGCTTTCTTCTATTTTGGAGACTCCGGGGGACGTCATCCTGACAGCCTGACAGAAGATACCTGGAGAAGAAAGAGAAGTAGAGGAGTGTCTGTTTGGAACCTCAGGGAATACCCCTACCATTTCTGTTCTGAAGTATTGCTTTGTATCATTACAGTAAAACTATGCCAAGATTGAGCTGCATCAAGCCTCCTAGATTCTGTTTTTGCCCGTCCCTCCCACAGTGAGAAAGGAAAGTTTTTTTTTATTTTTACAAATGAAAAAATATTGGGTTTTAAATATAGTATAGCGTTGACCACACTTTACTTTCAGATCAGAAGAGTATTCTCATCTACATATTTTCAACATTACGCATCACTAGCAGTAAAAAGCGCTAATAACTGAACAGTGGAGTGGTAAATTAAAGTCAGGTTCCAGTAGTCATATCTATAGTCATTTGAGAGATTTCTGCCATCGAAGAATATAGTAATATGAGATTTCCACCTCATTCAGACCCTCCTCTGTTATCCACCAGTTATTTAGGGAACATCGTAGCATTTGACTTGACACTGAGACTTAAACATTTATTATCCCATCTATCAAATGTAGCCATTGCTCCCATTGTGTTCATGGTGGTCTAAGATCTGGCCATTCACCCATTGCAATCAATATTGTGTCCTATGTGGTGGCCATGGCAGGTCTCCCTAATCGTGTTGACATGTTTTCATCCCTGAACATCTATCTTCTGCCCATTTGCGTATGTCTCTCAACCAGACAGATATTCCAGGAGTTGTATACGACTTCCAGGCCATAACGATTCAGTGTTTTGCCTGCAAATCACCGAATTCCCGTTATATTAAAATGCTTTGATACAGGAAGTCGGTTCAATAGGAATACTTCTGGATTACATGTAAACTACTCTCCTTACCGATCAGCTATGCCACTGTTTTAGTTACACCTGTCCAGAAAGCTGCAGGAACTGCGCATACCATGTTGTAAAAATCGGTCTTACCTAGTTTACACCTAGAACATTGGTTTGTT
The DNA here is from genome assembly GCA_963921515.1 of Calotriton arnoldi. Taxonomy (NCBI): domain Eukaryota; kingdom Metazoa; phylum Chordata; class Amphibia; order Caudata; family Salamandridae; genus Calotriton; species Calotriton arnoldi. Next base: position 376,132 of record CAWUFW010014207.1, on the reverse strand, counting down.
ATGTCCTTTCATAATGATTTCCAAATTTAATTAAAAAATGTTTATATCTCCTTACTCCTAAACGGTGCATTTATGCATAATCACAAAATTCTCCAGGCCAGCAAAACAGACATAGGTGTAACTTTTTTGTGAATTTCTTCCACTTAAGGAGTGTATTCCAAACCCTTAAGCAGTGAGTTCCATTTTATTAAGCAATGGTATGGGAACCTGCCAGATTCTGGTTCTGGCAGGTATTATTTATCCCAAACTGGTTACAGGCCACTTTCAGAAGTTTCTCTTGCCTGTGTCCAGGTCCCATGCAGTGACAGAGCCTGTCCTGCAGGAAGGCAGCAGCGCTCTCACAATCACTGTGTGGCTGCCTGCAGGGGGCTGATGGCGCTCTTTTCCTACCTGTCCAGTGCAGCGGGCTCCAGTGGTTAGTAAGTAATTTGTTTTGTTCCTGGGCTGGGTAATCCCCGCCTGGTCTGCACAGGTCACCTGGGCTGCACACTTCACAGACAGTTCCTTTTAATAGGTCGTCCCCTGGACCGGCGCAGTTGACAAATGGAGGTGTCCATATCAGGTAAAATGAGGCATTTTATCAGTTAAGCTGCCAAGGGATAAATTGATGTTTTACTCTGTGTGTGTGTCTCTGTGTGTTTTCACTTTTGGTTGTTTGCATATGTATTGGCTTGAATGTGTGTCCTGTGTGAAAGGCTGGTGTGTATTTGGGGAAACAGCATTTACAACGCAGTCATTACCACGCATTACCTTTACCACACATCCATTATAACGCATATGCCTTTAACATGCATGCCTTTACCATGCACATTTTTGCCACCTTTACAACGAAATATATATATTAGGGCAAGGGAGTTTTTAGGGTTTAAGGTGGGTGAGGGTATTAGGTGGCTAGGGTATTTTTAGGGTTTAGGGTGGGTGAGAGTATTTGGGTGGCAAGGATATTTATAGGGTTCAGGGTGGGTAGGGGTCTTTGGGTGGCAGGGCTATTTTTAGGGTTTAGGGTAGGTAGAGCTATTTGGGTGGCAAGGATATTTTTAGGGTTTAGAGTAGGTGAAGGTATTTGGATGGCAAGGTTATTTTTGGGCTTAGGGTGGGTGGGGGTATTTGGGTGGCAAGGGTGTTTTTAGGGTTTAGGGTGGGGAGGGGTATTTGGGTGGCAAGGGTGTTTTTAGGGTTTGGGGTGGGCAAGGGTATTTGGGTGGCAAGGGTATTTTTAGGGTTTAGGGTGGGTAAGGTTAAGCTATTTGGGTGGCAAGGGTATTTTTAAGGTTTAGGGTGGGTAGGGGATTTTGGGTGGCAAGGGGATTTTATTGTTTGGGGGTTGAGTTTAGGGGCTGGGCCACCAGATGAATGGCGTCTTGGAACGCCCTTCCCTTCGGGTCGGGCCTCGCTACGTGCGGACGCCACCGCTTAGTAAATAATCCAACAGTCTTACCGATTTGCAGTAAGAAACGAGCCACTCCGATTGTAGATGCAAAGTCAAAGATTTATTCGGGCAAACAAACGATGCGTTTCGACCTGTCCAGGTCTTGGTCACATGACCATATTGACAAGCTTCCGTGTTTTAAGCATTCAATGCGTCCCACATGACGCAACAACATAGAAAAAAGACTCGACTTAGTATGTTTTGGCGTGTTACAAAAAACGCTGAAAATAGTCAAATTACTTGTGCATAAAAGTAAATTATTTGCAAATTAAATGTGAGAATGGGGTTGAGGTTACATTGCATAAAAATCATACATTTTGTACATTTAATATTTCTTTGCATTTGAAACGTCCCCTTAGATAATATCCATAAGGGTTTCCCTTCGGGTTACTTTACGTTGATAACATTACGATTCCCTTTGGTGATTAATGACATGGGTGTTTGTGAAGTTTTTTATCCGTTATTAAGTGGAGTTCGTATCCGGGTCAAGTGCCCTTGGGCAACATTTTAGGCTTTTTTTCTCTCTCATTGTCGGGTTTTGTACCCTATGTCAAAGCCCATAACTTCCCCCACAAGAAAGGAAAATATACTTCTTTCCCTATTGTAGGTCTAGTACCCCAGTGTCTCAACGCCATAACCTCCCCCACAGAAAAGGAATTTATATACTAGGGAAAGCTAGGGAGAGAAAAAAAAAGCCTAAAATGTTGCCCAAGGGCACTTGACCCAGATACGAACTGCACTTAATAATGGAGAAAAAACTTCACAAACACCCACTTGTAAAGCATGTAGATTTGCTAATAACAAGTCATGCTATACTAGTCCATTTCAATCTGATCCAGTACCCATTAAGAAAAGGCTTACATGCAAGACTGAATTCGCTGTTTTTGTGCTGGAGTGTCCCTGTGGCCTACGTTACATAGGCGGTACCAAACTGCCGGTACACAAGAGGATACTTCAGCACATAAGAGCCATTACCAACAGGGATTCAGCATATCCAATTGCCAGACACTTTGGGGAGATGTACGGCGGTAGCCCAGAACATCTTAAATATTTTGTGATAGATACAATTCCACCTCTTAGGATGGGAGGCAACCGCGAGGCCCAACTGCGCTTTCTGGAAACAAGATACATTTTGGAATTGGACACTAAGGCTCCTTTTGGGCTCAATGCAAGCGAAGATTTCTTCACTTGCCTGTGATTAGTTTCTCCTTTAGCTGAGTTGCACATTTTTTGATACTAATATTTCTCTTTTTTAAACATCTTAGCCCCTCAGTCACATAGGGCCAGATGTAGGTGGCGAAATAGCGGACGGTAACGCCGAAATTCGGAGAATTTCAGCGTTACCGACCTGGTATTTGGCTGAGTGCAATGTAGGTGAGTTCATACCTACATGCAAAATAAGGAATTGCAAAATAGCGATTCCTTATTTGTCTTGCATTTAAGGAATCGGAAATACCGATTCCTTAAATGCAATGTACGTAGCACTAAAAATAGTGCACTTGAGCCTTAAGGAATCGCTAATTACCACCAACTTCAAGTTGGTGGTAAGTAGCGATTTCCTTTAAAAAAGCACTTTTGTGCTTTTTCAAATGTGCCATGTGGCACACATCCATGCCCTTAGGGCATGTATGCACGCCACATGTGCACACATGCACATTTCAGGGGTGCAACAGGGTGTCCTTTGGACACCCTGGCACCCTTGAAATACCTCCCACTATTAGCAATTCGGTAATACCGAATCGCTAATAGTGAATGTCATCCCATTCATTCCTATGGGCCTCCTAGCCCATAGGAATGAATGGCTAGGTATTCCTTAATAACGAATCTCAATTACCGATTCGTTATTAAGGAATGTTAAGGAATCGCTAATATTTTAGCGATTCCTACCTACATTCCATTTAGCGAGTCCTTAATAGCGATTCGGTAAAAATCGCTATTAAGGACTCGCTAAATTGAAGTTACCTACATCTGGCCCATAGTTCCTTGTCCTTTTAAATAGCACTAAGCACTTTTTTAATCCTTGTAGATTAATTAGGGTGACACTTTATGCACTCACACTTCATCACAGCAGGGCATAGGGGTGGTCCTAAACCCACTTAGGGCAGAATAATGGGGATTAGCATAGAGTGATTACAACGTACTTTATTATTAAATAATGAAAGAGTGTAAGATAGTGACATTCAAGGTAAACAAAAATATGTACTGACATTGAAATATGTTTTTACCTCATTGATAATTGAACATCTGCAAAGTATTATATTTTTATGCTATGCTTTCATTATGCAGGCTATATTGGATTTATGCATTGATAGGAAAGAAACTAAATTGTTCAAGGCATTGGCATTTTATCTGTTTTAATATTTTCAGAATAACTAAGAAATATTAATTGATTTTAAGCCTAATCCATACTTGTACCTGTATGATGAGACCGTTTTGCATGCTGCTGGAATTGTTTTTAAAACTCTTTTAAAATTCTTCTATGTCCATGGTTTAGTCACCTGCGTGATCACGGGTTATGCAATGGCACTTTAAATTTTTGAAAGGCACTGAGCAACGCGTCATGTGATCAAGGCCTTTGGGAGGCCGAAACGCATTATGGCGGCGGTGCAGGGCAGTTAATAAACTCAATTTGCACCATACCTTGGGTCCGCGTTCGTCTATTCCAAGCAAACTGGAGGTGAGAAGGCGAAGCTGGTGATATATATATATATATGTAAATATAAATATAACACGGCTTCTATATGGGTAAAAAGAGGTTGCGGTACTCCGTAGGTGATTTATTATGCTGGTTTATTCTGTTAGTTACAGAGGACTCGTCAGCGCGTTTCAGCACTCTAAATGCCTTTGTCACGAAGCTGATCGAGAGTCAAAAGGTGCACTTTATACAAACAAACTAGTGCTGACAAACAGTAAACAACAAAAACAGACAAAGTGCATCTTGTAAAATGTAGCGCCATCTTGAAATGTTATACATTTCCCTCTTTGCCTGTATACAAACAAAGTTTATGCTCTTAATTCAATTCTCTAAATTCAAATATGCAGTTATAAACTAAATGTCAAAAGCAACAAAAGGGTCACAGTGATACTTATTCCCAAGCTTGGCGCTGGTACTGTTTAAAGTACTAGCAACAAGCTTCTGTTCATGTCACAGCATCTTGTGAGATTGTATTACTCACTCTCCCCATGACAGTGAACATCCAAATGAAATCAATTAGTAACTGTCATTCAATGAATAACCTACAACATCTACGTTTTTTTGGACTTTCTTCCTCCCACATTGGTACCATATGACATCTCAATCGCACAATTGTTGCCCAAGTGGGCAGTTACAGAAACTAACATACCCCCGATGTTTTAAAATCATCAGCTCATAAATTGATTAGAAATGAAGAAACCATAAAAAGCATACAAAACACATAGGACACCTGTCCAGGGTGTAAGTTACAGGTGACATAATCATAGGGCCTGTCCTTGTGTGCAGAGAAGCTTATCATAAAATATGTAGTGACTGTGTCTAGCTCCCACAGATTTGCCTGATGTCTTTGTCACTGTAAAAACATACATATAAGGAAAATATTAAAAAATTCATTAAAAAAATCATCAATCTAGAGATTTCAGCTAGACTGTAGGAAAAATCAGAGATGAACAAATAATTCCTTGTCAATGTTTAGGCAAAAAGGGTCCTTACTGTCCATTTCTAAGATAAACTTAGATTCCAGTCTTTTCAACACCCTTTCTCTGTCCCCACCTCTCGGTTTTCTGGGTACATGATCAATGGCTCTGTAGGTCAGTAGTGTATGGTCTCCTTTGTGTATCTTCTGAAAATGGCGGTCTACTGAATAATTCATATCATTGTTTTTAGCAGCCTGAAAATGCTGTAATACCCATTTGTGTACCGGGAGAATAGTACTCCCAATGTACTGCTTCGGTTAGGCGCAAAATAGGGCATGAACAGCAAACTCTGGGGGATATTCTCAAGAACGTGCGATAATCATCGCCAAAGTAGGTTAACGCTATTTCTCATATCGCCGTCCATCGCGGGAAAATAACTCTGTGTTAACGTCTCATTCTCAACACGGCGGTAACATGCGATAGTGTCCCGATAACGCGTCAAATGTCCACGATAAAATCACCGGGACGGCGATAAAAATCTAAAGCCTAACGTGAAAAAAGTTGCGATGGGCCCAACTGTGATAAAAAATTCAGCGATAAGCTGCGCCAGGCCTGCAAGTCCCACAAGTCAGGCGGAAAAAACCACTATAAAAGCGCCAACAAAAAACACAAACAAAACACAAACAAGTGCGAAGCACCATGGAGGTAGCCGGAGCGAGTACAGAGGACAACCAGAACCCCACAAGCCCCACGGAGGACCAGCCTGGAACCTCGGGGTCAGGGAAGGGCAAGGAGAAGAAGAAGAGGAACCCGCCATTCAGTACGCAGGAAAACCAGATCCTCATTACGGAGGTGATAGAACACCACCACCAACTGTTCATCACCTCCACTGTGTCATTGGCAAATAAAAATACAATATGGCAGTCCATCTTGGCCAAGGTGAATGCAGTCGGAGTGAAGAGAAGGGAAGTAGACGACTGCAAGAAGCGCTGGACTGATGTGAAGCGCAAAACCAAGCTGAAACTCACAGCCAACCTGAAAACAGCAATGTAGACTGGAGGTGGGAGTCCAGCGACACACCAGGAGCTGGATGAGATGGAGGAAATGGTGACCCGAGTCATCATTGGGGAGACGGTGGCAGGAGTTGGGGGACCGGACACTGCACAACATGACCTGACCAAACAGCAACAGGGTGAGTAACGACCAGGGACTGGGGGGATGGGGGGAGATGGGCACAATGGCACACATGCACAATTAAGTATAGCACATCTGCGGACAAACCATGCCCAAGAGTCACAACTCCGACCAAGAGCCCAAGTTACCCAAGTCTGCAACATCTCAGCACTGTATAAGCACAGAAGTGAAAGGCACACCGCCTGAAAGGGATAAGGGCCAGCCAAATCAGAGCTGAAGGGGCAACACACCCACAATGCAGCACACACACATAAGAATCAGAGCACCTCAACATTGACAACAATGTGGTACAAACTGCAACACTTTCACAACAGAACAGAGGACACAACTGCTGCCGCTTGTGTGTAGAAAATGGCCATTCACATTTGGCATATCAGGAAACTGTGAGATGGCAATGTACAAGTGCAACCTCACATCCCTGATGGTGTAGAAATGTCAACTGTCCCGCATCACATAGGCATCTCCTCACAAACAGTCACAATGTACATTGTCATGCAGTCTGTGAGTAAACTTGTCCAATGCGTCAACATACATGTGAACACAATGTCAATCTGCATCTCACCTTCACATTGCAGAGGGAGAATCAACACCTCCTGCAGAGCAGACCCAACAACTCAGCACTGATGATGAAGAGGACCTCCCCAACATCGACACCGATGCCCTCCAACAGCCCATGGACAGCTTCGGCACCCCACCTCCAGGAGCAGTGCAGCCCAGCTGCATCGAGGAGACCCCACCCCCTGCACAGACCACACAGCAGGAAGCACCCACCCCCACGGCTGTCTCCCAGGACCCCCACGACCAACACATGGCATTCCAACGCTGTGTGTTAGGGTGCCAGGAGAAGATGGCTGATCAGCTGCGGGTGGGGTTCGACCTCATGGCAGCCAAACTAGATGCCATACGTGGGTGTTTACGTCTCATCAGGGACCACTTACAGTCCCTTACAGACACCCACTGTCCACTCCATGCTCTCCAACAATCCATAGCTTACATCGCTGGAGTCATGACTCTGAGCCAAGAACAACTGTCTAGTCAGAGTGCCTCCAGCGATGACAGCCGGGAGTTGGGACACATGCAGAGGATCATGGAGAACATGGAGCGGATGCAGGTGGAAAGAATGTTTGCCACGGCTGCACACCAGCGAGATGTAGCTGTGATCTTCCATGCCCTGCAGATCCTCGTTATGGCATTGCCGCCACAAGGCCTGGCGCGGATGAATGCTGCTGCTACTACTCCATCCACATCTCCGCCCCCTGAAGTGTCAGTGCCACACAGTGCGGCAGACATTCCACCTCCGGCCCCTGATGTGTCAGTGCCACACAGTGATGCAGACTAAACACCACCACCCACATGTGAGGCAACTGACACATCAGAGGACAAAGATGATGATGAATCTGGCTTTGTGGTAAGAATGAAGTGGTAGCATTCATCTCCGCCATATGGTGTGTTTCAGCTTGGTTCTGCCCTCTGCATCATGCCCTGGAATAACACCTTCCACTGTCCCCCGATACACTCAGCGACACTCACCTTGGACCTCGACATGGACTGCCATATTTTGATTGGTTACCAATGACACAGCAATCACACTGCGGGCTGAAGTCTCCCTCTTCCCATGAACTTGTCAATCCCTAAAGGACTCTGGCTGGCCCTCCACGGGGCAACAATGTAAAGTGGGGTTCACATGGCCCTGTACTGCTCCAGCACTCCACTGAATGCGAATAAAACATTCTAATTCACACAGATGTTTCGTGGCTATGAGCAATCAAGTATGAAAGTATGGATGAATGTAGGGACAGTGATTCCACAAAAAGGTACTCCCTGGGTAATGCTATCAATGCGCATGTTTGGCCGTGACCCAGATAGGCAGTGAGACACACATTGTCATTCAAATCAACACTCATCACAGTTGAATACAAGTGAAGGTGCGTAGACTTTATTAGCATATGCGTGTCAGTACGGGCAAGATAAGTGCCACAACATGCAAACCAATGCAGCAGTATGTCAGGATGAGGAACATTGCCAAGCGCCGCTGTCCACTCCGGGGGAGTGCCTCACCTTTCACAGGTGTGTGTTAACCCGCATTGTTGTCCGCTCATGTATTCGGAGTCCAGGCGAATGCAGCCATGTCCACTGTTGTCGTGGGACATGTGACCAGATCTCCAAGATGCAACAAGGTGTTGGGACATGTGCAATGGGTTCCAATCTGTTGTGGCTGCAGGTACGTAGTTACTCGTCCATGAAAGCGATTGCAGCTTCGTAGGCTATCATTTCCAACATGAGCTCGTTGTCGACTTCATCAAACAGGACATCGAGGCAATCCATTAGCAGGTCCGGACAGATGTGCTGCGTCCACCCCCTTTCACCAATTAGCACTACAGCCCAATACGGGAGCGGTTCAATGTGGTCACTGCACACGAGGAGTTGTGCAATCTCCCAGGTCCAGCTGCCAGCATGTATGCCAAGTATCAAGGCATCCCATAAACGGGTATCACGGTGACACTCTTGGTCGTGGGCCAACAGGGGGCGCACACACATGTCAAAATCCAGTTCAGCCACCGTCCTGTTGGATAGGCAGACATCCATGGACCACCCGAATATGCACGATCGACAATGCAACACAGGCTGAACGCAGGTGACGTTGGCAAGGCGGAAGCTTAGCCGGTAACTGATCCGCAGCATTGCCAATGGCAGTGCCCCCAGTAAACGCAGCATACGTGCACAGTACAGTTCCACCTGACAGGGGTTGTGCATGTGTCCGGGATGTTCTGTCATTGCGTTAGTGGCTCTGGTTGAAGTGGCACTGTTCTGACCTGCGCCAGTTCTGTGGATGAAATGCCACAGCTCGGATCAATGGGTTGTTTTAGTGTGCAACAGTTGTACGCCTGGGATGGTGTGGGAGTAAGTGTGAAGGCCATTACATGCAAGATAACTTCGAGCAAGGACTTCTGTGTGTGGGGTGTGTATACGTTGGTCTTTCGTTGGGCTGTGCGTAGTGTGAGAGTCGTCATCAGCTGCTATAGTATCTGTCAGAGGGTGCCGGGCACATGCAATTCCGAGGTCGGAGGTGCAGATGTGCTTCCGCCTGACAGTTCAGACAAAGGAGCTTTCATCCCTCATGCTAGTTTCTCATCTGCTTGCATTCAGGAAATGTGAAGTGGCTTGTTGGGGGTGGGGTGGGATGTGTGCGACTTTGGGATTCATGTTTGACATGTCTTGCATGTGGCAAATGAGCGGCATCACTGTGTGTTACGTTGCCTCACAGCTGCTCCTCCCTCCCCCCGAGCCTATTTACTTGTGTGCGCTGCGCGGTTGCATCACTTGCACTCCTACGGCACACCATTGTCATGCCTGGCTGCGCATGTCCACAAGCCTGACAACGACACTGTGATGTTGGCTGTTGAAGGTGGGTGGCCACGTGAGTGTAGGCCTATGGGAAGGATAGGGCGGACACAGATGTAGAGTTCATGCCTGGCTGAACTCGCGCTGCGATTAAGGCTAGGCATTTGGCTCATGCTGCGGCAATACAGATACACACAACACTTGGCATGTATGAGCCAAGACCCCCAGCGGTCTTGCGCTCCTTCATTTCTCCGTTTGTGCGAGCCTGCCCTCCGGGTGCATGCTACATTGCAACTTTGTCGATGCAGGGCTGGGTGGCGCCGACACTACAACAGTGACACACTCATTAGTTACTTCCTTGTCCAGGCCAGAACTGAACCACGCCCAGAGCCCTGAGCAAATCCTTCACACCGCTATGCTGGCCTGGCATACGCCGGCCCAGCCCACTCCGCTTACGCTTACGGGGGGACGACAGAGCTACGTGTCCAAGGTCTTAGACACTGCCTGAGGTGACATGGTTGCGTCCGCAGTCCACAGCACAAGGTAAGGTGGTAGGGCCCTGGCCAATCATGCATACATAATGACCACAAGGACACACTTAGATAGATAGTGGAACTGGCTACGGGCATGTGCGCCCGGCCACTTTTTATTGCCAGGGTCACATGTCCAGTTACGCCTGTGCTGGATGGGTGTGGGGTGAGTGTAAGCCAGCACTCAGGGAGTGGTTGGTGCTGGCAACAACTTGAACAGTTATCTTCGTATTACACACACAGATTCAATCATAAAGGGTCCATGACTTGTGGTGCACTGAGGTAGGGGCACCAGAGATGAGCGTGCTAATGTGAAGTGATTGTTAATCATTGTGTCCCTTCGGGATATTCCAGCTGCTGCTGCAGTGGGGTGTGGTACACCTGCCTCATCTTCATCATCATCGTCCCAGGTCTTCCCCACTGCCTGAGGCGACGTTGTTGTGTCAGCTGTCCACAGCACAAAACTCAATCATAAAGGGTACATGTGTTGTGGTGCACTGAGTTGGTGGCACCTGAAGCGCTCAGCGGGTGTGCAGCCAGAGAGGATGGCGTGTCCTCGCAGGTCAGGATTGGATTTGATTTGTGAGCCCTGCTGACCGCAGTGTAGGCCAGAGGCAGCAGTCAGAAAGGGCCCACAGCCACGTGGCGATGACTTGTGGTGCACTGATTTGGTGGCACCTGAAGCGCTCAGCGGGTGTGCAGCCAGAGATGATGGCGTGTCCTCACAGGTCAGGATTGGATTTGATTTGTGAGCCCTGCTGACCGCAGTGTAGGCCGGAGGCAGCAGTCAGAAAGGGCCCACAGCCACGTGACGATGACTTGTGGTGCACTGAGTTGGTGGCACCTGAAGTGCTCAGCGGGTGTGCAGCCTGCGATGATGCATCGTCCTGGCGGGCCGCACTGGAAGCAATGTATGTTGCCTACTGGACTGCGCCATTAATAAATCAAGACTCAATTTGAATTGTGAGCCCTGCTGACTGCAGTGTAGGCCGGAGGCAGTGGTCAGTAAGGGCCCACAGCCACGTGGCAATGACTTGTGATGCACTGAGTTGGTGGCACCTGAAGCGCTCAGCGGGTGTGCAGCCAGAGATGATGGCATGTCCTCGCAGGTCAGGATTTGATTTGATTTGTGAGCCCTGCTGACCACAGTGTAGGCCAGAGGCAGCGGTCAGAAAGGGCCCACAGCCACGTGGCGATGACTTGTGGTGCACTGAGTTCGTGGCACCTGAAGCGCTCAGTGGGTATGCAGCCAGAGATGATGGCGTGTCCTCGCAGGTCAGGATTGGATTTGATTTGAGTGCCCTGCTGACCGCAGTGTAGGCCGCAGACAGTAGTCAGCACACACATAACTCTGCGGTGCTGTGCCGCTGGGTGCCCTGGGGGCCTGTGTTGCGGACGCCAGCGATCGGCTGAGGAGGCTGGCGGTAATGGCGGCGGACTCGTGGCAGGGTGAGGGCCGCCTCCCTGGCAGACGCGTTGGCCATCCGGGAAGTGAACCACGCCCAGAGCCCCGGCCTATTTATTCGCACTCCTACGCTGGCCTGGCATACGCCGGCCCAGCCCACTCCGCTTACGCTTACAGGGGGGGACGACACGGATACATGACCGGGGGCTTCCCCACTGCCTGAGGTAACATTGTTGCATCCACTGTCCACAACACTACAAACACCAGCAGTATATGTCCACATGGACATGTCTGTGCTCTGCATACTGTAGTCTGTCCAGCACATCACCGCCACACTTGGCATTGTGTACATTCTTATTCATGGGTGACTTGCCTCCTTCACACATACTTGGTTCCCACCTCTCCCCACATTCTGCAACTGTGTGGCTGTGGGGCCATGCCGTTATGGGAAGGTCAGCTGTCTTGTTCTGCGCTGCCTTGGTGGTAGTCCAGGGGGGAGTCCTGGGGGTGGTGGAGGTGGCTGTTGTGGCCCTCTTGGGTCTCCGAGCTGCATGGTCAGTAGCTCCATGACATGTGTTGGTCTTCAGATGTGGCTCTGGGCTGGGCTCCCTTTCATGCTGCAGGTTGTCATCCTGCTTTACACCATTAAAATAAGTTAATGGGGAAACAATGGCTCCTGTGGAATAATAATACAGTATTTCTGATGCAATTCTGCACAATGGCAATATACAGGGTTAGTAGGATGTCAAAAAGAAAGCTGGACACTGACACTGAGGGTATAGTCAATGTGATTTTTTTTTTCGTTTATATAATAAATAAATGAAATAAACAATATATACATAGGGCTTGAGAATCACAATATGATTATACAACAAACAATGATTACAAATAGTGAACGGTGTCCCAGTGAAAAAATTGGAACCTAAACTAATAGTGACATAATACGTGGCATATGTACAAGGTTTCACTTGAAAACATTTTGGCGACCATTAAATAATTCAAAATCAATTGGACAACACTTTATACAATCATAAGTGTTTGATAATAGTTCGCCTTTGTTAATTGTCAACGACGTTTCGACCCTATCTGAAGTACAGGGTCTCTTCAGGACCTAAAGGATGTAGGGACACCAAAAAGAAATGGGAGGATACTGTCAGTGTGTAGCCAAGGCAGTGGCTTGCAAAATTGGAGGTAAAGGCTTCTGAAAAGGGAGGGAGCGTACCTGAGGGGAGGTCTGCACTGCCTAATGTGAAAAGCAGTGTCACCGTGAAATAAGTGAAGAAAAAACTCACAGGGACCCGGCCGGGCACTGTGAAAGGTAAGAAATGCATAATAGTTAGATCAGTGTACAATGGCATGGCTAATGTTTAATAGTAGATTCAAGATGTGGTAGCATGGATAATGTTTATAACAAGAACGAGCCACAAGAACTTACCCCTTGTGAGGGTAGTGTTAGGCAGAAAGGATGGCAGGGCCTGGATATCTCAGCGTTACTCGGGGCACCTGATATTCACAAGGTACAAGAACTGTATGTGAAAACGAAAATGTCAAAAGCAGAAAATGTAATTCCTAGCAAATGATTGTGGGGTATTGGCGGGTAGCTGCAATGTTGCATTTAAGAAAAAGCTTACCCATGTGGGTTTCTCTGGCTGATCAGCAGAATGGCCGATCTAAGCTGCAGGCGATTGCTTCGTATATGGGCAATGAACGCCAAGGAAATAACAAGTGGAGCTCTAAAATAAGAAAATAGTAATAATGAGGACGGGCGCTAGATAAATAACCAAGGTCTTAAATGTAGAACCAAGGGCATTGAGGTCAGGGCTGTTAGTACCTTGGATAAGCTGAAATAGCCGGTGTTAGTCCCCCGAGTGCTGCTGGAACAGTGGAGCGTCCGTCTCCCTGTTTGGTGCGATAACAACAGGATAGTAGTTGTCTAGCAATGGATAAGCAAAAGTTCCCGCCAAAAAATGGTGAGTCAGGCATGGCTACATGATCCAGAATACCTATCTGCTCTATGGATCTGTGTGCCAAAATAGAAATAAACAAAAGACTGGTGGATGTGGTGGGTCGAATTTAAAAATCAGAAAGTTTGGAGGGAGGAGGGAAAATAGAAATAAAGAATAGTAAATAATAAATAATAAATAATAAATAATAAATAATAAATAATAAATAAAAATAAATAAATTGTGTGTTTGTTTGTGTGGACCCCTAAGAAATGCTGTGGCATTCTCTACGTGCAATAGGATAACAAGCCTAATAGCGGGGTTGCACAGAATGTGGTGGAAGTTACCAGTAACGGAAAATATAAAGGAACATACAAGTGGTGATACAGTCAGTGAAGTGAAGGGCCAGGGATGGCTGATGACTCAGGGTGGAGTAGAATGGGTTTTGAGAAGAGAAAGAGTAGAAGTAAAAATTGAGAAATTGTTGGCCGGATAAACCACACATGTAGTAGTGTAGATAATGGAGGGAAGGGCAGGGGATGGCAATTAGCTACAAATGAAGTGAAACATTAGATAGAAAAACTAAATGCTGTGTTTACAGATCCCATCAATAAGGACCGAGACGGGTGCTGTTTCAGTAAGGGGTGTCAAGCACGCTGCTGCACATGATGGAGGTTAGGTACTACGTGTGGTGATAAAACCACGCCATTCTTTAGCAGAGTTTAACCCCTGAATGATAGAATTGGTGCGTTCAATCCAGCGACATTCTACTCGTTGAAGGATTTGATCCAGGTCTCCTCCTCTGGGTGGGATGGATACTTTGTCTATTACTTGCCATGTAATATCATCTGCCGTATGATTTTTGTTAGAAAAATAGCTGACCAAGGGGGCATTAGGCACTGAATTTCTAATTCTGCTACGATGTTGTCCTATTCGAGCCTTCACTGGTTGCTGTGTTTGACCAATATAGGGCAAACCGCAAGGACATTTTATGCAGTACACAACATTTTTCGTGTTACAATTGGCAAAAATTCCAGCGTGTGTTTCACGTTTCCATGTTCAAAAGTCTTAGTGTTCAATGTGAATGCGCATGCTACACAGTTCCCGCATTTGAAATGTCCTTTAACCTCGGGTAAGCCCCAGGTTGATTGCAATGATCGCATGGTTTGTAGTGGGGTTTCTAAGGATGATCTAATCAGATGGTCTTTCAAATTTTTGCCCCGTTTGAATGCAAACATTGGAATTCCAATGTTGGGGTTTATGCTTTTGATAATATGCCAATTTTGAGTTACCAATTTGCGGATTCTGTTGGTATGTATTCCAAACGTGGTAACACAGATAAGTTCGTTTGTTTTGGACTTTTCTTTGGGGGTGAGTAGCGTATCTCTGACAAAACCAGGCTCTTTTCAATGAATTTTTGATTAGCCTATTTGGATACCCTCGTGCTATAAGTTTTTCTCTCAGTATGTCAGCTTCTTTCATATAATCTTCTTTTTGACGCAATTACGGCGCAACCGAAGGAATTGCCCGTAAGGTAGTCCATCCCTTAGCGCGCGTGGATGGTGACTGTTATAGGCTAAAAATGTATTGCGTTCAGTGGGTTTTCTATGTAGAGAGGTGAAAAGTCCTCCATCTTCATATTGTATGTTTAGATCCAGAAAGGTAATGCTGGATTTGTGTATGGTCGATGTAAAAGTCAAGTGTGGTTGTATAGAATTCAAATATAGAACAAAGTCATCGAAATCAGAATTATTACCTGACCAAATAAGAAAAATGTCATCTATAAAGCGCTTCCAGCATCCAATCTTGGAGCGGTACATGTTAGTATTGTTGAGGACAAATTTATGTTCCACATGGTCCATGTATATATTCGCCAGATTTGGAGCAAAAATCGCTCCCATACTAGTACCAGAACGTTGTTGGTAATGGGTACCTTCTGACACAAAATAATTGTGTGTGAGGGCAATCTGTAAGAGTGAGATAATAAAATTGGTAGGGACCTGAACGGGTCTTGGTCTGGTATTTAATAAATCTTTGATTACCTCTATACTCTCCGCTTGGGGTATATTCGTATAGAGAGAAACAATGTCAAGGGTGGCAAGCCAATCTACCTCGATATTGTAGGGTCTTACTTCCTTTAGGTCCTGAAGAGACCCTGTACTTCAGATAGGGTCGAAACGTCGAAACGTCGTCGACAATTAACAAAGGCGAACTATTATCAAACACTTATGATTGTATAAAGTGTTGTCCAATTGATTTTGAATTATTTAATGGTCGCCAAAATGTTTTCAAGTGAAACCTTGTACATATGTCACGTATTATGTCACTATTAGTTTAGGTTCCAATTTTTTCACTGGGACACCGTTCACTATTTGTAATCATTGTTTGTTGTATAATCATATTGTGATTCTCAAGCCCTATGTATATATTGTTTATTTCATTTATTTATTATATAAACGAAAAAAAAATTCACATTGACTATATTCTCAGTGTCAGTGTCCAGCTTTCTTTTTGACATCCTACTAACCCTGTATATTGCCATTGTGCAGAATTGCATCAGAAATACTGTATTATTATTCCACAGGAGCCATTGTTTCCCCATTAACTTACTTACCCAGGCTCCCCGTGAGTAGGGTTCCCTTGTTTTTTGTTCTCATTACACCATTAAAAGGCAGGTGTTAAATCCCTGCTGCTAACGTGCCTTACCGCCTGTTTTTGGGTCGCATCGGGGATCTGGATGGTCGTTGAGAATATCGCGAAGTGGTGTTTTCGTGTGTTTTTGCACGGGAATGCCTACTCTGCATATCATTAGTGTTAGTTGTCGCTCTCATCCGTGGCGATGTTTTTTGCGGAGGATATCGCTGGAAAACTGGCGATATCGGCAGTTTGCACCAGCTTGAGAATAGGGCGATAAGTCTATCGCCACTTTTGCAGCACTAAAGTGCCGGTAAGTCGGCGATAAGTCCTTGAGAATATGCCCCTCTGTTTTGTAATTCAATGCTTTACTAATCTTTATGGTCTTACCGAATGGGGTCTGCAATTCAGTAACATTTCTATGGTTTTCGCATGCCTTACACTTCTGACACTTACGAAAGCCTGGTCTAGGTTTGAGCCACTGTTGTTCAGTAGTTGTCACTTCAATTTTAACCAGATAGTCCCTCATTGAGCGATCTTTCTTTAATGTGACCTGTGGTCTGGTGCTGATACTGCTCCCAATCACTGGATCACTCATAATGAAGTGCCAATGCCTCGTAAGTGCCTTTCTCAACATCTGGTGTTTGCCATGGTATGTTGTAATGAATCCGATGGCATTTTCCTGGTCTGAATTGGTCTCCTTCTGCAGGGTCTAAAGAGAACCTCTTCCTTCTTGTGTTGGGATTCTCTAGATTTAGCTGCAGTCAGGGTAGTTTCCGTGTATTACAGTGCTTGTAGCCTACTTATCACATCTCTCTGTAGGGCCTCACATTGTGTCTGGTACTGCATATGCATTTGGCCCTCAATAATTCTCCAAAGGGAATACTGCTTTTGAGGGTTATAGGGTGCAAACTCTGTGGATGCAACATACTGTTCCCTGGAGTAGGTTTTCTAAACACTGTGGATACTAGCTTTTATTCGTGCAATAGGATTCTAACATCAAGAAAGTTCAGCTGGGTCCAATTAGTGTTGCACGTGAAATGTAAGTTCAAGTCATTTCCATTGATATGGAACTTTTGCGCTTTCCTTTGTTTATTGTGTCTTCGTACATCGTCATCCTTACTTTCAGGTCTTGTTTAAAAGTTTGTATTCTCTCTTCATCTTCTTCTTTGCTTAATTGGTCATTGATGACTTTCATTTACTCCAATAGGGAATGCCCATCAATTTCTGCATAATTAGGAGAATTTTGTTCATATTCATTGAACTAATGGTATTGGTTCAGCCCATTCCTTGATGAGATCTGGATGGGGGTTCTCATAGCTTGGTACTATCATAATTCTCAAGCCCCGGGTTATTCTCCCTACTTCCACGTAGTTTTTGAGGGATACTGAATCCCAACATTTAGAGATTTCGGATTTTGAAAGTCTCTCCAATTTAATAAGCAATCCTTGTACATTTGTATTGCCTTGAGCCCCGCCGCAATCTCTTCCTCTGCCATGCTTGCGGTGTGATTCCTGCTCACCCACGGCTTCCTTTGAGCTCATTCTCTCGACACTCCGGCTCTCAATTACATGCCACAATATCACCAATGAGGCAAGATATGCTGCGTGGGGAGATTTCACCAACTCTCCCAGCAATGCCGTCCTACCCGGTTGGCTTGTTACTGCATGGGGGTCTGCTGGCCTCAACAGCAAACAGAGTATAATGTGCTGCCTGTGGGTGGCCGAACGCCAGTGGTGCCGATGGCAGCACTACGTCATGCACTGCTTAAATCCAAACAAGGCTTCTCCACGGGTAAAAAGAAGTCTCTGCACTCTGTAGGTTATTTAGTATGCTGGTTTATTCCACAAGTTAAAGAGGACTCATCAACGCGTTTCGGCTCTCTAAATGCCTTTGTCACAATGCTGGTTGAGAGTCAAAAGGTGGAATGTCATATGGTGCCGATATGGGAGGAAGTGATGTCCAAAAAATGTAGATGGTGCAGATTATTGACTGAATAACAGTTACTAATTGATTTCATTTGGAATTTCACTGTCATGGAGAGAGTGAGCAACACAATCTCACAAGATATTGTGACATCAACAGAAGCTTGTTGCTAGTACTTTATACTGGCACTGAGCTTGGGAATAAGTATCAGTGTGACCCTTCTGTTGCTTTTGACATTTAGTTTATGACTGTATATTTGAATTCAGAGATTGCATTAAGAGTATAAACGTAGTTTATACACAGGCAAAGGGGGAAATGTATAACGTTCCAAGATGGCGTTACATTTTGCAAGATGTACTTTGTCCATTGTTGTTGTTTATTGTTCGTCAACACTAGTTTGTTTGTATAAAGAGCACCTTTTGACCTTCTGACTCTCGATCATCGTCATGACAAAGACGTTTAGAGCGCCGAAACACATTGACGAGTGCTCGCTAACTAGCGGCATAAACCAGCATACTAAATCACCTACGGAGTGCCAAGAATTTTTTACCCATAGAGAAGCAGTGTTTGGATTTTAGCAGCACACGGCGTAGCGCTGCCATCAGCACCACCGGTGGTCTGGAACCCACAGGCAGTTCACCGTACTCTGTTTTCAAAAACTCCTCTCCATATCCTGCACTCACGTTCAGTAAGGAATACCATATTTAATAACTGGCAGCATTCATTTTAAAAGTAACAGGAACGCGTTTCGGCTGGCCTTACATCCTTTGTCAACCTCAAAAATGCACATAATTTTCACATTATAAATATATTTATATGTATATGTTGGACTTGGCCCTTTTTGGTTAAAGTTCGCTAAACTTTTTGCCTTCCCCCTAGACCTTTTTTCTGACATGGTGTTGCCAACTTAGATGCTTTGGGCACTTTGCCACTGCTGATCAGTGTCAAAGTGCAAGTGCTCCCTGTGTAAAGTGTAATGGTAATTGGTTGTCCATAATTGGCATGTTTGTCTTACTAGTAAAGTCCCTAGTAAAGTGCACTATGTGTGCCAGGGCTGGTAATACAAATGCTACTAGTGGGCCTGCAGCACTAATTGTGCCACCCACATAATTAGCCCTGAAAAGAGATCTCAGGCCTGCCACTGCAGTGCCTGCGCGCAGTTTGTTAAACTGCCTTGTTGTCCTGACAAGTGCACCCACTTGCCAGGCCTTACCCTTCCCTTTTTATGCACATCAGACACCCCTATGGCAGGCCCACAGGTGCCCCTGGGCAGGGTGCAGTGTATGTGAAAGGTAGGACATGTACTAAGGTGTGTACCATGTCCTGACAGTGAAAAACTGCCAAATTCGTTTTTCACTGTTGCAAGGCCATCTTGCCCATAGGACAGAATGGGGGAGGCTGTGTAATATGTTTCCAGCCTATCTTCCCTTAGGTTTACGATGGAGAGGTGAAGTTTAGTGTGCCTGAGCTCACAATTTAATAACACATCTTTTTGTGAAGGTGGTTTTTGAATTATGCGTTTAGAAACCACGCTTTTAGTAGTGGCTGGTTTTTTTGTTCTAACAATTCTGTGTGTCTCTGCCTGGTTGTGGATTGACTGTCTGGATTTGAATGTGATAGGATCTGGAAAATGTCTTGACCCAGGGGAGGAGTAGGTGAGACAGCCACGGTTGACCTGCATCTGGAGTGTAGGGGGGAGGAGTAGCCCCTGGAGGTGAAGAGGCCTGGGCTGCTGCCATAAAACAAAGGCTCCATCTCCTGCTGAGTGATTGAGATCCAGACCCCCACTATCAAAGGAAGAAGATGTCACTGGCAGGGAGACACCCAGAACTGGTATGGACAGGGGTCAGTGCCCCCTGAACACAAAGACTTCAAAGACATTTAGGGGTATAACTATGAGAGCTGAAACCCCTGGACTTTGGACTGATCAAGACTGAAAAGGATTGAAACTACTTCGCGATCAAGAGGAAACTCTGCCAAGGAAGAACAGCTGAAGAGACTGAAGAGAAGGACTGACCCTTGCTGTGTGTTCTGGGGCTGGCCTGCAGTTTGCTGATTTAACTAAGGAGAGGCTAAGGGACTTTGCTGTGTGCTGTGTCCCCCTGCTTGAAAGGACTTTGCTGTGTCCTGAAGTAACGTGTCCCCAAGGGCCCGAGGAGAGCTGGCTCCCTGTTGTGGAAACTCAGGAACATAAAAGTTTCCAAGTGTGTCTCAGCGACGCTGTGTGCGTGTGCTTTTTGCAGCCTGAGACCTTTGTAAGAACTGCCCCGTGATCGTGTGCACCCGGAGTCCAAGTGAGTCTCAGCGATGCTGTGTGCGTGTGCTTCGTGCAGCCTGAGATCTTAGTGAGGATTGCCCTGTGATCGTGTGCACCCGGAGCTCAAGTGAGTCTCAGCGACGCTGTGTGCGTGTGCTTCGTGCAGCCTGAGACCTTCGGGAGGATTGCCCCGTGATCGTGTGCACCCGGAGTCCAAATGAATCTCAGCGACGCTGTGTGCGTGTGCTTCGTGCAGCCTGAGACCATCGTGAGGATTGCCCTGTGATCGTGTGCACCCGGATCTCAAGTGAGTCTCAGCGACGCTGTGTGCGTGTGCCCTGTTGCAGCCTGAGACCTTCGTGAGAAATTTCCCCGTGACTGTGTGTCCCGGAGCAGTCTTGTTCTCTGCTTCGATCGACAGCGTGACCAGAACTGCTGCGATCGTCATTGCCATCGGCCCGGACCGGCATCCCCAGACGAGCTGTGAGAATTCACCGCTGCCGGCCCGAGCCTGCCTTTGCCAAGGAGAGACCTCGAACCATCACCGTCGGGGGTCCGAGTTCTACTGCCCTAAGATCAACGAAGTCGCACCGGAGGCCCAAGCCGCGAGGAGAGGAGAGTGAGATCGCATCCCCCAGGAAATGCTCAGCGAGCGTGCGTGTGTCGCCGCCTGGGGCGGGGTGCGGGCTACGTGAGAAAAGCTCTCGGCATTTCTCATCTTTGCAGCGCGAGCCTCCGCTCAAGTCCGTATCGTGGCCCGTACTTGCAGAGGAGTGGCAGTACCGGGGCCGGAGTGTGGAGCTGCACTTTGTTTTCCATCATAACAGTATTGGGGGCATATTTTGGCAGTAGCTGACCGCGAGTCAGTAAGAGTGGCATAGAGACCGTCCAGAGCACCGCGATCGGTGCCGAAGTACATTATTTTTGCATTACGAACTGCCTGATTGTTGCATTACGAATTGCATTATTTTTGCATTACGAACTGCCTGATTGTTGCATTACGAATTGCATTATTTTTGCATTACGAACTGCCTGACTGTTGCATTACGAATTGCATTATTTTTGCATTATGAACTGCCTGATTGTTGCATTACGAATTGCATTATTTTTACATTACGAAGTGCCTGATTCTTGCTTTACGAACTGCATAGCATTGCATTAGGACTGCATTGGATCATCGAGAATTGTTCATTAATACTGCAAGAACCTACAGTGCTTGCTGGCCTAATAACCGGCAAGGTGAAATCTTACAAATACGCATTTGTTGGTTTTTTATCGTGTGGTCTCATCGTATATCTTTTTTTATAAACATATAATTGTTTTTTTATGAAACTCGTGTGGAGTCCATTTGTGGTGTTATCACTGTGTTACTGAGAGCATG
The DNA here is from genome assembly GCA_963921515.1 of Calotriton arnoldi. Lineage (NCBI taxonomy): Eukaryota > Metazoa > Chordata > Amphibia > Caudata > Salamandridae > Calotriton > Calotriton arnoldi. Next base: position 354,479 of record CAWUFW010014207.1, on the reverse strand, counting down.
GTTGCAAATAGTTTACACATTTGCCTTGGAGATAAGCCTGGCTGCTCGTGCCAAGCTACCGAGGGGGTGAGCAGGGGCTATCTGAGAAGGTGTCCTTCCTTTCCCTGACTTAGAAGCAAGGGTCCGTATTTGGACTAAGGTACCTACCTCAGCCAACTAGAGACCCCCAGTTCTAACAGTATATATATATCATCGATTCCGCTGCTTCCTCCAAGTTTCCTCACAGACGGGCACGGACCACCAAGTTAGTGCAAAATTATTTTATTCAAATGCGCCCATTACGCGTTTCGGTTCTTGCGAGCCTTGATCACAGGACAAGCGCCACAGCCTCAGTTTGATCTTTTTAAAGTGACAGGTGCCAGGTGCAAAATGCGCAATCATAGACATAAAAGATACACTTGTACAATATCAATTCATTGCTTACTTTTCACTAATTTAGTAAAAACCTGAAAGCAGAAATATTAATATTATTGTTAAAATGATTACAATACATTATTGTTTGCTTTTGGCTTTTTTACACCTTTTACAATACGGCTGTAGGATATAAAGGGCATCGGTTCTATCATCTTTTCGGAATATCTGTATAATACATTGAACTCCTTTATGTCATTGTTGCCACTGAAACTTAACTGGAGTGACTATAATTCACTGTTGCCCTGTAGCCCGTCTCGTATTATATACATGTGCAAAATGATTGCATAGAGTTCAAGTACATATAGTTTTGATAACATAAAGTGCATCTCTTATTGTCACCCTCTCCCATTGTGTCAAAGTGCTTAAGTGCAATATAAAGTTCATTAGAGAACTCTCTATTATTAAATAAAATCCTATAAGCTACCCATTTTTGTTCCTATTTTTTATTTGTATTTTTTATTTATAAGCTTCGACTTGGCAGTTTCATCGCTGTTTTATTTGTGACTAGATAACTTAATATTCATATAAATAGCTAATTTGCACCATCATTGATTATATTTGCAGCCTGTTGTTTCAATTTGCTGGGTTTGGCACTATCACTACAAGATATGTAGACCAAGTTATTGTCCATACAATACCTATGTAGAATTAGTTACACTCTATGTGAGTGTTCCCCTCTATCTCATAATGTTAATATTAAATTGTCGGGTCATAAAATTGGATTCAGCTCTAACTCATTCTATCCCTACGATGATTTTTGGTTTTAATATTTTGTTTTATTTTGCTTTAGAGACATGTGTAAAGATCTTCCGATGTGTTGAGCCCCCCTGGGTGTTTGGAGTCTTGCTCTAAACTATAACGAGTCTCCAATTTTCTTAACTTGTTCTCTCTGTTGCCCCCTCTTCTACTTGGTGGAACAGCATCTATAAGGTAATACTTGAGCTCTTGTGTGTTCGAGTTGTGTAGGTCCTTGAAATGCCGCGCTACCGGGTATGTGTCATCCTGATTTGTTATTGCTCTCATGTGTTGAAGTATCCTCTTGTGTGCTTGGAGTTTGGTATTCCCTATGTATTGTAACTCACATGGGCACTGTAGCACATAGATGACGTGATCAGTTTTACATGTCAGGATTTTGGTAATCTTCCTTTCTTTGTCGCCAAATGGGGTCCGAAAGGCTGTTTTATTCAGACCTTGTTGGCAAGCTTTACATGTTTTACATTTGTAAAAGCCTTTCCGTTGTGCCAGCCAACTGGTTCCCTCAATGGTTTCCGGGCTGATTTTGACGAGGCTTTCTCTCATAGAGGGTCCCCTACTATGAGTGATTGCTATTTTTTTCGGTAGTGTATGTCCAATCACTGGATCACTGAGCACCAGGGGCCAATTACGTTTAATTATAGATCTCAGGCTTTGCTCCTGTTTACTGAAGCCCAGGATTATTCTAAACTCGTTGGCCTCTTGCTTCTCTTTTCTGGGGGTGCTCTCATTTATGGTTTGCTTAGAGTTACCCGTGGGGTTGCTGTTTTTGTCCCTCAATAACTCTGCCCTATCTAGTGTCATAGATTTAATGATTGCCCTATTCATTGTTTTCGACGAGTAGCCACGTTCTAAGAATCTGGTTTTGCTGGCAGATTGAGCAGCCTTGAGGTCCTCACTGTTACTGCTGATTCTTCTCAATCTTAACATCTCCCCATAGGGGATGCTGTCCACTAGATGCCTGGGGTGGGCGCTGCTTGCGTGCAGAATTGAATTGTCTGCAGTTTCCTTGCGATAAACCCTGGTTTCAATTTTCTCCCTCAGAATGTATACTTGTACATCTAGAAAATTTACAGTTTGATCACTAATTGTCGCAGTAAAGTGCAAATTGATGTCATTATTATTGATGGCTGTTACAAACTCAGTTGCTATTTCCTTTGTGCCTTTCCAAATAATAAATAAATCATCAATAAAACGCAGCCATAACATCACATTGTCTTTCAAATATGTACTGTATGTGTTGCCCAGAACCTGCTCCTCCCACCAGCCCATGTGTAAACTCGCATAGCTGGGGGAGAAGCAGGCCCCCATGGCTACCCCCGAGTTTGTTGGTATAGTGTGTTGTTAAACATAAAGATATTGTTTTTAAGACAAAAGTTGACCATGTCAATCAACATTTTACTATGTTGTGGCATTTGCGCCGGTCTTCTACATAAGTAATGTTTCAAAGCTCTCACTCCATCTTTATGATTAATACTCGTATACAATGCTGTTACATCGAGAGCTATAAGAAGATAATCATCTTTCCACTCAAAGTTGCTCAGTTTCCTTAGAAAATCGCTGGTGTCCTTGATATACGAGGGCAATGACTGTACATGTTCCTGCAAGAAGTAATCCACATACTGCGAGGTATGTTCAAGTAGGTGTCAGGGATTGTCCGGGACTTTGTGGGGATCACAGTCAGGGACTTGGGCAAGGACTGGGAACTGGGTAGAAAACGTATATAGAAAGAGGAGTACAGCGCTGCCCAGGATCATACAGGGAGTCAGAGGAGAAAAAGGGATCCAAAGGGGAAGCCTGTACAAGTGAACAAGATGGGTAAGACTCAGAAAGGAAGGGCACTCACGAGGCAATTTAGCATTCAGAATAACTACACCCAGGATGAATGTGCAAGACATATATATGAAACAACATTAACAATAAAGGGGTGTGTGGGGTAAAGCACTCAGGAGCTCCACACGGTAAGACTGAAGCTCAGTAAGTTTCTCACCCACAATTGCTGTTACAGATACTGACTGAAAATACCCACATATAGGATATGTATGCAAAGGCAGGGTCTGTGGAGCTTATACCTATGGTGATGTTATAACAGTAACTCAAAGACAATACTCACAGTGAACAAGAAATGCCACCTAGGTAGTCAGCTGTGCCCACGGATCCTGGCGATCAAACAGGAACACGCAAGGCAGTAACAGCAAAGGGGTAGAACTAAACACAAGCACAATAGACAAGAAGCTAGCAAGGAGGAGTGCTTAACAGGAAAGGAAGGAAATCACAGGGCATACTTGGCAGAAAGCAGGTAACAAACAAACAAGGTAACAGAAGCAAGACAGTAGAAATAGAAAGACCAGCAAACTAGAACTGGAACCAAGGAAATGGGAAGAAAGGCAGGGACTGGAAAAGGATATACAGAAGGGGAGGCTACAAGGGCATACTAGAATAGTGCAGGTTCAGGAATCAAGAAAACAAAGTAGCATAGAAGGCAGTGCTGGGGCAGGAACAAGAATTGAGCAAAAGCTCAGGAGTCAAAGTAGCACTGCCGGTAGTGCTCGCTTCAGGAGAAGGGAAACTGCTGCAGGTCAGGAACAAGGAATGCTAAGGCTCAGGAGTCAAGATAGCACTGCAGGCTGTGCTAGGTCAGGAGAAGGGAAACTGCTGCAGGTCAGGAACAAGGAATGCTAAGGCTCAGGAGTCAAGGTATTCAGGAGAAGGGAACCTGCTGCAGGTCAGGAACAAGGAATGCTAAGGCTCAGGAGTCAAGGTAGCACTGCAGGCAGTACTGGTTCAAGGAAACAGGAAATAGCTACAGCTCAGGAAACAAGGAGTCAAGAGAGCACTGCAAGCAGTGCAAATCAGGAACAAGAAATAGCTGAAGCCCAGGAACAGGAACAAAGAATAACTATAGCTCAGGAAACAAGGTAGCACTGCAGGCAGTGCTAATTCAGGTACAAGGAATAGCTATAGCTCAGGAACTCAGGAAACACTGGAAACAAGGATTGGCCTCACCGGTATACAGCTACAATGACCAACACTGGGCTGAAGGGAGCTGGGGCTTAAAAGAGCTCACATTAATCACATGCCTCAGGTTTGAGCAGGCTAGCAGCAGCCAGCCACAGGTGAGCTGAATTCCTCCACCCATCCTTGGCCTGCAGGGGTGGAGACAAAGCAGTGAGCAGGGAATTCTGGGTAATGGAGTTTCAGGCATGAGTAGGCTGGCTTCAAATATAAGCGGGCTGGCTTTCACAAAACCCGGCATGGATTGGGAATGGATGTCAATTCCCAATAAGTGTCCAAATGGCTGGAAGTCAGGATATGCATGCAGGGGAGGGTCTGGAAGCTTATTAGAAGACTGGAAAGTCTATGCGGCCCCTGGTGGTGGGTACGAGAGCACAGGGAGAAAATCGTGACAGTACTCCCCTCCAAAGACCGTCTCCCGGAGTCTGGAACTGGATCCAAAGCCTTTGCTCCTAAGAATTAAGTCAATTTCCATTATAGATTCAGTGCACGCTATCAGAGGACTGAAGGTAAATTGTGATGTTCTGGAAGGTTGGATAATAGTCTGTAAATTAACAGCAGTATTGAAGGTAGAACTGGAAGAGACCAAATCCAGTGACAGGGGCTTAGAAGCCTGCATTAAAGGTGTTTGAAGTCCTGATGATGACAGGCTAGAGTAGCACTCTGAAAACAAAGGCAGATTGACTGTAGGGTCAAAAGCAGATAACGGATTGGCAGGAGGCACAGAGGTCAAAGGCAAACTGGCTGAAAATGAAGGAGGTGATAGGAAGCAGACCTGAAGTTCTGGCCCCGGAGGAAAACATACAAAAGATACACATGCAGGAGACTTAGGAAGCAGGTATGCAGGAGACCCAGGGCCTGGAGGCTTACATGTTGAGAGTTTTGTCTCTGGTGCTGGAGGTTCAGTCTCTGAATGTATATGTATTGAGACCTCTGAAGGCTGGGAAACTGGAAGCACAGGGTCAAAAAGTTGGCAAAATAAAGGCTCAAGGCAAGAAGGCAGGGAGCCTGGAAGCTCTGGTGCTGAAGGCAGGGAGCCTGGAAGCTCTGGTGCTGAAGGCAGGGAGCCTGGAAGCTCTGGTGCTGGAGGCAGGGAGCCTGGAAGCTCTGGTGCTGGAGGCAGGGAGCCTGGAAGCTCTGGTGCTGGAGGCAGGCGGCCTGGAGGTTCTGGCTCTGTAGACATGCTCTTTGGAAGCTCTGGCTCCATAAACAGACTTTTAGGAGGCGCCGGCTCTATAAGCAAATTGGTTGGAGGCTCAGTAGGCAGGCAGACTGAAGGCTGAAGTTCCGTAGGTAGGCCGGCTGAGGACTCGGGCTCTGAAGGAAGGTAGTCTAGAGGCCCCGATACTGATAGCAGGTAGGCTGCAGGCTCGGGCTCAGATGGCAGGCCAGCTGAGGATTCTGGAGATTCTGAAAGCAGACAAGCTGATGGCATAGGGGCACAAGGATGATAGGCTTCAAATTCTGGAAAGGGCGATAGCCCTTGAACAGTAGATTCCTTGTTGTCAGTAGTGAAATCTTCACAGTTGCTTTGCACATTAAAACACGCTGAAGTTCTTTCTTCGGGATGGCTCAGAATAGTGATTGTCTTAGCGTCTGTGATGAGCAGACTCCCTTTACCATTTGGCAGTTCACATGTCTTAGTCAGAGCAAACAGACAAGAGATCACTTGGTCTTTGGAAATATTCTCATTTTCTTCTGCATTAGAAGGTGGTACAGGTGCATCAGAGCATACAGAACTATCATTTTCTGACTTTTCAATATGTGGTGTGCTTGAAGGCAAAACAGAGGAGTTAGAAAATTCAGAATTCAAACAAATACTTTCTTTAACTGCACTTTGAGACACGGTACTATGGCTGTTCTGAGTGGAATCCGAGTGATCAGCCACAGGATTATTTACACAATTACTGGACCAGCTCTGAGGGGACCGCAAAATAGTGCGCAAGGTTTCATTCTCTATTTCTAAGGAGGCTAACATAGAAACTGAAAAGTAGTCTTGTACCAGGGTTTTAGATTCCCACTTGAACTCTGGGTTATAGTTTTTTAACAGAGTCTGAAACATTTTATTCTCTTGTTGCAATTCCAAAACCCTTGATTCAAATATATCCTGTGAAGATTGTAGATCTTTTTCTACAAGGACAGCGGTAGACTTTGAAACTTCACAACAATCAACAGAACTAATCCTTGGATTTTGTTCAAACTTTCTACTAGCTGTCTGTGTTTTAATAGGTCTTCTCTCTCTTTTGGCAAACTGATCACAGTTTACTTTGAAAGTAGTATTTAACAAGGTCCCTCTAGTATCCGGTGTTGTGATCTTTACTGGACTACAAGACTGGGTAACATTATCTGAAAGGAAAACAGAGGTTATGAAATGAATCTGCTCCTTCTTTGGCTGCTGTGTGGTTAAACATGCTTTAACTGGGGTCATTGAACTACCAGTTTGGTAAGATGCTGATAAATACTGTGTCTGGAAAATGTCTTCAAAGAAAACATTGTCTTGACAGGGGGTCTCTAAGTTACAAACTTCAGAAAAATTTCCCTTAATAGTACCACTCTCTAAATTGCTATTTTGTCTTTCTGCTGCTAACAAGGTTTGCAGAAATTCGTTTTCATCCTGTAAGTCACTGGCTGACATCAGGTGAGGATCAGGGTTACAGATTGAATGAAAATCTAACATAGAAAGATCAGCCAACCACAGGGAATAATATTCAGCACGTAAAAGTCTATTTTGTGCCATGAATCGATCTCTAGAGTCCAAGGACTTTTGAATATGTTGTATAGCACTGTACTGCTTAGGTAATGGATGTCTGCCAACATGCGCAGACTTTCTGGATCTGACACTAAACATCTTGGCAAGAACTGACTGGGTGAGCTCTGAGAAAAAAGTGGTAGCTAACTGAATGCAAAGAAACCTCACAAGTGACCCTGGAAATGTGGGTTGGTCATTCTGTCAGGGACTGTCCGGGACTATGTGGGGAACACAGTCAGGGACTTGGGCAAGGACTGGGAACTGGGTAGAAAACGTATATAGAAAGAGGAGTACAGCGCTGCCCAGGATCATACAGGGAGTCAGAGGAGAAAAAGGGATCCAAAGGGGAAGCCTGTACAAGTGAACAAGATGGGTAAGACTCAGAAAGGAAGGGCACTCACGAGGCAATTTAGCATTCAGAATAACTACACCCAGGATGAATGTGCAAGACATATATATGAAACAACATTAACAATAAAGGGGGTGTGTGGGGTAAAGCACTCAGGAGCTCCACACGGTAAGACTGAAGCTCAGTAAGTTTCTCACCCACAATTGCTGTTACAGATACTGACTGAAAATACCCACATATAGGATATGTATGCAAAGGCAGGGTCTGTGGAGCTTATACCTATGGTGATGTTATAACAGTAACTCAAAGACAATACTCACAGTGAACAAGAAACGCCACCTAGGTAGTCAGCTGTGCCCACGGATCCTGGCGATCAAACAGGAACACGCAAGGCAGTAACAGCAAAGGGGTAGAACTAAACACAAGCACAATAGACAAGAAGCTAGCAAGGAGGAGTGCTTAACAGGAAAGGAAGGAAATCACAGGGCATACTTGGCAGAAAGCAGGTAACAAACAAACAAGGTAACAGAAGCAAGACAGTAGAAATAGAAAGACCAGCAAACTAGAACTGGAACCAAGGAAATGGGAAGAAAGGCAGGGACTGGAAAAGGATATACAGAAGGGGAGGCTACAAGGGCATACTAGAATAGTGCAGGTTCAGGAATCAAGAAAACAAAGTAGCATAGAAGGCAGTGCTGGGGCAGGAACAAGAATTGAGCAAAAGCTCAGGAGTCAAAGTAGCACTGCCGGTAGTGCTCGTTCAGGAGAAGGGAAACTGCTGCAGGTCAGGAACAAGGAATGCTAAGGCTCAGGAGTCAAGATAGCACTGCAGGCTGTGCTAGGTCAGGAGAAGGGAAACTGCTGCAGGTCAGGAACAAGGAATGCTAAGGCTCAGGAGTCAAGGTATTCAGGAGAAGGGAACCTGCTGCAGGTCAGGAACAAGGAATGCTAAGGCTCAGGAGTCAAGGTAGTACGGCAGGCAGTACTGTTTCAAGGAAACAGGAAATAGCTACAGCTCAGGAAACAAGGAGTCAAGAGAGCACTGCAAGCAGTGCAAATCAGGAACAAGAAATAGCTGAAGCCCAGGAACAGGAACAAAGAATAACTATAGCTCAGGAAACAAGGTAGCACTGCAGGCAGTGCTAATTCAGGTACAAGGAATAGCTATAGCTCAGGAACTCAGGAAACACTGGAAACAAGGATTGGCCTCACCGGTATACAGCTACAATGACCAACACTGGGCTGAAGGGAGCTGGGGCTTAAAAGAGCTCACATTAATCACATGCATCAGGTGTGAGCAGGCTAGCAGCAGCCAGCCACAGGTGAGCTGAATTCCTCCACCCATCCTTGGCCTGCAGGGGTGGAGACAAAGCAGTGAGCAGGGAATTCTGGGTAATGGAGTTTCAGGCATGAGTAGGCTGGCTTCAAATATAAGCAGGCTGGCTTTCACAAAACCCGGCATGGATTGGGAATGGATGTCAATTCCCAATAAGTGTCCAAATGGCTGGAAGTCAGGATATGCATGCAGGGGAGGGTCTGGAAGCTTATTAGAAGACTGGAAAGTCCCACTATGCGGCCCCCTGGTGGTGGGTACGAGAGCACAGGGAGCAAATCGTGACAGTAGGCTGCCTCTTGCGGAGATGATAGGTCTGGCGGCTTCAATGGATTTTTATGTACTTTTGGGATAAAATACATGGTGGGTACCGTTGGACTTTCCTTTTTTAGGAATTAGTACTCCTGCATGCTTAATAAACCTACACTCTTCCAGGCCAGTATTTTGGTGTAAAAATAGTTGTATATGACTTTTAGATTTAGTGCATTGCTCTTCGTGTAGCACGGCCTGTCATTGAGTTGTGAGTACGCCTCTTTAGTGTATTCCTCCTTTGACCAGATTACAATATTACCTCCCTTGTCGGAGTTACGTATTACGATCTGGTTGTTGGTCTGTAATTTTTTCATCAATTGATGGTATTGATGGTTACGCCTTTTGTATTTGAGCTTAGTATTTTGTACTTTGTGGTTAAGTTGTTTGATTTGAGAAATAACCTGCTCATTGAAAATGTCTATAGAGTCCCTAGGGGTGATGGGATTAAACGTGGATTTTGGTTTAAATGGTGTGCAATAGGTACCTCTATTGGACATTGGATTCACAGGAGTATCATTTGAATTGTTGTTCCTTATGTTCATTGTTTCCACCCGTTGTGTGCTGGTTGTGTCATTCTCTCCCATGAGTTCTTGCAGATCTCTTAGGAGAGGCATGTCTGACATTGACAGATTTAATGCTGATGCTTTGATATTAGTTTGTTCTGTTTTGTTCTCCGTTTGATCTTTATTTAGTAATAGATGATACTTTTTTAATTTTAGTTTTCTGACACATTTATATATGTCCATCCTTGTGGTGGCATAATTAAAATTGCTTTCAGGGCAGAAGGACGAGCCGAGACTTAGAAGTTGCTTCTCTGCTTTCGATAAATCAATATTAGCCAGATTGATGATTGTTTTGTTCGACGTTTCGTTTGCTTTCACTTGTGTTTCCATCTGCCAGTATATATATATATATATATATATATATATATATATATATAAAAAATCTTTATACTTACCTGCACAATACATACATTTTTGTTGTAAAGGCATATGCATTATAATGGGTGCATTGTAAAGGCATACGTGGTAAATGCCATGCGTGGTTCCATCATACATCTGTGTATTTGTAATCACACTTGTAGCTACAATAGAAACCATTTGTACAGCATACAGTAATGTGCTTGTTGTATGGTAGTCAAGGTTATACTAAAGATTTCAGGTTAAGTATTGTAATGTAGTGGAGTTGTATGTGTATAGTGATTCTTACCCTAATGAGGCACAAACCCCAGCAATATATTACAAAATAATATTTTGTTTCAGGGCTTTTACAATTGTAGATTAGGCAATTGACCCTGAAACATCTTATACATCAATGATTCTAGTCGAGTTATACTTAACCTAACACAAGGCAAGATTTGAGACCAAATTGATCATCACTTTATGGCTGGTTTGTTTCACAAAAGTGATGCAAACTCACACAAAGTGTCCGATTCTGATCTCGTAAGGAAAGCCCTCCATACGACTCGGATCTGGAGGGCTTTCCGAGCGAGATGTGCTCCGGGAGTCCGAACGAGCGAGTACGATGCTGCCGTATGCTTACGGACTCGGTTCGCTCGGACTCCCATTGGACTCAATGGGAGCCCGTGTACAGACGCGTACACAGGCTCCCATAGCAGAAAAGGGGTGGGCGGGGAAAAGCGTACACCCTGTGGCGGGCACCCCATGTTGCCCGCCACACTGTGCATGCTTGGATCGTGGCGACCCATGCGCACCCCCGTGACAGATTCGGAGGGCCCCGGGTGAAGGGGGCCTGCTACGGCCCCCCGAAGTACGATTTCGACAGCCATTTCGTCTCACTGGGACCGAGGCGAAGTGGCTGTCCGAATCGTGCATCGTACTCGCTCGTTTAGAATACGGCTCCATTGCATGGCACGATTCGGCTACGAACGTGTCGGACGGACAGGTTCGGGTTCGTAAACGATTCGCGCGGCGCGTACGAGATACTCACATCATACTTGGTCGTTTGGAACAGGGGGCGATTCGGAGGGAAATATAGGCTCCGAATCGGATTTGCTCTTTACAAATCCCGTTTGGAGGCCTTCCTTACGAGATCGGAATCGGGCCCATACTGTTGATTTTGGGATTTACTTACCAGCGCAAAAAATGGAAAAAATGGAAACTAGACACAAATTAACACAATTTAGGACATTGCACTGCCTTGTATTAGTTTGTGCCAAAGGAGCGTACCATCGGTGCTACATGGGTGTTTCCATGCAATCACCCATGGGTTTTGATGCAAATCCCTATCTACTAGCATTGGCAAGCAGGGAGCTGCACCAAATATTTACACCTCCTTGAGACAGGTGTAACGTTAGAGAAATGTTTTGTTTTCTCAAAACCTTTTTAACATGCCATGTGTGCTGTACTGTACAGCACAAATAAAAAGCTAGAAAAGTTTGAAACAATGTCAAAGCATAGTATTTTGCAATGGACTGGCCCTCTTCCAGTACAAAGCCTAGGTTTGACATCAAGCAGACACCCTTTCATTATGGTGCAAGAGCGTGTGCATTGCCGCATGGCTGCCTAAAGTGTGTCAGCACAGGGAGAGAGAAAAACAGTGGCATATCTTCGTATACATGGTGCTGTACTGCTCTCTCACCTTTCAATGAACTGTGGTTGCTACTCTGTGTTGCATGAATTCTTCGTAAATTGCCCCCTGGTTTTTGTTCAGCTTGGTGGTAATGTAGAACTATGTGGGGCTTGTAAAATGTGGTTCATATGAGACAAATAAAATATGCCTGTACTGCTTTAATCGTGCATTTACACGTTAGTTTGGAGCAGAGTTTGTAATAGTAATGCATATGTACTTGCGGACGTTAAGCTGGCTGTCACTCAATGAGCTCCTTCCAACTCTACCCTTCTTGACTCTGCCTGCTTGCTGCCCTGCCCCTTGTACCTCCCCCTTTCATCCCTCCTCCGCAGTTTTCCTATATGGGGGTTTCGGAGGTTATTTTCCCATTCCAGCACTGCCCTCAAGACTATTCCTTAAGGTATTGTACAGAATGTTTGTGAATGCAAGGTTACAAAATACCCACCTCAGATGCTTATTTTAAGGTATCTTACGAGAGTCATACAGTTAAGTCTGGTTTCATAAACCGGCTTCGAAATTTGCATTTCCGATATTAAGAGCTCTGAATTTCTAACAAAAGTTTCCTCTCTGCAATGAACATTCTCACAACTTTCGTTTCTCCTTGTTTTATGGAAGTTGTCAGAAAAGTGTGCATAGAAAATACACATTTCTGAGACCCCCATGAGACTTTTAGATGTATATATCTCAAAGTAATAATGCAGATTTGCATCATCATCCTTGCCTTTTTAGGTCTCGCCTAGCGACGCAGCGCGAAGCGCTGTCACTAGCGAGATCTATTGTTGTCGACTTCAGTTTGGAAGGGGGACAGGAGATGTGCACGCTCACGGCGTGTCTATTAGCTTGCTCCCGGACAGCACATGGGCACGCGCACGGCGTGTCTATAAGCTTGCTCCCGGACAGCACATGGGCATGCGCACGGTGTGTCTTTCAGCTTGCGCCCAGAGCTTGCCCCGACAGCAGATGAGCACGCGCACACAGAGGCAAAAGAAACTTTACTTAGGTCAATGTGCAGAAAAATAGAGAATTTACACTAACAGGATTTTCATAGGGCAGTGCGCGTCAAAAATGCTCCCTCCCTTGTTCCCAAAAATCCCTGCACTCCTCCGGCCCCTCACCCTTGCCTTCCTCTGCCCCCACTCCTCCTCTAGTGACGCCGGCTCCTTCCTCCTCCTCTGAAGTGCGCGTCTCTCCGTGAGCCGCTGCTCCGTGCGTTGGCTGCGGGCTGGGGACAGAGAACGGCGGCGGGACTGTTCTCCAGAAGGAGGCAGACGGCAGCAGCATGCCAGCGCGCTGCTGAGGGGACGCCGCCCACCCTCCGGCTGCCTGTATGAGCGGAGCCGCCATGGAGCACGGGAGACTGCGAGGGGAGCAGAGGGACTGCTAAGACGAAGGGAACCAAAGACCGAGAGGTAAGGGGCCGCCGTAACCTGCCCAATGTTCCCTTGCCCACCAGGTAAGTTTCACTGTGCCGAGTTTGGCTGCTACATCTGCCCCTTTGCTTCATCTTCATTATGCCCTCAATGTAATGCACATGCAGGTGTGATTATCTACCTGTATTTTCACCCCTACCCGGTTTGTTTCTTCCCTATGTTTCAAATAACCAGTTTGAGTAGACATCTTGACTACACTTAATGCTTAATTAAACTTTTTTTGAGCAAAGCTCATCTATTGGAGACAAAATGACAATTTCAATGCCTTTTCAAACTTAGAGGATGTTGGCATATTTTTATGTGTAGGAAGGAGTTGCGACTTAATTTTTAATCTCAATAATCATTCAAAGTAGAACAGGTATTTCTCTTTAAACCATGTTGGTGTATTTGTTTTGACTCCGAGGGAACTGTCTTTTCAGTACATTTCTCGATTATTGATATTTTTAATAATGAAGCTCCGTTCTGTTTTGTTAAGATATTAAGGAAACAGTGGTTCAGGTGTGGCCTAAATGGTCCAAAGCGAGAAAGTGACCCAGCAGGGAACACTTGGTTCTAAGATTTTGAAATTAATTCATGAGGGAGCAAAGGAAAGATCAGAGGAGAGTCATGTAGGTCAGATAAATGATAGACATTTATTTTACAACTTTTTGTATAGTATTCAGGTGCTCACATACATTTAGGTGAAAGGAAGCGTGACATGCAGGGTGATAGTGAGGTTTAAAAAGGCATCGCATTGACAACAGTATAATGAGCTCCACAGTTATTTTACAAGGAGTAATAGGAGTTCATGTTGTATGGTGGTCGACGGCGTTTCGAACCCAATAAGTGGGGTTCATCTTCAGGACAAGGGTGAGCAAGCTGAATTAGAAGAAAGGAAAATCATCCTAGGCCCATTCGTCTGTTAATGATGTGGGCAGCTAGTACTGATTTTTAAAATGGGCTGAAGGCGTGAATTAATGGCGCCAAAGAACTGAGTGGGAATGTCTGTCCAGGACTCTGTTTGCTTATTTGGAGGGAACCCGGGATGGAAAGGCAGCTGGCCGGGATGATTGGTTTTGTATTTTTTAGAAAACGAACTGCAGGGCCTTTAAATGGGAGCCTGGAGCTGTGCAGACGGGAGCGTCCTGCTTCTGCCTTTGCTGGCATTGTTAAGAGGCACTGCATGCTTTTGTCAATTTCAAAGTCTACCAAACTTCTTTTTTGCACAGGTTAGGGATCTTCTATATTATCTGATGTGGTAAACCTGACATCGGATTCATGAAATGGTTCCCTCTTTATCACTTTGGTAAGAGGAGTTGGCCTAACGGCTAGGGCGGTCGACCTTGAATCTGGGGAACCGGGTTCGAGTCTCGGCAATGACGCTGAACATACTGTGATTCTGGGCAAATCACTTAATCTCCCCGTGCCTAACTAAACAAGCATTTGCAATGCAATAGGTCTTGCATTTGCGAGAGTTTGAGCTATTGGCATTGTAAATGACAATGCTTTTTATTTATGTGTTTTGAAAACGTGCAAGGGTGTGAACGCTGTTTACCCTCGTCTGCGACTCCGCGTGCGTCGGTTTTGAGTGTGGTGAGTGCGGAGACATGGTCTGTTCCCCCCTCCCTCCCTTTTTTCTACTTGACCTCGACCTCCTGTTGGGGAGCCTGGTTGCTCGAGTCGGACGGGGGGAGTGTGAGGTCGGGTGCTTGATTTCTAATGTGGCGTGTGGGGAACAGTGGAGCTCGGGTCTGTGTGCCATGGCCCTGTTGGAAACGCGGAGTCTTTATTGTGATTTGACATGAGGTTAGTGCAGGCGGTTACAGGAGGCCGTTATGGGTTCATAGCCTGGTGCAGAGCGGGCGTGGCATACGGCTGAGATCGGCACAGACCTTGTTCCTGTGTGGACAGGACGGACTTGCCTTCCGTTGTCTTGGAGGGAGGGCGTGCTTCCCTGTGCCCCCCCGCCCCCTCTTGCTGCGGGGTCGGGGTTTGATTGACCGCTAAGAGGGATGGTAGTTTGGACAGCATTAGTAGGTGAGGAGCTGCCTTCAGTTGGGATCAATACAGCAATCTGTCGGGTTTCAAAGGTCCCTTTTGAACGGGGTTGCCTAGAAGTACTGTGGGAGGGCTCTAGAGTCTGTACTAGAAAGCTAACAACTACATGAAGCAAGACACTAGTTTGTGGTTGGTTGAACCAAAACGCTACAGCTAATCCATTGTTTGGGCCCGAGGTTCCATTAAGTCTTGAAGGTGGAAGGAATTTTGTAGTGAATCTGTATCGGCGGCACACAGCGCGGCTAGATATGCCAGATATATTGTTACGCTAAATGTATAGGAAAGAAAGGGGTGTGCCAGCAACACCTGCCATTAAGCACAAAAGCAGTGAGTGCGGAGGCACGGTCTGTTTCCTCCCCTTTTAGGTGAGCTCTTTATCTATTCGACGCAGGCCCCCCTTTCCTTTTTGCACAGGGTCCCAGTGGCGAACAAGCCTCAGATGGCATTTTGGGCACCTGGCGGCGCCTAGCTTCAGTATGTTTTGCAGATAGAAGTCGTGGGTCGGCGTCCCTTTTTCCTTCGGTGCAGAGGAGCGACCAATTGGAGGGAGGTTAAGGTTTGGAGCATTTTCAAGAAGTGTGCGGGTTCAGTGGGGGCAGTGGCACTCACCGAGCGCGACGCTGTCTGCTACAGCACTGTTTGGGTTGTGAGGGAGGAGCTGTGCTTGTGCATTGGCCTCCATGTGGGGTAGCAGATGGGGAGGGCGCGAGTTGAGTACCTAGTCGCTGCCCGCATATGCAAAGTGTTTGCACTGGAAGTTCAACGCGGCCCCTCTTTTTTGCACGTGTTTGGGACGCGATTTTATTAAGTTAAGGGGTAGCACTCGCCATTTTGTGTTATCAAGCCAGTGAAACCAGCCCCCCTGCTTCCCCCAGCAACAGGGATATTCTACATCAGAGGGTGCTTCTGTGAGCTATTTAAACTGTGTTTAATAGGGACTGTGCATTTCGTTTTTTGGCCAGGAGAGGGAGTAAAGTTTAATTCAAACAGTATTGTTAGATTTCAAGTTTGTGAGGCCTTTACCTGAAGGAAGTCCAAAGTGTGGATTGAGCCTGTCTGTCTCCTAGGAGATCCTGATCAGGAGGAACAGCTTCCAACTCCCTGGCCAGCAAACCTTGTCTGAGTTTGCTGGGACCTTATATAGTCTGATAATGTTTGGTATATGTGTGCACTGATTGGTGGTTGTATCTGATGTTTCTATTGGATTAGGGTTAGTGTCCTCATTGGTTGGGTATTTGAGGGTTCTGATTGGTTTCTGGGTCTGTGATCCAATCAATGTAGGTTTGGGACTAGGGCTAGGGTTATGATTTCTATTGGAAGTAGGGACTAGGGCTTCCTGTGTTATTGGTTGTTGGGATTAAGGTGGAACTAGGGCTAGGGTTAGGCCTTTAATTGGAAGTAGCGATTAGGGCTTCTGGTGGTATTGGTTGTTGGTCTAGGTGTGGTACTAAGAGTAGGTCTAGGCTTTCTATTGGAAGGAGGGACTAGGGCTTCCTGTCCCATTGGTAGCTTGGACTAGGGTTGGGACTACTGGTAGGGCTAGGGCCTCTATTGGACGTAGAGATCAGGGGTTTGAACTTATTGGGTGCTTGGACTAGGGCTAATATTGGCTGTAAGGTCCTGGTCTCCTATTGGTTCTGGATTTTTAGGGCTAGTGTTGTGATTGGATAGTGTTAGGGCTAGGCTTCCCATTGGCTGAAGGGGTCACCTGATTAAGAGGGCTATAAAAGGCCAAGGATTAGGGCGTCTCAGCCCGGGCGTTGAGGCTAAGGGTGGAGAGGACAAGGGCAGTTGCCTGTTTGAGCCTGTTCGAGACCAGTCGGGACCAAGGCCAGAAATGCTGCCCATCCTCCCATTAAGCAACACCCAGCCCACACCATCCACATCCACAAACAGAGCAACACACTCACACCAAATGTATACCACGCACAACCCTATGCACAAACCAATGTACCAGCATACACTACAAAACCAACCAAACCACATCTATACACCCCACCATCCCAACTACCACACATATCCACCATCACCTACAAACAGTACACAACTCTATCCTATACCACTAACCAATACACTCATCACTAACACAACGCCATACCTCACAACTTCGCTTCCCCATGTCTACTTCACAATGTTACACCACAAAAACAACACAGTTCTCCTACTCCCTCTCAAACACCATCTCCAACATGTACAATAATTATGTTGTTGAGTGAAAAAAAAAATATATATATATTAATAAATAAATATCATCTTTGGTCTACATGTACTAACTTCCATTGTGCATCTATGTACCTTCCATGTACTTGGAACTGTGTGTCTCTGTAACTTTTCTCCTGAAAAAGCATATCCAATGCACTACCCTATTTCTCATCCTGTGCCTCTATCCATATCTTTAATCTGCATATACTTACCTCCTTTATGTATCTATATACTTTCAATGTATTTATGGATCTATATATTTAGCATTTCCAAGGCACTACCCTAGTTCTCAGCCTATACTTATCTCAATATATCTTCTAGCCCAACCTTCTGACTCATCTCAAACTTCTTTCTACTACTCTTTCCAATGCACTACCCTATCTCTCATCCTATACATCTATCAATATATCCTCTACATCCACACTCATTTATCCCAAACCCCATACCACTACTATGACCACCAAAATAACCCTTTCTAGACTCTCGCCTACTCTACCCTCCTTGCATCATCGGACACCTCTTTTACTATACCGATGCCCTAAAACAAACCTTTCTAAACTCTTCCCTGACTCCTCCCCTCAAACCCCCTTCTCCCCCTCCTACTGCTAAGACCTATAAAAAATAAAAAAAATAAAAAATCCTTCACTCTTTTATCCCTCCACTATCCTTTTCAATCAGAATTAACAGTCTAACATATTCAATTTTCAACTATACTAATTCACCACTAATCCTTTATGGGTTCCAGAGTAGCGTGCTACTCGCCAATAAAGCGTCTCAACACCCCATCAGGGTTACAAGCGCTATATAAATGCAAACCTTTTTCCCTTTCTACCCTCCCCAACCCTTCTCAATCCAAATAACTGACTAACATATCCACCACTAAAATTACTTTCATGTTTCACCATAATAATTCAACACTAATACTTCTGGGTTCCAGAGTAGCGTGCTACTTGCGCTTCAAAACCCCATCAGGGGTAGCAAGCGCTATATAAATACAAACCTCTTTCCCTCTTCTATCCCGCCACCTACCCTTCTCTACCCAAATAACTGAATAACATGTCCACTAATCAAAGTTACTTCATTTTTTACTAGACTAATGTTCAACACTAATCCTTAATGGGTTCCGGAGTGGCGTGCTACTCGCCAGAAAAGCGCTTCAACACTCATCAGGGGTAACAAGTGCTATATGAATGCAAACCTTTCTTCCCTTTTATCCCTCCGCTATCCTTCTCACTCCAAATAACTGACTAATATCCACCACTGAAACTACTTTCATATTTTCACCATATTAATTCACCACTAATCCTTGATGGGCTTCCAGAGTAGCATGCTTCAACACCCCATCAGGGGTAACCAGCGCTATATAAATACAAACCTTTTTTTCCTCCTCTATCCTTCTGCTATCATTCCAAATCCAAATAACTGCCTAACCTATCCATCACTTAAAATGTACTTGCATGTTTCACTATACTAATTCAACACTAATCCTCTATGGGTCCCGGAGTAGCGTGCTACTCGCCGAAAAAGCGCTTCGACGCCTCGTCAGGGGTAGTAAGCGCTATATAAATGCAATTACAATACAATACAATACAATGTAGCTGAAGGTTTCAGCTGGTGTTCCTCTCAACAGTAATCAGAGCTACAATAATATTTCTGAAGACATTTCAGTGGATATACAATAAAGCAGGTTACAGTCATAACACAACCTTCTTGGTGTAATTGCATTATTGAGTGACTGCTGTATCGTCCATGAACCACAACCCCTTCCCGTCACAAGACTGCCAGCTCACTCCATATCTTTAGATGCCAAAGGTTCCAGTGATTTGAAGGCATGCAATGGGGCTATTTCTAGCAGGATAGCACCTTGACTGTGCATGTTTATATGCTGCTACTCTTTCACTTAGGTTTAAATATAAGCAGGGGCCACTGTGACAACAACACCTATTGACATGAGAGTCCACAAATACAGTGGGTCAAAATCTCCATCTTGCATAAGTGACTATTAGAAGAAGTCCTTTGGACCAAGAGGGACGGTTTACCATTCTGATTGGCTTGTACAGGTCTGCAGCTCATGGATTATGCATGTGTCAAGGTCGTGATCAGGGCCGGACTGGCTACCGGGCGTTTTGGCATGCTGCCGAGCTGGGGGCTGATTTCATTGACGGGGACCTGCGTGTGCTGAACGAAATTCGTTTTGCTTTGTTTATTTCATAGCACACGCAGGTCTCCATCAACAAAATTAGCCCCCACCGCAGTGACATCAGCCCCCAGCTCTGCAGCATGCCAAAACGCCCGGTAGCCAGTCCAGCCCTGGTCGTGATCATACGGAAGCTGGTTGACTACCAAACAGCCCAGAAAGGAACTACCACCAAAACTACTGCCCCAAATGCAATATGCTTGAGTGACTCTCACAAAACATTCTGAAAGGGCTCCCAGAAGACACAAAGCACACAATTACTTATTTGGTCTTTCACGCTAAACATGCGACCCAAATCAAATACTGTGCCCAAGAAAGAGAGAATAAAGCTAATCTTATAGAAAACTGCAAGAAATCCACAGTGCCTTTAAGGAAGGACCTGTTCAAAGAAAGAAAACATTAACATTTCAGCACCAGCACTACAATCTTCACTAGTATTTGCAGGTGCTGAAAATCCAGCAGGTCTCTTGAAGGAGAGGACCAGATCAGCAAAAGGTTGATTTAACTATACATGGTGACGCAAACTAAATCTTTCTCCCTTTCGTGGAGAGTCTCAATTGCACAGTTTCTGTACAAAAGCAGACCCCCGGTCACTAAATGCTGCATCATTCTACTACTTGCAGCTTGCAGACAGTTGTTTGCCTTTCCTGAAAATTAATTGCCACTCTTCAACCTGTGTGAAATTGTCCCCACTCTGTAAAATCTTCACTTGCCCTACACAATTGTGAGCATGAAAGTAAGTAATTGCTCTAACTAGTAAATTTTGTGGTCTAACGTTATCCAAGACCTTTTGATTGTACTAAAATATATATATATGTAATATACTTACTTACAAGGGCTTTCAGCCATCCGTCTTAATCCATTAGTCTGTTGTCTCCTTTGTATTTTTCTTTTGCCCACTACAGCATGGAGCAGTGGGTCAGCCAACTTCAGCCACATTTCTCACTTCACTGTGAGTGATGGCCTTTTACTCTTTCACAGAAAGCATACCCGCGCACCAAAAGTTTCCTTGAGTGCCAGGGTTTACTAGGGCAATGTGTTGCATTGGCAAAGGGTCTGGCAGCTCCCTCACCAAAAACGTGTTGCAAAAGCAATGACAAAACAGAAGAACCATTGACAAAGGTGACATGCTGACAGTCAGCTCTAGACCTATTGGCTTTGGCAATGCTTGTTCATAATGGAATGTGTGGCAATTTTTCTTCTCTTAGCTGGACATAACACAGTGCACAAAGGGCAAGCTCCTCTCCGGCTACAGCCTCAGCCCTCCTCTTTTGTGCAACCTCAGGACAGGTTATCTTTCTATAGTGACTTCCCAGTCATTAGACAATTTTCCAGCCCTTTTAATCCTTCAGTGTCCACAGGGTGGAGTGCTTAATTTGAGCCAGTGTTTACCAGTGCGTGGCACCTGCACTGATTTCTAAACACGGGCAGGCATTTATCCATCACATTGTTGAGCTGTGTGTCTATTTTCTTAGCAGAAATCATCAGTAGAGCGGTTAACAATTTAATATACTTTTAAAAAACTGATAACTAGCACATAGGCACTGCTGTTACTGGAATTTGGGAGCAGTGGAAGGAGCTGTGGGCAGTGCCAACTGCAGAGTACTCCCGAGAAATACTGTGGTCCTGTCACTTAATTCATTTTATAAATTAAGCACTGGCTGCACATTGTTGCTAGTAGACTGCTAGTGCACTTTTGATCAAACAATATTACCTTCACTTGGATTTTATTTGGTTGTGGTTCTCTTGTTATAACAGTGACCCCCTGCAACTGTTTTATAGAGAGTTGTAAGAGGTAAGTAAACTGAGTGCAAGACCTCTATGATTGGAATTGTGTTCCTCCGGGGCATTAGTTTAATAGTGAATCCCCACTGGGGAAAGATAAATAAGTTTAGGGGAAAGCCTCCATTCAAGGAGGCTCTTGCACGATTTACCCACCAGAGCACAGATTGGTGAGTGGTTTTATTTGACTGGAAGTGTACCATCGAGAGAATGGACAACAAAATCTAAACCAGACAATGATCCCACAGAAGAGTAGGGTGATTAACGGAAAACATCCACAAACCACAGGACCCAATATCAAAACCATTGTAAAACACTCCACTTCCTCCTCAATTTAGGATTGAGCATTATAAACACGACCAAAATGTTAATGAATATATATAAACACTACAGATATGTATGCTTATCATTTGTTAAATGATCTTCCCTCCACATCTGTGGCATATCACTTTCACTGTCCTGCACAGTAGTGAAAAGAGGGAAGATTTGAATGAGTATTGGGGCCCGGCTGTATTTTGATGTTGTGCCTGCAATGCCTGCTGCCTGTGTTTAGAAAAATAATATGTTGCTTCTAATATGGCTCTTACTAATGTGGTTTGTCAATGTAAAAAACTTGAAATAACATCTTGTTATTATTGAATATAATGGTGCGTCATTTTACATCATTAGAAACATAAGAGGCCGAATTGGCACTACATGAATTTAAATTGATGATATGCAGGATGCGGCACAGTAATGGAAAATCATTGACGAAATATTGCCCTTCAAAAATATTGTGACTTAAATATCTAGTAACAAAATATTTATTGGCTAAAGTGTTCCCTGATGTACATTATAAGGATATTGCAAGTCACCCAAATCACTAAGGAGTTCCATGACCATATTTACAAGGTAATGGAACTCCCAGTAACCTTTGGTTTTTTCAGTGAATTTCTATGGTTTTTCCACTAGTTGTCACGTTTGCAGAGTGGAGGAGAAAGGGGGCTGGGCCTCCGACCAGCTCTCAGGAATCCTGCTGTGTAGGACTTACAGAAGGTACCAGGAGGGCTTCTTGGCCCCCAAGGTCCCTCAAGAGTAAAGTGGACTTTATCCCCAAACCAGTAGTGCACCACGAGCCGTGTTTGCAGAGTGGTGGTGAAAGGGGGCGTGGCATCCGAAGACCACTTAGCAATCCCTCTGTGTGAGACATATTGGAGATAACAGAAAGGGTAGTTGGCCCCCAAGAACGTCCTTGGTGGCCAAATACCCCTCCTATTACCTCCAGTAAGTCCCATACAGCAGGATTGCTGAGACCTGATAGGATGCCATGCCCCCTTTCTCCACCATTCTGCAAACGCATCTCCTGGTGCACTACTAGTACAGGAATGAATTTCCCTTGGCTATTGAGCGCCCTTGGGGGCGAACTACCCCTCCTGTTACATCCAGCAAGTTCCACACAGTGGGTTTGCTAAGAGGATTTCAGTGGCCTTGCCCCCTTTCTACACCATTCTGCAAACGCGCCATCCTTGGGATGAAGTCCCCTTGGCTCGTGAGGGCCGTTGGGGGCCAACTAGACCTCCTGTTACCTCCAATAAGACACACACAGGTAGATTGCTGAGAGGTCATCAGAGGTCACGTCCCCTTTCTCCACCCCTCTGCAAATGCGCCTCCTGCCGCACTACTCGCTGGGGGAAGAAGTCCGCTTTAGTCCTGGGGCCCTCAGGAGGTAAGGGGACCTCATCTCCCCACCAGCAGTGCACTGAGAGGTGCGTTTGCAGAGTGGTGGAGAAAGGGGGCATGGCCTCCGACCACCTCTCAGCAATCCCACGATGAGGGGCTTACTGGGGGTAAGAGGAGGTCTTGTGGCCCCTAAGGACCATCAGCAGTGAAGGGGACTTCATCCCCCAACCAGGAACGCGCCAGGAGGCACATTTGCAAAGTAGTGGAGAAAGGGGACATGATCTGGACAGTTGGCAGCTTTTTTTTTTTTTTAGGAAGTGGGGCTGCATGGACCCTTTTGCACCCGGGGAGCCTATCCCCTGGGGCCAGACCCTTTTTTCACTTTTTTAATAACAAAAACGGGAGGGATGCCGCATGGCCCCTCTCCCAGGACGATTTTGGCCACGGGGGGCCCATCCCGTGGGGCCCGGCATTATATTTTTTCCTAATAATTCAAAGGGAGGGGGGCCGAGTGGACCCCTCCTGGGCTATTTTCAGCCCTGGGGACCCCATTCCCCGGGGCCTGCCCCTTTTTAATCTTTTTTTTTTTTTAAAAGGGAGGGGGCACGCACAGCATCCCTCCCAAGGCCGATTTCGTCCCCAGGGACCGCATCCCCCGGGGCTAGGCCTTCATAATTTTTTAATGAAAAAAAGGGGAGCAGGCCCCATCCACCCGTGGTCCTTGCCGGCTCCCCGCCTCCCACGGAAGCCAGCATTGCTTTTTACACACAGGGAGCTGCTGATATGCAGGTCCCTGTGTGTAAAAAGCAAAATGCTCTGCTTTGAGCAAGTGAGAGCAAAATGCCCTTGCTTGCTCAAAGCGGAGCACACTGTTTGCATGGCGGGAGCGGTGCTCGGGGCAGATAATTCCTGTATTAACAACCCCATTCTAATTTCTTTAATAATCTGTGACTTGCTTAATTTCTATGGTTCTGTATGAGTGAAATCTGAGCTTAACTATAACGTCCCTATAACCTTTGGTTTTTTCAGTGAATATATATATATAGATAGATTTACTTAATGGATAGGTTTACTCTATGTACCTTGTACTATTCTAAACTGCACATCCATATATTGTGAAGGTATTTATGCCTTCAAAGTCTGTAGATGTGTAGTTAAGAAAAATAAATCTAACTTACCAATGTAAACTCACCTTAAGAACAGTTTGATTTTTGAAATATTGGAAGCAATTTTTTGTGGGTATGATATTTACAGCTGCGATATTCTAACATACAACAGAGAGTCACGTCAGAAGTCATCAGCAGTCACCCCTTAACTAACTGTTTCGTTGTATGAAAAATGTAATTATTAAGAGTTTTGCTACGAAAGACAAAACTATTTAGAAATAATTTATATGATACCCAAATTATTTCTGTGGTTTCGACATAGTGTAGTACACACCAGCACTTTCATCTAGGATGTTCATCTTGAGTTCACAGGAATTACTCCTTGACACCTTTCGAATTTGCTCACTTCTTTTGTCCATACCAGGCTTCCTTTTTGCTTAATGAGGCTTCAGTTATTTAGCTCAAATCTGGAATATCTAAAAAATATCCTAAAATTATTTGAATTTAAGACAATAGTACCACCACATAATGACCTGAAATGTGGGAGCCTATTTGTGCATTGGATATGTCATGGCATTCTCAGCTTAGATTTATTACTTTAATTTGCAGTTGAACATATCCAGATATATGCAGGCCTGGCCAGCATGCCACTTTCATTGTCGAGGAGTGGGATGCAGTTTCTTGAAGCTTTGGATCAAATCACAACCATCTGTGAGGGTTTCGCTGAGTGCAGCCAAGAAAATTAGATACATAGTATTATTAATAGGCCACAGCTGGGTACATGTTGAACTCAGAGGGAAAGATGTTTGGATTAACTGGTACAAATTGCATATCAATATGCCAGAATCTCTGCAGTCATTTAAACCTCTGGGCATCTATGATACGGTGTTCCTGTAGTTAAGGTTAAGTTGCAAATTTCATTGAAAAATAACATGGCTGCATCATTTATACTTTTGGCACCATTTATCTATTCAGCATGAAACATTTAAAAAAAAGTGTACATGTACCTTTGATAGATTAAGGAGTTCTTGTGGTGAATGTAAAGGGCGTGGAAGATATAGAAGTGCGTACAAATACTTTTTTTTCCAACTCAAGCTCCCATAAGAATTTGTGCGCAACAATGTAGAGAGATAGGGGTGGATTTATATATTTTTAGTGCACCGCTGTGCAGCAACTGAAGTAACTGTGCTGCATTGCATAAGGGGAAGAAAGCAGCATACAGTAATATTTATTAACAAATCATTGGTACAAACAATAGATCTTGTGTATAAGAGCTGTTGGCTTTAGCAATTTTTGAAGCTTTTTAAAAAAATGTTTAGCTGTGTTCTCCAGAGGAAACATAGAGGGAGCGTAGACAGGCCAGAGAAAAGAATATGGGTGGGGAGAGGGCTAGTGAGGGGGGATGGGGAGCACATGGACACCAGAGAGTGAGTGGGAGGAGGTGTGGATGTGCAGATGGACAACAGAGGATGGTTGGGAGGGGCTGGGGGCAAGCACATGAGAAAGAGAGGATAGGTGGGAGGTGCTGGGGCAACCACACAGACAACAGAGATTGGGCAAGAGAGGAGAGGACAACCATATGGACAATGGAGGATGAGTGGAAGGTGGGTGGGGGCAAGTAGATGAACACCAGAGGGTAGGTGAAGGTGCTGGGGCAAGCACACAGACAATGGAGGGTGCTGGGAGGGGCCAGAGAGGAACATGGAGGGGGAAAAGTACAGGGGGAGACAGCTGAAAAGCACACACACTCTCATAGAGTTCTTAAACAAAAAATAAAAAAGTAGTGCCTGAAAAGCAAGCAGTGGAAGGACACAGCAATGCATCCATGGTTCAGGGGAGAAGCATCACTTGAAGAGGATGGAAGCCTACAAAAGCTGAATATAAGAAGAACGCAATTGAGAGTGACAATGAAGCCAACCAATGGTAAGCAGTGGGTGGCCCCTAAACCCTGTGTAAGTTAACAAAATGTCTAGCAAGAGGCAGCTCATGCACTGTCGTAAGACAGACCTAAAGATGACCTGCTACTGCTGTCGTCCCTGTGCTGGCACACAAACAGGTTGCATAGTGCCAGGCACATCCTTTATTCTATGATGCAGAGGGGTGTTTGTGATGTTTAGTATAGGATTTCTTCTGGAAGCATAGCCTTCCAGTACAAAATCCTATGCATACACAAATTCTAATATATTTCACAGATAGGATGTGTGCTGTACAGTGCAACATATATGCAATGGGTGAAATGTTTGTAGAAATAAAAAAAAAATCCAAATTAGAACATGCATCAAGGAGATGTAGGCCAAGATTCACAATCGGGCTTGAAAGACTTTTTTAACACTAACCCGATGCAAAACCTTTTAGGGGATTTACAAACTAACACAAATTGCTACTTGTATTTGTAAGGAAAAGTAACACAAACCAGTGTGAATCGCTGCTTTGCATTACTTAGCGCAAAGGGGACGTTACATGGGTGGTACATGGGCATTCCCATTCAACCACAAACGCTTTTTGATGCAAAACCTTATCTACTAACATTAGTACACAGGGATTTGTGACAAAAAATAACACTGCTGGAAAGCAGGTGTTAAAAGGAGAAATGTTTTCATTTCTCCTTTATTTTCCAACTTTGCATGTGTGCTGCACTGTCCAGCACACATGCAAAGTAGAAAAGGTTTTAAAACATGTCTAGTCATAGTATTTTGTACTGGAAGGTAACCCTTCCCGTTCAAAACCTATGGTAGACTCATGCACACACCCTTGCACTATGGCACAAAGGTGTGTGCATGGCGCTCATCAGGAAAATTCTGCACCGGCGCTAGAGAGAGGGGAGGAGAGTGCCATGGCACGCAACACAGCAACTTTGGGTGCGGCACTGCTTTGCATGACACCTTTGTAAATCTGAGCCGTAATGTTTTAATGCAAAACCCGGTCTAACTATCTAATGCTTTTGAGATGTCATCCGTGATGCCATCAGTGATGTCACTGACCATGTCATCAGTGATGTAATATGTGAGGTCATAAGCAGTGCATTGTGGGGGCATAAGCTATAGTTAGCTCAGGTTAATATAACTGCTGAATTTCGATGGCTTTGTGTGTGTAAAATCCGAGCCTTACTATAACGTCCCTGTAACCTTTGTTTTTGTCAGTGAATTTCTAAGGTTTTTTAATTGCTATTTCCTAACTATAAAGTCCCTGTCACTTTAGTTTTTTTAGTGAATTTCACAGTATTTTTACATTTAAATTGTACTACTATTTCACTTATAAGTTCAATTTAGTAATACATTTTTACAAGATTATAAGTGCATTTCTTTCACATATTTATTCTTATTATACATTTTAAAAGTAACAACAAATCAACCTAACACAATTTATGTAAACTTTCTATAAATGCAATACAGCAAGTCTCCTTTTTTGTATTCATTTTATGGATCCGTGGATCCGCCACAGTGCCATCACAAATCCGCCACAAATTCAAGAACACACACAAACTTCAACTTCTCACTGGATACAGTAAGTCTCCGCCCATCCACATTGCAAACCACACCCTAAATCAGTTATTTCAGTTTCACATTTCTCTGGAGACAGTCTCAAATCCACAGCTTCATAGTTTTTTGGGCTTTACTTCAAAAGAAGAGAGTTTCAAAGTTAAAATATCTTCTGCGGAAGACAGAAGAGAACGTCAATAGCAGAATAAAGAAGAAGACTTACCACCTCTAAAGAATTCCTCCGACATATGGAAATATTCCCCATCCCTTCAGAAGAAAAGAAAGTGCCCAATGAAATCTATGCAGCAAAAAACTGTCAAGAGGTGAAGCAATATTCACATGGCACATCCCCTATTTCAAAACACTTGAAAACCATAAATACAAGGACGTATCAGATGATGATAAGAGAGAGGGAAGGTGGTGCATCATCATCAGAAGCGGGACCATCTGTGGGACACTTACGCTCTGACCAGATACTTACCATCGCTGACAAGCAAATATAGACATATATAACATTTAACTTCAGATTACATGCTATTAGATTAAATACAAAAAGCAAGTGAGAAGCTACATAAGTGGTTATGTCCCTAAAAAAAGGGGAGCGGTAGCTCCATTTTTTATCTGGCTGCCAGAGAGTGGAATGCCCTCTCAGTTCAGCTCTGTGCCTCCAGGACATTTTGACCTTTAAGAGACTCCTTAAGACCTTGCTCTTTGGTTCTGCCTTCTGGTACCTCTGTTATTTAGGGTTCAGACTTTGCTGTTTAGCACCAGGGCACTTTATTGAGTAGCTGCAGTGCTTTACAAATCTTAAATAATAATAATAACCGTGTAAAAGGCTGTATAAGTGTATAAGTATAGGCTGCACAGGTGGGTGACTGGGTGTGTGAGTGATTGAGTGGAAATGTGAGCAAGTGTATCAGTGCCTCTGTGGGTTAGTAGCTGTGTGGTTATATTAGTGATGGATACATAAGTGCTGTGTGGGTGTGTGAAAGGATGTGTAAGCGCCTCTGTCACTGTCTGACTGGGTGTGTGAGTGACTGCATGTTTTTGTAAATAGGTATGTCAGTGGCTGTATGGGTGGGTGACTGGGTGTATGGGTGTGTAAGTGCTAGTGTAACTGTAGTGTCTGAGTGCTGGGTACATGAATGGCTGTTTAGGTGTGTGGGTGGGTGGGTGGGTGTGACACTGCCTGTATGGATGGGTGACTGATGATGTAAGCGGATGTACAGGTGAGTAAATGGATGTGTGAATGGTTTTATGGGTGTGTACCTCAGTGTGTCAGTCACTGTCTAGCTATACTAGTGGTGGGTACATAAGTCCCTTTGTGGGAGTGTAAATGGGTGTGTAAGTGTCTGCATGACTGTGTGAGTGGGTGCAAATGACATACTATTGAATTACAATCTTTAAGCAAGCACCCACATCTAATTTCTAACACATTCATTCATAGTGGCTTAATAAAATAACTACATTTTCAGTGTAGCAATTCCTCTTCCTCCTTTACTGCTCACTATATTTTGTTAGTGTTCTCATCTAAGCTTCCTTCTATTTTGCCTTTTACTGTAGTGCCTACAAGCTACACATTTTCTTTCAGCATATATACACGCGCAGTTTTTTTAATATACTTTTTTATAGTATAACCAAATTAACATACCAAAATGTCTTTGTTGTTGTCCAACTTTTATTTTAATATCTGTTAACAGCTGTTTTCTACTGCAAATCTCAAGCCAGAAAAATGTCAATCCTTCCCCACCCTCAGTAGAAAAGTACCTAAAATGGCTACCCTTCCCACTGTGCTCTCACACATACTCCTGCACCTAACAAATCACAGACTACCTTTCATCTTTTATTTTTGTTATACCACTTTTAAATGGTCACTATTTTTTAACTGTTTCCATGTTTCCTGTAAGGAAGCCCAATTTGGTAGGTTTTTCATGGATCGGTGCATGTTGTCCGAGGTAGATCTGTGGATCCACGTGAAAGCCCTTAAAAGCATTCAACAATCTGCTGTTAATGCTTTTCATTTATATTTAATTTGTTAAATATTATAAATTACAAAACATGCATTCCCTAATGAGCAATTTTTGTACACCAGTCTACTTTTCAGTTTCATGCTGCAGTCTTTTTTGTTCCCTTCCCCCACACTCTTTTATCTCCATTTCCATAATAACCATGATTCCAACAGCTTCTGCCTCCCAGTAGGTTCAAAGGTTCATGAGACTTTCTCTAAACAGCAACCTAGCTTCACATTAACATTACAGGTGTGATTGACTGTTGGAAATTCCAAGCATATCCTAAACAACATAACATTATTTTTCCAAAGCCAATCACAGTTAGGTAAATTTTTTCTTAAAGTCACTACCTAATTTAAGTTCCCTGGACATGTCAACCATCTAATCAAATATGTTCTTTTATACTTAACTTGCTGTTCCCCAGTGTTAATGCCTTTCATCTATAAAACTGCCTCATTCTGCTGCAGCCTTTTCCTGTGTGCTAATCCTGCTTGTGTCCAAAATGGCCAGAGTCTGGATTGTGGACCATAGTTTTGTGTTTTGGACCAAGGAGTGTGCTAGAAAGAGCGGCATTGACAGGGACCTAGCTTTACCTAATGCAGACTTTCCTTGGGTTGGCCATAGAGGGCTAAAGTGGCATCAATTGCTGCCTTTGGTTGAAAACTGTGGTGGCAATGACCTAGGTAGGACTGGAAATCCTAATGAATGATACCTTTGGTAAATTAATGTCACTTTTCCCTCATACTGCCTTGGTGTTCTCCAACATTTGCCAAAGACAAAAGTGTGAGTGGTCAACCCAACTTTGTCCGAGGATAGAGAAAAACAGGAAACATGTCAATAAAGCTGTTTCTGCATTTCTCCGACAACACAACATGGGCTCTATATACCATAACTACTTACTCTTCGACATGGATGGAATATATCGAAAAGACGGAGTCCATTTTACAGACACAGGCAACAGAGTGTTCCTCAACAACTTAAAAGACTGCATCCTGTTCTATGTGTAATTATCATCTACACACCATAAACACAAAGGATCTTTTCAGAGCCAAGTCATTCCCAAACAGTGGTTCTTTTAAATATTTTTTCCTAATTTTTCACTCGGATCTGTGGATCCGCTGTGGATCCTTGACCAAATAAGTTGTCTGCCAGCTATTTTGCAGGCGGATCCCCAATGGATCTGTGGATCCATTGCCCACCAAAAGCATACATTCAATACAAAACAACAAAACAAACATATCCTATTACAATTTTTACAACTGTATCACTGCCTGTGTGTGGGTGTGTGAGTAGCTGTGTAAGTAGCTGTGTGGGTGTGGGGCTATATGGGTGTGTGAGTGAGTGTGTTAGTGGCTGTGTGGGTGTGGACCTGGTTGTGAGAGTGACTCTGTGGATGTGTGAGTAGCTGTCTAGTGCCTGTGTGGGTGTGCGAGTGGTTTTCTGGATCTATGAATGGGTGTGTAAGTGGCTGTATGGGTGTGTGATTGGCAGTGTTGGTGTGTAAGTGGTTTTGGGAGTTTATAACTGGCTGTGTGGGTGTGTGAGTGGCTGTGTGGGTGTGTACGTGGCTATGTGAGTGGGTCTGTAAGTGGTTCTCTGGGTCTCTGAGTGGATGTATCAGTGACTGTATGTGTGTGTGAGAGCATGTGTGAGTGACTGTATGGGTGTGTGAATGAGTGTGTGAGGGGGTGTATGGATGTGTGAGTGGGTGTGTGAGTGGGTGTGTGAGAAAGTGTATGAGTGGGTCTGTGAGTGGGTGCATGTATTTTTAAATTATTGGTCCTGATCTGCGGACCTATTGTGGATTCACACAGGGCTGCGCTGAGTGCCGCGGTGGATCCACAGATCCTCATGCACCCCAAAAAACATATTTCCACAATTTCTTCTCCATGAGGGGTCCCTCACAGACCCCTCTTTCAGTCCCATGGGGTCAGGGTACCTTCTATCCTTTTTACATTTTATTTCTCCCGGGAGCCTAGTCTCGATTTCACAAAATAGCAGACACAAATTTCCTCTCAGGTTGTAGCCAGCCAATCATGGCATTGCTGTTGCCTCATCTCTAGATATTCAAAAATATTTTTTCTTTAATAACTCCAAAACTACTGAACAGAATCACACCAAATTACAAAAAAGCACTCTTTCTGGACCAAGATCTAGCTTTCTGGTAAATCTAGTGAAATTCCGTTCAGCAGTTCGGGCTGTAGTCAAGTCTAAAATCCCTATGGGAAACTGCATGAGGAAAGCACGCTTTGGGACCCACCTTTTCCTTGGCTCCCGCTTTACAAATCACCCCAAAACTTTTAGACAGCAGCTGAAGTGAGTGGCAAACTAGTTTAAAACTTTCACGAACATTCGTCAAACTGCCCCAAAGTTATTAGCAAAACAAAAAATGCTATTCCTATGGAAACTAGGTCCTAATTATAAATACTTAGTGGTGACCGCCAGCTGGTAAGAGATATATATATATATAAATATATATATATATACAGAAAACTCAGACGCGCCGGTTTTACGTCCATGAAGGAAAGCACTCACAAGGCATCCGATATACAAAGTGCTTTATTCTGCAGACCCCCTCCCCCCGACAGACGCGTTTCGCCTTGCGGCTTTGTCAATGTCAGGTGTTCTGTGCAACAATTCGGCATTTCAAGACTAGACGCCTCACGTGACAATAGTAGATAACAATGATGGACTACAGTATCTCAAATTCATCGCGGCCATCTTTGAACGTGTTTAGTCATACACAATTCATTGAAATGTCGAATAAAAGTAAATAAAGTGCCAGTGCAAACGTGAATTAAAAACATATGATTGGGAAAATTAACCACTATTCTAGATTAGGTGTATATTCATCATTAAAATAAGACATCTCTATGTATAATAAAACATATATCATGTGTCTACAATTCATTGCATAATATTAGTCTTTCTGAATCACACCAGTTTAGTCTCCCAATTTCTGCTATTTGGCCC
The DNA here is from genome assembly GCA_963921515.1 of Calotriton arnoldi. NCBI lineage: Eukaryota > Metazoa > Chordata > Amphibia > Caudata > Salamandridae > Calotriton > Calotriton arnoldi. The sequence continues at coordinate 322,088 of CAWUFW010014207.1, read as the reverse complement.
TGTATGGGCTAGCGTATACATTCCTAAGAGAAATATTTCAAACAATGATTGTAATAATATCTGATTCATATAAGCGAACAGTTGTTCCTAAATTCAACTTGCGATAGATGTTTACTCGTTTCTGCATCGACCTACTATAAGTGTACCCACAGTTCTTCGTCATTGTTCAAACCTAAAGGGGCCTTTGTCTGGCGGTCAATGATATATTTTGACTCTAATATTCTTAGTTGTTTTATTCTGTCTCCCCCTCGTTCTTTCCTGTCTACCTGATCTAGACAGTAAAATTTCAAAAGGTCCCGATTGCTTTGATGGTACTTCTCGAAGTGTCGCGCTACAGGATATGTCTTATCTTTGTTTGTTATTGCGCGCATGTGTTCGAGAACACGTTTTTTAGTAGGGTGAATGGTGCTACCAATGTAGCGCTTGGAGCACGGACACTCCAAGCAGTACACTGTAAAATCAGAATTACAATTTAGGAACTTGGTGATCTGCCTGATGGGTCTGGGGTCTCCCGGTCTACCTCTGAAATTGGTCATCTTGCTACTATATTTACAAGCTTTACAGCGAAGGCACGGAAAAAAGCCTTTTACATTCATCCTGTTTGGAGCCTTGGGCGTGGCATCAAAGTGACTATGAACCAGATGGTCGCCCAGCGATTTACAGCGTTTATACGTGATAGGAGGCCGTTCAGGAAGATGGTTTCTAAGAATACTGTCTGTTTTTAAGATATGCCAGTTTTTATTAAAAATGTGTACCAATCTGCCAGACTGAGCGCTGAAATTAGTAATCATTCTGACAGGTTCCTCCTCTTCAATCGGATCTTTAGTTTTTGGTATCAGCAGTTGTCTCCTATCTATCTTGCCTATTCTTTCTGCAGCTCCCTTGAGAATGTTATTAGAATAGCCTCTCTCTTTGAATCTCACAATAGCCTCTTCTTCCACTATTTTAAAATCTCCCTCGTCTGAGCAATTACGTTTCATACGGAGGAGTTCACCAAAAGGGATATTTTGCAAGAGGCTTTTGGGATGATGGCTAGCTGCGTGCAACACGGCATTTCCCGCTGTGGGTTTTCTATATAGTCGTGTATGCAAGATATTATTGGCTACAAAAACTTCCAAATTCAAATAGTTTACTGATGTCTCGCTTATGTGGCTTGTGAATCTCAGATTCAACTCATTGTTGTTCAGCGAGGCGACATACTCCTCAGCCGAGGCGCGGTCACCACGCCAAACAACAAAGAGATCATCTATATATCTCGCCCATAGCATGATCTTATCCATCCAGTGATCATGTTGTTCCCCCCAGGCCACGTGCTTCTCCCACCAGCCAACGAAAAGATTCACGTAGCTGGGGGCGAAGCACGTGCCCATGGCGGTCCCGCGTTGTTGTCTATACAGTTTACCTGCAAACAGAAATATGTTATTATTTCAACAAAATCTGATCATGCTTAAAAGCATCTCATTGTGCTTATGATATTTTAAAGATCTTTTATTGAAAACCATTTAACAGCCGATATGCAATCTTGGTGATTTATACAAGTATATAAACTTGTAATGTCTAATGTTATGAAAAGCATATCAGTTTCCCAGACTATGTTCTCCATCAGTCTCAGGAAATCTTGAGTGTCTCTTACATATGATGACAAGTCTTTCACTAAAAGAGCTAAAAAGAAATCAATGAAAGTTGAAGTATTTTCTAATAGACTATTGATTGAAGATACAATTGGTCTCCCGGGGGGATTTGTTGAGTCCTTATGTATCTTAGGAAGGTGATAGAAGGTTGGGAGAACCGGATTTTCGCAGAGAAGGAACAGAAATTCTTCTTGATTTAACATCCCTTCATCTCTCAAATCTTTCAAAAGGGTCTGATATTCCGTTATGCATGTCAAGTATTCCGCCCTCTTTATGACCTCATAACAATCCTCATCCATGAGTTGTCTCAAGGCTTCCTTTTGATAATGTTCTTTATTAAAGACAACAACATTTCCTCCCTTATCTGAGGGTTTTATTTCTATACTGGAATCATTTTTAAGTGTTGTAATAGCCTCCCATTGGTTTCTTGTGATGTTATAATGTTTTTTCTCATCCCTTTTTGTTGATTTCGCCAGATTATGTAAATTCATGAGGACAGCCTCATTGAAGACATCGACAGCATCGTAAGGTGTCTGAGGAATAGTTTTTGATTTCCTTTTAAAATTGCTATATCCCCGTTGTTGTGTTACTCCTGCTGTCTCAAGATATGTAACTACATCGGTCGTTTCTTCCGATGATTCCAAGGATTGTAAAGCCATCAGGGCTTCCAAATCATGCCCACTCAATTCATCATGGTCTGCATTTGGACAATTATGTCCTCCAGTGGAAGTGTCATTTCTAGGATGGAGAATGAAAATTTTCTGTAGTTTCAGCTTTCTAATGTATCTGGACAAGTCTATCCTCGTTTGCACGAAGTTGAATTCCGTAGTTGGACAGAAAGTTAGGCCCATTTGTAAAACATTAATTTCGTCTTTGGTAAGAATTTTGACCGAGAGGTTGATAATTGTATTATCTTTATTAGCTGTTACCATTGATTTCTCCTGCCTCTGCTTCGTGTCACTCTTGGTGAGGGTGCTTCCGCTCCTTGCCCTCTTGCCCCTCCTTGTTTTGCGCTTTTTTGTTGTTGCTTGAGCTGTTGAGGTGGGTGTGTTCTTTGTGATGGTCTCTGCTGGGTTTCTCTTATCAATTCGTACTCCTGAAAAAAAGGAGACTCCATGCTTCTCCTTCCTTCCTCAATGCCTGTTGACTGCTCCCCCTCAGAGGTTTCAACCTCTGATCCGAGGTGTCTTTATTTGTACTCTTTGCAGCGCCCTGTATCATCCTTTTTCTCGGGGCATCAAACTTTCGAGCGAAAGTTAGAATTCGTCCAGTGAGATAATCTTGCTCATCTCTTTGAAACTTTATTTGTTTCCTCCGTCTTATTGTAGCTTCATAATCCTTGAGACGTTTTATCATGATGGTTCGCAGTTCTTCGCTACATTTGGTATCTTTGTCTTTACTAATCATATCTTCGAGTTTCTTAATTTCTGCCAGGTATTTTTCGCGGTCACTCCAGGCATATTTTATCAGTATTAATACCATTCCCTTTGCTGACTCTGATGTATATTCAGCCCATTCTTTCAGAAGTGAGGGGTCCGGATTTTCATATGATGGTACAGTGAAAATACGCAGAAACAAATAAAGTTTCAAAGAGATGAGCAAGATTATCTCACTGGACGAATTCTAACTTTCGCTCGAAAAAGGATGATACAGGGCGCTGCAAAGAGTACAAATAAAGACACCTCGGAATCGGAGGTTGAAACCTCTGAGGGGGAGCAGTCAACAGGCATGGAAGAAGGAAGGAGAAGCATGGAGTCTCCTTTTTTTCAGGAGTACGAATTGATAAGAGAAACCCGGCAGAGACCATCACAAAGAACACACTCACCTCAACAGCTCAAGCAACAACAAAAAGCGCAAAACAAGGAGGGGCAAGAGGGGAAGGAGCGGAAGCACCCTCACCAAGAGTGACACGAAGCAGAGGCAGGAGAAATCAATGGTAACAGCTAATAAAGATAATACAATTATCAACCTCTCGGACAGAATTCTTACCAAAGACGAAATTAATGTTTTACAAATGGGCCTAACTTTCTGTCCAACTACGGAATTCAACTTCGTGCAAATGAGGATAGACTTGTCCAGATACATTAGAAAGCTGAAACTACAGAAAATTTTCATTCTCCATCCTAGAAATGACACTGCCACTGGAGGACATAATTGTCCAAATGCAGACCATGATGAATTGAGTGGGCATGATTTGGAAGCCCTGATGGCTTTACAATCCTTGGAATCATCGGAAGAAACGACCGATGTAGTTACATGTCTTGAGACAGCAGGAGTAACACAACAACGGGGATATAGCAATTTTAAAAGGAAATCCCAAACTATTCCTCAGACACCTTACGATGCTGTCGATGTCTTCAATGAGGCTGTCCTCATGGATTTACATAATCTGGCGAAATCAACAAAAAGGGATGAGAAAAAACATTATAACATCACAAGAAACCAATGGGAGGCTATTACAACACTTAAAAATGATTCCAGTATAGAAATAAAACCCTCAGATAAGGGAGGAAATGTTGTTGTCTTTAATAAAGAACATTATCAAAAGGAAGCCTTGAGACAACTCATGGATGAGGATTGTTATGAGGTCATAAAGAGGGCGGAATACTTGACATGCATAACGGAATATCAGACCCTTTTGAAAGATTGGAGAGATGAAGGGATGTTAAATCAAGAAGAATTTCTGTTCCTTCTCTGCGAAAATCCGGTTCTCCCAACCTTCTATCACCTTCCTAAGATACATAAGGACTCAACAAATCCCCCGGGAGACCAATTGTATCTTCAATCAATAGTCTCTTAGAAAATACTTCAACTTTCATTGATTTCTTTTTAGCTCCTTTAGTGAAAGACTTGTCATCATATGTAAGAGACACTCAAGATTTCCTGAGACTGATGGAGAACATAGTCTGGGAAACTGATATGCTTTTCATAACATTAGACATTTCGAGTTTATATACTTGTATAAATCACCAAGATGGCATATCGGCTGTTAAATGGTTTCTCAACAAAAGATCTTTAAAATATCATAAGCACAATGAGATGCTTTTAAGCATGATCAGATTTTGTTTAAATAATAACATCTTTCTGTTTGCAGGTAAACTGTATAGACAACTACGCGGGACCGCCATGGGCACGTGCTTCGCCCCCAGCTATGCGAATCTTTTCGTTGGCTGGTGGGAGAAGCACGTGGCCTGGGGGGAACAACATGATCACTGGATGGATAAGATCATGCTATGGGCGAGATATATAGATGATCTCTTTGTTGTTTGGCGTGGTGACCGCGCCTCGGCTGAGGAGTATGTCGCCTCGCTGAACAACAATGAGTTGAATCTGAGATTCACAAGCCACATAAGCGAGACATCAGTAAACTATTTGGATTTGGAAGTTTTTGTAGCCAATAATATCTTGCATACACGACTATATAGAAAACCCACAGCGGGAAATGCCGTGTTGCACGCAGCTAGCCATCATCCCAAAAGCCTCTTGCGAAATATCCCTTTTGGTGAACTCCTCCGTATGAAACGTAATTGCTCAGACGAGGGAGATTTTAAAATAGTGGAAGAAGAGGCTATTGTGAGATTCAAAGAGAGAGGCTATTCTAATAACATTCTCAAGGGAGCTGCAGAAAGAATAGGCAAGATAGATAGGAGACAACTGCTGATACCAAAAACTAAAGATCCGATTGAAGAGGAGGGACCTGTCAGAATGATTACTAATTTCAGCGCTCAGTTTGGCAGATTGGTACACATTTTTAATAAAAACTGGCATATCTTAAAAACAGACAGTATTCTTAGAAACCATCTTCCTGAACGGCCTCCTATCACGTATAAACGCTGTAAATCGCTGGGCGACCATCTGGTTCATAGTCACTTTGATGCCACGCCCAAGGCTCCAAACAGGATGAATGTAAAAGGCTTTTTCCGTGCCTTCGCTGTAAAGCTTGTAAATATAGTAGCAAGATGACCAATTTCAGAGGTAGACCGGGAGACCCCAGACCCATCAGGCAGATCACCAAGTTCCTAAATTGTAATTCTGATTTTACAGTGTACTGCTTGGAGTGTCCGTGCTCCAAGCGCTACATTGGTAGCACCATTCACCCTACTAAAAACGTGTTCTCGAACACATGCGCGCAATAACAAACAAAGATAAGACATATCCTGTAGCGCGACACTTCGAGAAGTACCATCAAAGCAATCGGGACCTTTTGAAATTTTACTGTCTAGATCAGGTAGACAGGAAAGAACGAGGGGGAGACAGAATAAAACAACTAAGAATATTAGAGTCAAAATATATCATTGACCTCCAGACAAAGGCCCCTTTAGGTTTGAACAATGACGAAGAACTGTGGGTACACTTATAGTAGGTCGATGCAGAAACGAGTAAACATCTATCGCAAGTTGAATTTAGGAACAACTGTTCGCTTATATGAATCAGATATTATTACAATCATTGTTTGAAATATTTCTCTTAGGAATGTATACGCTAGCCCATACAGGGCCAAATAGCAGAAATTGGGAGACTAAACTGGTGTGATTCAGAAAGACTAATATTATGCAATGAATTGTAGACACATGATATATGTTTTATTATACATAGAGATGTCTTATTTTAATGATGAATATACACCTAATCTAGAATAGTGGTTCATTTTCCCAATCATATGTTTTTAATTCACGTTTGCACTGGCACTTTATTTACTTTTATTCGACATTTCAATGAATTGTGTATGACTAAACACGATCAAAGATGGCCGCGATGAATTTGAGATACTGTAGTCCATCATTGTTATCTACTATTGTCACATGAGGCGTCTAGTCTTGAAACGCCGAATTGTTGCACAGAACACCTGACATTGACAAAGCCGCAAGGCGAAACGTGTCTGTCGGGGGGAGGGGGTCTGCAGAATAAAGCACTTTGTATATCGGATGCCTTGTGAGTGCTTTCCTTCATGGACGTAAAACCGGCGCATATGAGTTTTCTGTATTGATTGCGGCTCACCACCGCTGGATAAAGCACCCGGGATTTGATGGCGCGACGGCGGTGATGTTCTGTGCTTGAAAAATCAAAATATATATATATATATATATATATATATAAAAACGAAAGTCCTGTCCGCCCCTCACTCCGGCGGAACTCCAGGCACGGACCTCAATGCACTTCAAGAAAATCACGAACTCCCACACAGCATAGGTGGGTGAAGCAGTGTCGATTTTATTAAAGATATAAAAAACCTCAAATCACCACAGGAACAGTGCCTGCCATGACGCGTTTCGCTCCTCACTGGAAGCTTGATCACATGATGCGTCTCCTCTGAATGACGTTTTTATAAAAAATTTGAAAGTGTGCACAACCGCCTATAGACACAAACTCGCCTGGCTCAATTGTGCAAAAAACAGACTATGGCATTGTCCTAGTCAATGTAATAAATACACAGTTATAATAGATAAATAATCATATAAATACGATTAGAAAACAGAGTATGGTGAAAAAACTCATCATGAGAGTGGTAAAAATACATCTAAAATACAGTTTCTTCAAAATGCAATAAATATAATAAAACCACTCATATATCAACCTGAATAACGGTCAAGATCGCTATCATATTATAATGGGCAAGTGCCCGATAAAATGATATATGAAATTACACCACTCTAAGAATAATATCGTAAAAACATAATGTGACTAGGAATCAATGACATCTTGTCTAAACATTTCAGGCATACAAAAATACATAAAAATCAATTTAAAGCAATTGAATACAAATAATTCACCAATTGATATAGCAGCATATATTTGTCATTTCCTATTAAAATGCAAGTGCAAAAATATATCTCAAACGGTCAAATTCCTAATGACCAGCTACTAAAAAGATCAAACTGGATAAAATTTAGTTGTAACAAATGCATAATAAGCAAATAACTAATCCTGATGCCAACAATGTTAAAAAGTCTGTGTGAAAAATAAGTGCAAAGTGATGAAAGTGCAAAATCGCGCTGTGCAAAATACTGGTTCACTAGCAGCTTGGGAAAAACCCTAAATCATTTAAGCCTAAATGATCATAAAGTGCAAGTGCAACACATAGTATCAAGTTCACAGATAAAACCACAACTACAGTGACCATAAAACTAATTATAGACACATGACGAAATTAATAAACAGAATTCTCATCTCATAAGAACAAACAAAGCCCACTGATACCTGAAAAAGGGAGAGAGGATAACTAACAAACAAGAATCTCTATAAATGAGTGAAGAGACTCTAGTTATCATCATAAAAAATTGTGCAAATCCTCACTCATGTTTAGGCCATTAGGGACTCTTGTATCGAGAGCTAAAATGAAGTGTGATTCACGTTGCCTTAATAGCTTTTCTCGATTTCCTCCCCGTCCGGGGTTTGGAACAGACCCTAAAACTGTGTATTCCAGATCCTTCAGTTTGTTGTCGTGAACTGATTTAAAATGTCTGGCGACCGGATAGTTTTGGTCAGAATTCACAATGGCCCTTATGTGTTGGAGGATGCGTTTATGCACTGGAAGTTTGGTGCTGCTAACATATTCTAGGTTACAAGTGCATTTCAATTTATAAATGGCATATTCAGTACGACAAGTAAGATATTCTTGAATGGCTATCTCTCTCTCACTAAATGCTGTCTTATAGTGGGTACCGTTCTTAGCAAACGTGCAAGCACGGCAAGAGTTACATTTAAAGAAACCTGTTGTAGACAGCCAGGTACTTTTAGGCCTAACCTCTAACATTGGTTTCACAAGGGCATCCATCATAGAGGGAGCCCTTCTAAAGGTGATAGCAGGCAGACTAGGTAGAAATTCCGTTCAGCAGTTCGGGCTGTAGTCATGTCTAAAATCCCTATGGGAAACTGCATGAGGAAAACACGTTTTGGGACCCACCTTTTTCTTGGCTCCCGCTTTACAAATCACCCCAAAACTTTTAGACAGCAGCTGAAGTGAGTGGCAAACTAGCTTAAAACTTTCACGAACATTCGTCAAACTGCCCCAAAGTTATTAGCAAAACAAAAAATGCTATTCCTATGGAAACTAGGTCCTAATTATAAATACCTAGTGGTGACCGCCAGCTGGTAAGAGATATATATATATATATATATATATATATATATATATATATATATATATATATATATATATATATATATATATATATATATATGTGTATTAATTAAGTGTTGGCAGCCATCCTGTGACTCGGTTGAACTGAGTCTCAGGAAAAAACATTAAGAAAAGAAAAGGGGCAGGGTAGAAACACCCTGACCCCCTAGGCCTTCGGGTGGGGGGTGGTCCTGCAGGGACTTCGCAGGGGTCAAAAAGCATTTTAACAAAAAAACAATTCAGTGGGAGTCGCACTGGATCTGCAAATCCTGCAGAAAATGTAAAAAATCAAAGCGCTTCATTAGTAATTAGCCCTTGGGTGAGCAAGGGCCGGGGGACGTTTTTATAGCAATGCGGAGGATGCCCATGTGGCACCCCCTGCACCCTGGGGACTGCTACCGCCCCGGGGAAAACATATCCCCTGGGCTATTGAATAAATTGAATGTGGGGGAGGCCCGTATGGCCTCCTCCACAGCCCCGGAGACCACCATCTCCCCAGGGCTAATAATGTATTAATGGGGGGGCGCTAAGCCCCCCACAGCCCCGGGGACCACCACCTCCCCGGGCAATAAATAATAAAAAATAGAATTGCAGAGGGAGCCCGTGCCCCCCCTGCAGCCATGGGGACCACCACCTCACCAGGGCAAATTCAAACGAAGGAGGGGGGTCGTGTGGGACTCCTTGTGGAGCCCTAAATGGCCCTAGGGACCGCCACCCCCAGGGCTGGCTGTCACAATGTCCCAGGGTGCCCACCTCAGGACATTCCAGTTTTCTATGGCTTGGCGGGAGAAGCCATAGCAAACAGTGCTCCACTTTGAGAAAGCAAGAGCATTTTGCTCTTGCTTGCTCAAAGTCTAGCACAATTGCTTTTGCACACAGGGAGCTGCATGTTAGCAGCACCCTATGTGTAAAAGCAATGCCGGCTCCCCTCTCTATCAATTACATATATAATAAAAAAGAAAAGGCAGGGCCCCGGGGATGGTATTATGACCTCACATATTACATCACTCATGACATGGTCAGTGACATCACTCATGACATCACTGATGACATCTCAAATGATATCAGTGATGTCATAAGCAGCGCATTGAGGCGGGCATGAGTTATAGTTAGCTTAGCTAATTATAACTGCTGAATTTCACTGCTTTTGTAAAAGTGAAACCTAAGCCTAACTATAACATCCCTGTGACCTTTGGTCTTTTCAGTGAGTTTCTAAGGTTTTTTTAAATTCCATTTCCTAACTATAATCTCCCTGTAACCTTTGGCTGTTTCAGAAAAAAAAAATATATATAATATATATATATTTATATGTGTGTGTATACTACCTACTGGTAGGTAGTTATAGTTAGGACCTCGTTTCTATTAAAAAGCGTTTTCTCTTTTCCCAATATCTTTGGTGCCGTTTTGACGAATCTGTGCGAAATTTGCAAAACTAGTGGTTCACTCAGGTCAGCTCCTGTCTTGAAAGCTTCAGGGTGATTCGTCGAGCGGGGGCTGAGAAAAAAGGGGGGTCCCAAAACACGTTTTCTCCATGTTAATTTCCATAGGAAACTTTAGACAAAGCTACAGCCCGAACTGCTGAATGGAATTACACCAAATTTGGCAAAAAGGTAGGTCTTGGTTCAGAAAAGCTTTGTTTTTTTTTAAAATGGTGTAAATCTGTTCAGTAGTTCCTGAGAAATTCAAAAATAAAAGATATCGATATCTGGTGACCGAGGAGGATTTGAAAACCCTCCCGAGCACGAGCTGACTTCTGATTGGCTGCCAACACCCTAAACCAAAAAGTGTTGGCAGCCATCTTGTGACTCGGTAAAACCGAGTCACAAGAAAAAAGGGTTGAAAATGGTTAAAAAAAAGAAAAGGGGACAGGGTAAAAACACCCTGACCACCTAGGCCTGGTCAGGGGGTCCCAGGGCCAAATAAAGCATTTTTTTTATTTTTACGGCGGGATTCGCGCTGGGTGCACGAATCCGGCCGAGAAATAAAAAATAGAAAATGAAGCGCGGTGTCCCGCGCTTCATTTTAATAAGCCCCCAGGGGGCAATGTTGATAATCTATGAGGGGGTCGCGTGGGGCCCTGCAGCCCCAGGGACTGCTAACTCCCTGGGACTTTTGAAATAATATGCGGGGGCACACGGCCCACCCGCAGCCCCAGGAACCGCCACCTCCCCGGGGCTTCTTTGAAAAAATTGCATGGGGGGCTCCCGCAATGCCGGCTCCCACCAGAGGCGGGAAGCCGGCTAGGACTGCGGGGGCATTGGGGCTCCTCCACGGTCCCCAATGTAAGGCCAGGCCCTGGGGGATGGGGGCAATAGTGGTCCAGGAAAGGGGGGCCAAGCAGCCCCCCTCCCGTATTAATAAAAAAAAAACTGAGGCAAAGCCCCGGGGGTTGGGGTCCCCGGGTCCATAATTGGCCTGAGGAGGCTGGCCAGGCCCGGGGGCCAGAAGTGGCCCAGGGAAGGGGTGCCACGAGGCCCCCCTCCCATATTTAATAGAAAAAAAAAAAAAGAGGCACAGCCCCGGGGATGGGGTCCCCGGACCCAAAAAAGGCCTCAGGAGGGGGGCCGCGCTGCCCCCTCCTTTGAATATACATTTTTTTATTAAAAGCAAGTGTCCATGCCTGGAGGGATGGGGTCCTCTGGGGAAAATCGTCCTTCCTGTTTTTTGGTAAAAAAAACCTTTTTCAAAATGGCATAGGCCCTGGGGTTGGGGTCCCCAGGGCCCAAAAAGTGTTAAGAGAAGGGGAGCCACACAGCCCCCCTTCTAATAAAAAAAAAGCAGAAGCCGGCATCTCGCCAGAGGCCCTGCTCCCTCCCCGCACCACTATGCAAACGCGCCTCCTGGCACGTTCTGGTTGGGGGATTAAGTCTTCTAGATCCTTAAGGGTACTTAGGGGCCAACTAGCCCACAAGGTACCTCCAGTAATCCCCACACAGTGGAATTGCTGAGAGGTGGTCCGAGGCCATGTCCCTTTTTACCCCACTCTGCAAACGAGCCTCTTGGCGCACTGCTGGTGGGGCGATGAGGTCCTCTTGTGTCCTGAGGACCTCAGGACTAAAGTGGACTTCATCCCCCGAGCAGCAGTGCTCCAGGAGGTGTGTTTACAGAGTGGTGTAAAAAGGGGCATGGCCTCGGACCACTCTCAGCAATCTAGCTGTGTGGGGCTTACTAGAGATAACAGGAGGGCTAGTTGGCCCCCAGGGACCCTCAGGAGGCAAGGGGGCTTCGTCCCCCAACCAAGTGCGCACCAGGAGGCAAGTTTGCAGAGTGGTGGAGAAAGGGGGCGTGGCCTGTGTCAACCTCTCAGCAATCCCACTATCTGGGGCTTACTGGAGGTATCAGGTAGGCTAGTTGGCCCCAAAGGACCCCCACAAGCAAAGGGGACTTCAATTCCCACCCAAGAGCGCGCCAGGAGGCGCGTTTGCAGAGTGGTGGGCAAAGGGGGCGTGGCCTGCTATGAGAACTTAGCAATCCTGCTGTGTGGGACTTACTGGAGGTAATGGGAGGGGTAGTTGGCCCCCAAAGATGTCCTTGGGGGCCGACTACCCCTCCTGTTACCTTCAGTAAGTCCCACACAGTGGGATTGCTTAGAGGTCTTCGGAGGTCATGCCCCCCTTTATCTACCACTCTGCAAACGCACCTCCTGGCACACTACGGGATGGGGGATGAAGTCCACTTTACTCCTGAGGGACTTTGGGGGCCAAGACGCCCTCCTGGTACCTCCTGTAAGTCCTACGCAGCGGAACTCCTGAGCGCTGGTCGGAGGCCCAGCACCATTTCTCCACCACTCTGCAAACGCGACTACTAGTTAAAGAAGCATTTGCAATGTAATAGGCTTCGCTTTTGCGAGAGTTATAGCTATTGGCGTTGTAAATGTAAAAGTTTTTTACTAATGTTTTTGGGAGTGGAGTGGATGTACGTTGTGTGTAGTGGAATTATGTGGTATGTTGTGCAGTGAAATTATGTGGATAGAAAGTATGTGGTATTCAGTGTATCGGAATTATGTAGAGTGGGATTATGTGTCCTGGAGAGTAATTATGTGGTATGGTAGTCTGTGTTGTGGAGTGGTAACCTCAGGTTTAGTCTTCCTCATTTCCATAGTAGCTAAACTATGAACTCAGTGAGACAAAAAAAGAAGGAATCACTGAGGAGCACTTGTGGACCTAGTCAGAGGTATGAGCACGGCCACTGGAATTATGCGACTGTTTGGCTGCACCGACTTTCGCACAATTATACATTTTCCGGATTAGCCACATAATCCATCACCTGCTGCTTAATCTGCAGATTTGAACAAAAAAAGCCTTGTTTCTAGCTCAAACGGCTCATAAGTTACCAAAAATGCAGCGACAAGTGTTACAGCGTGGTGGAAGGTCCTTTGCAAACCTAGAATGGTCACCTGTTACTTATTGCTAAATGTGGGTGTTAAATTGGTACTAATGGTGTGCAAGCCACTCTTGCTTCTTTCTGCGCCTCTCTTGCCTCTTTCTGCATTTCTGTTGCTTCTTTCTGCACCTTTCTTTCTTTTTCTGCACTTCTCTTGCCTATTTCTGCACATCTCTTCTACTTTCTGCACCTCTCTTGCCTCTTTCTGTAGCTCTGTTGCCTCTTTCTGCACCTCACTTGCTTCATTCTGCACCCCTCTTGCCTCTTTCTGCACCCTTCTTTCCTCTTTCTGCACCTCTCTTGCCTCTTTCTGCACCCCTCTTCCCTCTTTCTGCACCCCTCCTGCCTCTTTCTGCAGCTCTGTTCCATATTTCTGCACTTCTTTTGTTTCTTTCTGCACCCCTCTTGCCTCTTTTTCTACCCCTCTTCCCCCTTTCTGCATGTCTGTTGCTTCTTTCTGCACTTCTCTTGCCTCTTTCTCCACCCCTCTTCCCTCTTTCTGCACCTGGGTTGCTTCTTTCTGCACTTATCTTGCTTCTTTCTGCACCTCTCTGGCTTCTATCTGCACTCCTTGTGCCTTTTTCTGCACCCCTCTTCTCTCTTTCTGCACTCCTCTTGTGTCTTTCTGCACCTCTCTTGCCTCTTTCTGCACCCCTCTTCCCTCTTTCTGCACCTCTGTTACTTCTTTCTGCACTTCTCTTGCTTCTTTCTGCATCACTTGTGCCTCTTTCTGCACACCTTTTCCCTCCTTCTGAATCCCTCTTGCCTCTTTCTCCACCCCTCTTCCCCCTTTCTGCTTGATGCTTGCTTCTTTCTGCACTTCTCTTGCCTCTTTCTCCGCCCCTCTTCCCTCTTTCTGTACCTCTCTTGCTTCTTTCTCCTTCCCCCTTGCCTCTTTCTCCACCCCTCATTCCTCTTTCTGTACATCTGTTGCTTCTTTCTAGACTTCTCTTGCTTCTTTTTGCACCCCTGTCCCTTCTTTCTGCAACCCTTGTGTCTCTTTCTGCACCCACCTTTCTGCACCCCTCTTGCTGCACCTCTATTCCTTCTTTCTGCACTTCTTTTGTATCTTTCTGCAACTCTCTTGCTTCTTTCTGCACCCCTCTTGCCTCTTTCTCTCCCCTCTTCCCTCGTCCTGCACCTCTGTTGCTTCTTTCTGCACTTCTCTTGCTTCTTTCTGTACCCCTCATGCCTCTTTCTGCACCCCTCATGCCTCTTTCTGCACCCCTTGTGCCTCTTTCTGCACCCCTCTTCTCTCTTTCTGCACTCCTCTTGCCTCTTTTTGCACATCTGTTCCTTCTTTCTGCACTTCTTTTGTTTCTTTCTGCACCTCTCTTGCTTCGCTCTGCTTCCCTCTTGCCTCTTTCTCCACCCCTCTTCCCCCTTTCTGCATCTCTATTGCTTCTTTCTGCACTTCTCTTGCCTCTTTCTGCACCCCTCTTCCCTCTCTCTGCACCTCTGTTGCTTCTTTCTGCACTTCTCTTGCTTCTTTCTGCACCCCTCGTGACTCTTTCTCCACCCCTCTCACCCCTTTCTGCATCTCTGTTGCTTGTTTCTGCACTCCTCTTGTCTCTTTCTCCACCCCTGTTCCCTCTTTCTGCACCTCTGTTGCTTCTTTCTGCACCTCTCTTGCTTCTTTGTGCACCCCTCGTACCTCTTTCACACCCCTCTTCCCTCTTTCTGCACACCTCTTGCCTCTTTCTGCACCTCTGTTCCTTCTTTCTGCACTTCTTTTGTTTCTTTCTGCACCTCTCTTGCTTCTTTCTGCACCCTCTTCCCTCTTTCTGCACCCCTCTTCCCTCTTTCTGCACCCCTCTTGCCTCTTTCTGCACCTCTGGTCCTTCTTTCTACACTTCTTTTGCTTCTTTCTGCACCTCTCTTGCTTCTTTCTGCACCCCCTTGCCTGCTTCTGCAACTCTTCCCCCTCTTTCTGCACCCCTCTTGCCTCTTTCTGCACCTCTGTTCCTACTTTCTGTACTTCTTTTGTTTTTTTCTGCACCTCTCACTTCTTTCTGCACCCCTTTTGCCTCTATCTGCACCCCTCTTGCCTCTTTCTGCACATCTGTTCCTTCTTTCTGCACTTCTTTTGTTTCTTTCTACAGCTCTCTTGTTTCTTTCTACACCCCCTTGCCTCTTTCTCCACTCTCTTCCCTCTTTCGGCACCCATGTTGCCTCTTTCTGCACCTCTGTTCCTTCTTTCTGCACTTCTTTTGTTTCTTTCTGCACAACTCTTGCTTCTTTCTGTACCGCTCGTGCCTCTTTCTGTACCCCTCTTCCCTCTTTTTGCACCCCTCTTGCCTCTTTCTGGAATTCTGTTGCCTCTTTCTGCACTTCTCTTGCTTCTTTCTGCACCTTTCTTCATCTTTTTGCACATGTCCTACCTATGTAGGCATATTTGGAAATTAGCATTTAAAAAACCTTAGAAATTCACTGAAAAAAGCCAGAGGTTTCAGGGACGTCATAGTTAGGAATTAGCAGTTAAAAAACCTTTGAAATTCACTGAAAAAAACATAGGTTTCAGGGACATTATAGTTAGAAATTAGCATTTAAAAAACCTTAGAAATTCACTGAAAAAACACAGGTTTCAGGGACGTTATAGTTAGTTGGACATTTCACTTGTACAAAGCCATAGAAACCTCCTCACACCCTAATATAACCTTTGATACACCCACTCTAAAATACAGACTACCTTTCTCGAAACCATAGACACACCAATACCCGTTAGTAGATACCCACTCACTGATTCCTAGGTCTACACACATCCACACACTCACCCATACACTCACTAACACATGCAGTCACTCATCAATACAGCCACTATCATATGCACTCATGACCCATACATACACTCACACACTGCCACTCACCCATAGAGTTACTCACACACCTAGTCAGTCATGCAAAGAATCAATCACACTCCCATTTATTCACCTATACAGTTATACACACACCACCTCACTTATTCATACAGATACTAACACATACTTACTCTCTTATATAATCACTGACACAAGCTCACACTCCAACACTCACATATACTGCCTTTCACATATGTAGTTACTCACACATGTACCACTGAGACATCTATTTACTCACCAACACAGCCATACACACACTGACCCACCCATACAGCCCCTCACAGTTGCACTCCTGAACCCATACATCCAGTGAATCACCCACTCACACATCCATTCAGGGAGTCACCCACCCCCCACCCACCCACAGAGACACTCAGGCACCCATACAGGTACTCAGAGAATCAATCAATAACCCATATAGACACTCATGTAGCTACTCACCAACCCATGCAGCCGCTTACACACCAACTGACAGACTGATACAGACATTCACACAGATTAGTCACTAACCCATGCATTCAGTAAGACACGTTTAATTACTCACTTATACAGTCAGTCACGCACCTACTAAATCATCCATTCAGACACTCATACACCCACTCATTATTCAATACACCTTGGCATATATATATATATATATATATATATATATATATATATATAAAACATATTTGAACTTTACAGACCACACAGTCACTGGATGATGTCATCAGTGATGTCATCAGTGATGTCATTTGAGATGTCATCAATGTTGTCATCAGTGATGTCACTGACCATGTCATGAGTGATGTAATATGTGACGTCATCAGCAGTGCATTGCTGGGGCGCGAGTTAGCTCAACTAACTATAACGGCCGAATTTCTCTGGTTGTGTACGAGTGAAATGTCCAACAAACTATCACGTCCCTGAAACCTGCGGTTTTTTCAGTGAATTTCTAAAATTATTTAAAAGCTAATTTCTAACTATAACGTCCCTGAAACCTATGGTTTTTTCAGTGAATATATATATGTGTTTATGTATATGTATATAGTGTGACATTATGAATAACAAATATTTATTTTACCTTATATTAATTTTATGAATCTGTTAAATGTATCAGTATGAATATATATATATATACATATTAATAAATTACAAATATTAGAAAAATATAATCTAAAATACATATTTTTATAAATTATATATGTATATTGTCATAGTAAATGTAAATATTAAAAAATATGCAATGTAAAATAAATATTATTAATTATGTTATTTATACATTTATATAAGTATAAAATCATATATATGTGTTTGTATGTTAATATAATTATATATTGATAGATAGTATATCAGTAGAACATATTTAATTTACATTATCTGAAAATTATATATTAAAGCAATTAACATTTACTTCTTTAGCCTCTATTTATATATGTATATAAAACAATTTGCATCTATTTTTGGATGATATTAGTGTCATCGATTTTTTTTCTGACATTTTTGTACTTACCCATTATATGTATAGGAGCATGATATTGTGGTAAATTATATTTTTGACACCATTTTTTTGTCAACAATATTGTTTACCACAATATTGTGTCAGTGATCCATGTTGAAGACTGAATCCAGCAGGACAACATACACAGGCATGAATGTTCCATTGCTTCATTGAACATTATCTGCTTCTTATTTTTAAGGCCTTCAGCCTTTTTATTTCACTAAAATTATAAGTAGTTTTCTTTACATAACTCTCCACATCTATTGGACTTGTTATTGTATCACTCACATTCGTCTTCTGCCCACTAAAGCATATGGCAAGGGGGCAATGGATCAACCCACTTCAACCATTTGCTAACTCCACTGTGAGCGATGGTTTCATGTCCTTTATACAAGGTGCGCATCCACTCACAAAGTAGTTCCCTTAAGTGCCAGAGACTACTATGGCATACATTTTAGAAAATATATTTTTCAGATTGCCAGATCCTGACGTCTTCCCCAATAATAATGATTTGCAAACACCATTACCAAAAAAACAAGCATTGACAAATCCAAAAGGCGAGCAGCCAATGCTGGACCTATTAACTTTGCCAATGTTTGTGTATATAATAATGTTTCCTAGACAGTATTACTTTTCCTGTTTTGCAATTGTGCCGTATTAGGGCCTTAATAAACAAATAATTTGTAAGATGCTCATGCTGTTGCAAACATCAGTATCACAGAGCAGAAGAGGGAATAGAGGGATAGGTGAGAGGAGCCAGAAGAACGCAGAAGATAAACAAAATTAATTGATATCAGTGGGTACATGTGAGTGGACTGAATGGAAAGATCTTGAGGAATCTTTTGAATCTGAGACTACTTGTAGTTGTTAATGATGTATTTATACTTAGGAAATTGCAGTAGATGGTGTTCAGTTAAACCTTTTAAAAAATGATGGAGGGTGTGACCTGACCAAGCATGGCATAGGATGTCTCCTGTCTGAGCTCTGGACCCCAGAGGCCTATTTACCACCATCTACCGGATCGAGGCTGGCACAGTGTACCATGCTAGATAGCATTGCCATCCTCCCGGGACATTGCAGATGCCCCCAGACTTGCCTAGACACAGCTGACGGCTCCATTACCGGATGGCCAGTGCAAAGGTGCTGCCATCTTGGATGCAGACCTGGGAGCAGTGGCCCTGAATCAGAGAGTGCTGGCCTGCTATAGCCAGTTCAGACGTGCTGCCCCAGAGACCCTATGTGCCCGGTGTTCGTGTGCCCCGGAAGGCGATGCCCCCCCACACCGGAGATATCCGTCGGCGGAGAGGAGCAGGGGGAAGACCTGGCAGTGACCCTGGCGCCTGGTGGAGTGTGGCTGCCTTGAGCAGATGTCCCAGATCTTCACTTCACCCATGGCAGTGAGTCACCTGCAAGCCCCTGATTGTTCCGGCCTCACTCTTCGCCGCTTGCTGACTCGCCGGCCGTCAGAGGTGGACTGGTGGAGGTTGTGGCCTTGCGGTGCCACAGACTTCAGAGGCGCCTGATTGCAGTACCTGGAGCCTCACATGTCTGCGGTGGTCCCGCACCCCCTTGTGAGGTGAAGACTGCTGTAGACCCTGCGCTAATTGGAAGCTACATCAATCAATCAATCAATCAATCAATCAATCACGGCATTTATAGAGCGCGCTACTCACCCGGGAGGGTCTCAAGGCGCTGGGGGAGGGGGTAAGTTACTGCTCGAACAGCCAGGTCTTGAGCTGCTTCCTGAAGGAGAGATGGTCCTGGGTTCGCCGAAGGTGAGTGGGGAGGGAGTTCCAGGTCTTGGCTGCCAGGTAGGAGAAGGATCTTCCTCCGGCGGTGGCTCTGCGGATGCGTGGTACGGTGGCGAGGGCGTGGCTGGTTGATCGTAGCTGGCGGGTGGGCGTGTAGAAGGTCATGCGGTCGTTGAGGTACTTGGGGCCCAGGTCGTGGAGGGCCTTGTGTGCGTGGGTGAGGAGTCTGAACGTGATTCTCTTGCTGACGGGGAGCCAGTGCAGGTCTTTCAGGTGTCCGGTGATGTGGCTGTGTCGGGGGATGTCCAGGATGAGTCGTGCGGAGGCGTTCTGGATGCGCTGGAGTCTTTTTGGAAGTTTGGCTGTGGTTCCGGCGTAGAGGGTGTTCCCATAGTCCAGTCGGCTGGTGACGAGTGCCTGGGTGACGGTCTTCCTGGTTTCAGTGGGGATCCATCTGAAGATCTTGCGGAGCATGCGCAGGGTGTTGAAGCACGAAGATGAGACGGCGTTGACTTGTCTGGTCATCGACAGGGAGGAGTCCAGGATGAAGCCCAGGTTGCGTGCGTGGTCCGTTGGCTTGGGCGCGGTGCCCAGGGCCGGGGGCCACCAAGAGTCGTCCCAGGCGGAGGGTGATGAGCCCAGGATGAGGACTTCCGTCTTGTCTGAGTTCAGTTTAAGGTGGCTGTTCCTCATCCAGTCGGCGACGTCTCTCATCCCGTCGATAAGGTTGGCTCTGGCGGTGGTGGGGTCGTTGGTGAGGGAGAGGATCAGCTGGGTGTCGTCGGCGTAGGAGATGATGTTGAGGTTGTGTTGGCGTGCGATGGCTGCGAGGGGGCTCATGTAGACGTTGAAGAGGGTTGGACTGAGTGAAGATCCTTGTGGAACGCCGCAGATGACTTCGGTGGCCTCGGATCTGAACGGGGGGAGGCGGACTCTCTGGGTTCTTCCGGCGAGGAACGAGATGATCCATTCCAGTGCTTTCTCTCGGATTCCGATGTTGCTGAGGCGCTTCACTAGGGTGCGGTGGCAGACGGTGTCGAACGCCGCGGAGAGGTCCAAGAGGATGAGGGCTGCTGTTTCCCCGTTGTCGGTTAGGGTTCTGATGTCGTCGGTGGCTGCGATAAGGGCGGTCTCGGTGCTGTGGTTGGCCCGAAACCCGGACTGCGAGGGGTCGAGGGATCCATTCGTCTCGAGGAAGGCGGCAAGCTGTCTGTTGACGGTCTTCTCGATGACTTTGGCCGGAAACGGAAGGAGCGAGATGGGACGGTAGTTCTTGAGGTCGGTGGGGTCCGCCGTTGGTTTCTTCAGGAGGGCGGTAAGCTCGGCGTGCTTCCAGCTCTCCGGGAAGGTGGCGGTGTGGAAGGAGGAGTTGATGATGTCCCGGAGATGGGGTGCGATGGTGGCGTCGGCTTTGTTGAAGACGTGGTGTGGGCAGGGGTCGGTTGGTGATCCGGAGTGGATGGAGTTCATCGTGCGGGTGGTGTCTTCGGTGCTGATCGGGGTCCAGTTGCAGAGGGTGGTGGTGGCGGGCGTTGGTTCGGCGGTAGGGTGCGTGGTCTGTGCGTCGAAGCTGTTATGTATGTCGGTGATCTTGCGGTGGAAGAACGCGGCGAGTGAGTTGCAGAGGTCTTGCGAGGGGGTGATGTCGTTGTTTCCGGCGCTGGGGTTGGAGAACTCTTTGACGATGCTGAAAAGTTCCTTGCTGTCGTGGGCGTTGTTGTCCAGTCGTTCTTTGAGTGCCGACTTCTTGGTGGCACGGATCAGCTGGTGGTGTTTGCGGGTGGCGTGCTTGAGGGCGGTCCTGTTGTCTGTGGTCTGGTCGAGCCGCCAGGCTTTCTCGAGAGTGCGGCAGTTCTTCTTGGATTCCTTGAGTTCGTTGGTGAACCAAGGGGTTTTCTTGCTTCCGGGTCTGCTGGGAGGGTTTTTAGTGGTGCGAGGTCGTCGGCGCAGGCGGTCAGCCACTTGGCGAGGTTGCTGGCTGCTTCGTTTGGGTCCGTTGTGTTGGTGGGTGTGTTCTGGCTGAGGGAGGCGGTGAGCTGCTCGGCGGTGATCTTGCTCCAGCTCCGGCGGGGAGCCTGTTGCGGGTGGTGGTGGGTCGCAGTCTTTCTGAAGCTGAAGTGGACGCAGCTGTGGTCGGTCCAGTGGAGTCCGGTGGCGTGGCTGAAGGAGATGTGCTTGCTGGAAGAGAAGACGGGGTCAAGCGTGTGGCCGGCGTAGTGGGTGGGCGTGTTCACCAGTTGCTTGAGTCCGAGGTTGGCGAGGTTGTCCAGCAGGGCGGTGGTGTTTCTGTCGTTGTTGTTCTCCAGGTGGAAGTTGAGGTCCCCTAGGAGGATGTAGTCGGCGGAGGGCATGGCGTGCAGGCTGGATGAAGTCTGCGATGTCTTCGCTGAATAGTGTGCGTGGTCCCGGGGGTCTGTAGATGAGGGTGCCTCGGAGGGTGGTCTTGGGGTCAGTGTGTATCTGGAAGTGTAGGTGTTCGGCGGCGGTGAAGGTCTCGTCGGAGTTAGTCGAGATGCGGATGGTGTTCTTGTGTACGATGGCGATGCCTCCTCCCGTCTGGTTGACGCGGTCCTTCCGGGTGATCTTGTATCCGTCCGGGATGGCTATGGCGATGTCGGGCGCTGAGGAGGCGTTCATCCAGGTTTCCGGTGAGGAAGGCGACGTCCGGTGCTGTTGCGTCGAGCAGGTCCCAGAGTTCCATGGCGTGCCTGTGGACGGAGCGGGTGTTCAACAGGATGCATTTCAGGTGGTTGCTGCTGGTGCTCGACTTGGCGGAGGTGGTGCACGTCCGGGGGCAGGTGAATCGGCAGGCTTGGCAGGTGAAGGGTCCGTGGGTGCGTCTCGGTGAGGCTCGGTAGCAGGCAGGGTTCCGGCCGGCATTGAGTGCGGTGAGGGTGGCGGCGTCGTAGGTCCGTCGAGTAGTGTTGCATCGGTGGGATCCAGGGGTCCTGGCGCTGGGCGCGGGCCAGGCGCGGACGGGCGCAGACGGGCTTACCTTTGGCGCACCTTCGGCGCTCCGTCGGTGCTCCCGCTGCGCGCGCGCCGCTGCGCGGTCGCTCAGGGGGCGTCATAAGTAAGGAGCCTGGAGGGAGGAGCAGCTGGGTGGCGGGAGCGGGGCGGCGAATGGAATCACGGGGGGGCGGGGCCGCAGGGAGGCAGTGGCGGGAAGTCCCAGGAGCAGCGGGCAGCGGGAAAGTCCCAGGAGCAGCGGGAAAGTCCCAGGAGCAGCAGGCAGCGGGAAAGTCCCAGGAGCAGCGGGCAGCGAGCGAAGGAATCTCCAGGCAGGAGGTGGCAAGGCAGGCAGGATCGGCAGCAGTGAGTGGGGCGACCAAGCCCTGTGGAGGGCTACATCCTCTCGCTGATCACCTGCTGCCATTCCCTACCTAGGTGGGCCTGAGAAATGTACGCCTTGTCCTTGAGGCAGTGATTCAGAGGATATGGCTTGGTGTGAGCACTGGAGAGTCCAGCAGATTGCGCTGGAGGCAGGCGTGAGAGGTGAGGAGAGATCAGAGGTAGAGGATCTCGGCCCCACTGGTGAGCTTCTGCAATCTCTTCTCCTTGCCTTAACTTTTGCATGAATCCTGTCGTGCTCCATTATTTTGACTGCCTGATGGAACCTGCCATAGCTGTGGCTGTTTAAACCCTTGGAAGGTGATCTTCACCAGCAATTATAAAGACTTTCTGGTGCTGTGCTTTGCTATGCGGGTCTACGGGCCCTTTTGCTCCAGCCTATAATGAACTGGGTATGGTGCCCACGGGACCTTGAGTGAGGTGTGTGACCCCTTCCTCCTCCCCCTGGGGACATCTGATGTACAATTAGAGAACGCCTGTTGTGCCTCCCTGAGGAGCTTTTTCTTTGATGCTTGAGGCCCACACCACAGGGTTCGCTTGCAAGTGCCTCCAACAAATTATTTAAGGGGACCCATGTCAACACTCAGTCCCGAGCAGGAGGTGCCCCTTGTTCTGAAACATGCCTATTCCTCCACAACACCACGCCTGGATACTTGAACTGTGGGGAAATAGACAGTCTGCAGTATCCCTAGCTCCCTGCTATGCCATGTGGCAGATTCAGCAGGGTCACATCTGCTACTGTAGCTAAAGACATATCAGTTGCCTCCCTCTGGAGTAAAGCAAAAACACCATCAATGGAGCCATCTACAGCAGGAACAGAGTCCTATTCTGAGATGACGCCATCTGCACTTATTGCCCAACCCTATAAGGATAACTTTCTCCAGGAACTTCAAATGGATATTGGCTTTCTCAATTCTGAATTCAAGACCTGCATACATGAGATTCGGAGAGATGTGGTAGAGCTTTGCGAATGAGTTAATGATGCAGAACAAACACTGGACTCCAGCACTGAAGACCTCGAGGCCCTGTGGGATTGGATGGCAACCCAGGAAGAACAGTAAATGGACCTCCAGCTAAAGCAAGAAGATACTGAAAACTGCAGCCGGAGAAACAATATTCATATCAGAGGTATTATACAGGGCATGGAGGGCTCAGATATTATGACCTTTACAGCAGATCTTCTTCATGCCATCTGGGGAGACCCAGAGGTCTCCCCCCAATTCTTGACAGGGTGCATCGAGTGGCAGCGATTCCAGGTCAACCTGACATTCCCCAAGACATTCTCACTGGAGTACACTACTTTGTAGAGAAAGAGACAATATTGCAGGCCTCTCGGAAGAAGTCAGACCTGGCATACAAATGACATACAATCCAGCTGTTCCAGGATCTTGCACCCATCACTCTATGATGAGTCCCGGCCAGTCACTAGCAAGCTTTGAGATTTAGGCATCCGTTACCAATGGGGACAACCCTTTGCTATTATCTTTGAATGGGTGGGCAAATGCAAGACTATAAGATCGCTGAGGGAAGCCTTGCGTCTTCTGTACATATCAACAAATTCTGTGGGGGCCACCCATCCTCTCTCGGCTCTCCTACTCGCACAGCTTTGTGCCCCACGTGTAGTACTGTGGCTCCTAAGAATGCTTCTAAACGCAACAGGGATCTTATGTCTCGTGAAGCCAAGAGAGACATTATTCAACACCTTTGCAATATGGAGAGGCCCTCTACCCCTCCTCCTTCGACATCGGAGTCAAACTGAAATGCTGTACCCTCTGACTCCACTGGGGATGGCTGCTGCCTAGTGATATCTGTCCCTTAACAGATAGACTATGTGCTTACAGGACATATCACTACTGGGCAGCCTCATCAATGGATCTCCCGTGATCCAGGAGGGGAAACAGTCAGATCCTGCCTGGATTGCTTGCTGCATGGCCCGCACTGGTCTTTCTTGCCTCCCTATGCATCTTTCCTGTAGATGCTGATCTAGCATGGGTGACAAAATGGCATATTGCTGGCTCTGACAATCATAAGCCCTGGGGTCTGGATGTCCTTGGACATTCAGCTGCCATCGACATGTCCCACGGACCCAGACTTTCTGAGATTGACTCCCCCTGTATGCCGGTGTTGTTTTACATAGGCCCTACCTAGTTCTGGGTCAACTGTTTTGGCCCAGTTGGCCTTCGACTCTTACACACTTTCACACACATTTTTACTTTCTTAGGTTATTGGGCATCTCTGGGAACCACACTCTTTACCCCCTATGTGCTTACCTCAGCATACAGATCATATACTCCTCCAACATGCTGTAGATGGCCTGGCCCTCCCACTTTGCTCCTTGGCTCTCCCCCCCTCAACCAAGACAGCTGGTGTTGTGATCTTTTGCAAGGCCACTTTCTGTTCTGGGGTCTCGCGGATGGTTTGGGAAGGAGAGGTTTGCTGTTTGAAACTAACGGTACAACGCGAGCCATGCACCCTCACCCTCACCCTTTTAAACGTCTATGCACCTATCAGGCCCAAGATGTTTATCTCAGGGGCTTGCTCAAAGATCAGTTATCATGGGAGCCTGGAATGGGCTTTTTGGGGAGATTTTAATCTGGTCTGCGATCCTGACCTCGACCGTAGTGCTGCGTCCTTTCATCGAACAGGTGCTATGACTGTGGCCCTTAAACGAGACATCACTGACATGGGCTTAGTCGATGCGTGGTGACATCACCACCCAGACACTCTGGATTTTTCTTTCTGTTCACATGTCCATTAGTCCTACTCACATATTAATTTCCTCTTTCTCACTCAATCTGTACTGCATAATCTGGAATCTGCCCTAATATCAGATATTTCAATATCTGACCATGCACACCTAGTGCTCATTTAGTTTCTGTTAGGGGAAAGGCTCAGTCCTGCCTGCAAAGGCGCCTCCCTTTGCAGTTACTGCATGATCCAGTGGATGTAGAGGACATTCGACAAGCAATAGCAAACTATTTTGAACTTAACTGACACCGTGACCTCGGGGCACATGCCCTCTGGGATGGATTTAAGGCTACCATTCAAGGAGCCATTACCACTATATCTATTGCCCAGACAAGAGGAACCAGGCTGGTCGAGACGGGCCTTGCAGCTGACATTAGGGAGCTGGAACGCCTTGACCACTCTGCCCCATCCCGGTGCAATAAACAGCGTTTAGCTTTGTTGAGGGGCCAGCTACGGGTGCATCGTACCAACAAGGCGGAATGCTGCTTACATGCACTCAAGCAAAGATATCATGAAGGGGCGAACAAAGTGGAAACCCTCTTTGCATGAAAGCTTCAGTAACAATGAACCCACATACATATTAATGGGCTTGGTACTGCAGATGGTACTTGGGCAACCTCAGAAGTGGCCAAACAGCAGACCTTCCACGACTTCTACCACAACCTTTACAATGGCGAAGATGTCTCTCAGGAGGCCATTGACTGTTATCTTGCAGGATGCAGGTGGGAAACTCTAGAACAGTTGCCCTCTGAGGTATATGAGACTCCTATCTCTGCTGAGGAGCTTCAACTTGCTCTGAAGAATCTCCACCGGGCAACACTGGGCCCGATAGCCTCCCAGTAGTCTATTATCATAAATTTCTACCCCAACTACATGAGCATTTACCTGCACTGTTTAACACTTTCACAGCCATTTAGGACCTTACCCCCACTATGTCAGAGGCAGAGATAACATTGATTCCGAAGTTAGGCAAGGACCCCTCCTCCTACCCCTCATATCGCCCCATTGCACTTTTAAATACCAATGCCAAGCTCTATAGAAGAATCTTAGCAAAAATAGACTGGAACGTTTTCTCCCGGGTCTTATTGACCCAGACCAGGATGGCTTTATTCGTAATAGACAAGGGGCGGATAACATACGCCAACTGGCACGCCTGGTCTAAAAATCACATCGCCTTGCTATCCCATCTTGCCTTCTCTCCCTTGATGCAGAGAAGGCATTCAACAGGGTTAGTAGGCCATTTCTAAAGGCAGTCCTTGGCAAGATAGGGCTGGGCCCTTCGATGACCACGAGAATAATGGCCTTCTGCAGCTCTTCTAGTGGCAGGATCTGTGTGAATGGAGGCTTATCCCAGACAATCCATCTACGAAGGAGAGCAAGACAGGGCTACCCCCTTTCACCCCTCTTATTTGCCTTTGTCGTTGAACCCCTGGCGATTGTTATTCGACAGTCAGAAGACATTGTGGGCATACCTTTTGGGGGGCGAACGCACAAAATTGCCCTGTTTGCAGATGACCTTATATTGACTCTTACCCAGCCTGAGTCCTCCCTCCCGGCATTAGTACAGACATTGGCCACCTGTCACGACTTGCTCCCTGCGTTTTTGTGTCCACCACCAGGGGGCTGAACTGTGGGACTCTCCAGTGTCATAACAAGCTTCCAGACCCTCCCCTTCATGTACATACTGACTTCCAGCCATTTGGACACTATTTGGGAATTGACATTCATTCCCTATCCATGCCGGGTTTTGTGGAAGCCATCCTGCTCATGCCTGAAACTCCATTACCCAGAATTCCCTGCTCACTGCTTCGTCTCCACCCCTGCAGGCCAAGGATGGGTGGAGGAATTCAGCTCACCTGTGGCTGGCTGCTGCCAGCCTGCTCACACCTGATGCGCATGAGTACTGTGAGCTCTTTTAAGCCCCAGCTCCCTTCAGCCCAGTTTTGGTCATTGTAGCTGTTTTCCAGTGAGACTGATCCTTGTTTCCTGAGCTTTTGATATTCCTTGATTCCTGAGCTATAGTTAATCCTTGTTCCTTGATTCTGAGCTATAGCTATTCCTTGTGCCTGAATTAGCACTGCCTGCAGTGCTACCTTGTTTCCTGAGTTCCTGAGCTATAGTTATTCTTTGTTCCTGTTCCTGGGCTTCAGCTATTTCTTGTTCCTGATTTGCACTGCTTGCAGTGCTCTCTTGACTCCTTGTTTCCTGAGCTGTAGCTATTTCCTGTTTCCTTGAACCAGTACTGCCTGCAGTGCTACCTTGACTCCTGAAGCTTTAGTAATTCTCTGTTCCTGAACCAGCACTGCCTACAGTGCTACCTTGACTCCTGAAGCTTTAGTAATTTCCCTGTTCCTGAACTAGCACTGCCTGCAGTGCTACCTTGACCCCTGAAGCTTTAGTAATTCCTGTTCCTGAACCAGCACTGCCTGCAGTGCTACCTTGACTCCTGAGCCTCAGCTCAATTCCTGTTCCTGCCCCAGCACTGCCTTCTTTGCTACTTTGTTTTCTTGATTCCTGAACCTGCACTATTCTAGTATACCCTTGTAGCCTCCCTTCTGTATATCCTTTTCCAGTCCCTGCCTTTCTTCCCATTTCCTTGGTTCCAGTTCTAGTTTGCTGTCTTTCTATTCTGCTGTCTTGCTTCTGTTACCTTGTATGTTTGTTACCTGCTTTCTGCCAAGTGTGCCCTGTGATTTCCATCCTTTCCTGTTAAGCACTCCTCCTTGCTAGCTCCTTGTCTATTGTGCTTGTGTTTAGTTCTACCCCTTTGCTGTTACTGCCTTGCGTGTTCCTGTTTGATCGCCAGGATCCGTGGGCACAGCTGACTACCTAGGTGGTGTTTCTTGTTCACTGTGAGTATTGTCTTTGATTTACAGTTATAACCTCACCATAGGTATAAGCTCCACAGACCCTGCCTTTGCATACATATCCTATATGTGGGTATTTTCAGTCAGTATCTGTAACATCAATTGTGGGTGAGGAACTTTACTGAGCTTCAGTCTTACCGTGTGGAGCTCCTGAGTGCTTTACCCCACATTCCCTTTATTGTTAATGTTGTATTATATATATGTCTTGCACATCCGTCCTGGGTGTAGTTAGTCTGAATGCTAAATTGCCTTGTGAGTGCCCTACCTTTCTGAGTCTTAGCCATCTTGTACAGGCTTCCCCTTTGGATCCCTTTTTCTCCTCTGACTCCTTGTGTGACCCTGGTCAGCACTGTACTATTCTTTCTGTGCACAGTACTTTTTCTACCCAGTCCACAGTCCTTGCTCAAGTCCCTGACTGTGTTCCCGACATAGTCCCGGACAGTCCCTGACACCACCTTTGAAAAGGGTCCAGGCTTCAAAACTAACATGTCTAAATCCCAATCCTTAAATATAACCATCTCCCCAGCCGCCTTATCAGAGACACAATCTCTCACACCTTTCTAGTGGGCCTCTCGCTCTATTAGATACTTGTGCCTCAATCTGATGCCCTCCTTGACTACATGGATGACAGCCAGTTGGCCAGAATATCGGAAATCTATTCTGGAAGATCTTTGCCCTTGGAAGCCACTCCAGGTTTCCTGGCTTGGTCGCCTGAACGCAGTAAAAATGTCCCTTCTCCCCAAGATCCTCTACCTCTTCCAGATCCTGACCACTCCGATCCCTCAAGATGAGATTATGCACCTTCAGCGTGATATACGTTTCTTCATCTGGAGGGGTAAGCGCCTTTGCTTCTCTAACTCGATATTGATGCTACCCCAAGATAGGGGGGGCCTGGGATGCTGTAACCAACTCGAGTACTATTGGGCAGCTCACTTGCAATTTATTTCTGAGAGGGTTGTGAGGGACAGCAGCAAGCATTGGTTCCAAATGGACCGGGCCATGGCTTGTCGACCCCTTTGGGACCTGGCATGGCTCCCTAAACACACGCGGCCATGGAGCGCATATATTACCAACCCTACAAAAACGGTTTGGGAAATATGGGGTAGGGTGGCCTTGAAGCGAGGTCTTACCACTTTCCCCTCATCCAACACCCCCCTGGTGCCAAACCCAGAATTCACCCCAGCCTTACAATTGCACTCTTTTCATCATTGGAGGGAAGAGGAATGTCGCACCCTTAGATGTTTGTTTGAACGTGAATCTTTTAAAACCTTCGACCGATGTCCGCAAGAATTTTGCCTTCCTGTATCTACTAAGTTACAGTATTCTCAACTTTGCCATTGGGCCCTCTCCCCACCCAACACACAGGAAGCCATTTTCAAGTTCACTCCCTTTGAGACCCTAATCCGGTCGTTTGATGGAACTCAGGGGTTAATCTCTCGCACATGCTAGCTTCTCCAGCACTCCACCCCTCCCAACTCACATCCTTATCAAACACAATGGCATGAAGAGGTTGGTGAGGATATAACCACGAAACAATGGGAACAACTTTGACGAGATATCCCTTGAATACACAAGTGCATAACACAGCGTGAATCTACATACAAGGTAATGACAAGCTAGTATCTCACACCCAAGCACTTACACTCTACTTTTTCTGCCTCCTCACCACTCTTCTGATGTTGGACGACAGCACCGGGAGATTTCATACATATATGGTGGTCCTGCCCCATTATCGCTATTTTTGGAAAGAAATTCTTAGTCATATAAAGGAGACTGTGGGGTTCCCACGTCCAGAGTCTTACTTGACCATCATCCTAGGCGTCGGACCCCCACTCTTGCAAGCCTTGGCTCATACAGAATGGTACCTAATTAGTCACATGGTAGGGATTGCCAAGCAACTAATAGCCCTGCCTGGAAAAAAACACACACCCCTCCAATGGCTCACTGGTTTATTTATTTATTTATAAAGTTTTATATAGCGCGAACATGATCCCGAGGGATATCAGAGCGCTTTACAATTGTGGGGAAAGGAAGGTAACAGTTGCAGTACATGTGTCAAATAGGAATACCGACAGAATGACATATCAAAATAGAACTCACAGGACTAGAACGGTTACAAGTACAAGGGGTCAGCAAAATAATAAGAAAATAACTGGTACATAGTGAGATAGGGGGGGAGCAAGTGCATCGAGAGAGAGGAAAAAAAGAAAAATAAATAGCATCCAGCGCAGGGCTTAAAGGTGTAAGTCCAATGCATTAGAGTAGACGATCCATCAACCTATTAAGGTAAGAACTTGTTCATAAGGAATATTTTAACTTCCAATTTGAAGGCAACCTTGGAGGAGATTCTACTATTTCCGGTGGGAGAGAGTTCCAGATCTTCTGTGCTGAGCCGGGGAAAGCTCGGTGACATGTTCTCTTTTTGCGAAAGATCTGAGGTTTCAGGAGGAGAGAGTTGGCACTCCTAGAAGGTCTACCCCCTCCAGATAGTTCCAGCTTTTGCGCTAGATAACTGCGGGTTTTGAAATGGAGGGCTTTGTGAGATAGGCAAGCAATCTTTAGCTGTATTCTTGCTTCGTAGGGCAGCCAATTTAGGGATTTTAAGACTGGGGAGATGTGCACATTTCTTTTGGTACCCGTAACCAGTCTGGGCGCTGCATTCAATGAGGCCCTTAGTGGGGCCAAGGTATATTTGGGGAGACCACAGAGCGTAGCACTGCCATAGTCTAGTCTTGGCAAAACAAGCGCTTGGACCACTTGTTTGAAGTCAGCTTGTGGGAGGAAAGGTTTGAGATTCCTGAGTATCCTCAACAGGTGGTTAGCTCCCTTGCACACATTGCTAATATGAGTCTTCATGTTCAAGTGCTTGTCCAGTGTGATTCCGAGGGATTTAGCTGAGTCAATAATGAGGGGGGAGCAGTTGAAGGCGGTGAGGTGATTCATCCAGAGGTCTAGCTTAGGAGTGTGATTTGGAGGAGAGATGAGAAGGAATTCTGTTTTGGAGGTGTTGAGCAAGAGATGGTTCACAGTTAACCAGTTTTGAGTAGTCAGTAGGGTAGTGTTGAGTGAGGTGATGTTATCCAGGGAGGAGATTTTCAGATAAAGTTGGGTGTCATCCGCATACATATGGAAGAGGATGTCCATGGAGTTTAGTGCATTAGCTAATGGTTGGTAGAACAAGTTGAAGAGTATGGGAGATAGGGCGGACCCTTGGGGGACACCCATGGATACTGCAGATGGCTGGGAGAGAGAGTGATTCGTCTTCACTCTTTGGGATCTGTGATGGAGGAAGGACGAGAACCATTGCAACACCAGACCAGACAGGCCCATCCTGTGCTCTAGAATGGATAGGAGGTTGTCATGATTAACAGTGTCAAACGCAGAGGAAAGGTCAAGGAGGATAAGGAGGCACGATTCATTTTGATCAAGCATTTTTAAAATGTCATCCATAACGTGAGTGAGAGCCGATTCGGTGCTATGCCCACTACGAAAGCCAGATTGATGTTGGTCCAGGAGATGGAAATTTTCGATGTGAGCACAGAGTTGCGATTGGACGCATTTTTCTAGGAGTTTGGCGAGGGTGGGGATGTTAGAGATAGGGCGGAAGTTGTTAAGGTCAGCGCTGTCTGCGGTAGTTTTTTTTAATATAGGTGTTACCCGAGCTGCTTTTAGGCACTCCGGGATCGTGCCTTGTGACAAAGACGCGTTGACAATCTTTGTCCAGATGGGAGAGACGACATCCTTGATTTCTTTGAAGATGGAAGGTGGCAACGGGTCGCTGAAGTGATTAGAAGGGTTGATACTCTGGAGAACCTTCTTAATGTCTCTTTCACTGGGAGGGGGTAAAGGTGTCCCAGGAGGCGTTGTTCTTGATGCCCAGACTCATCGGTTCGATCTTGTCCGTTAGGGCCGGGCGGGGTGCAGACCCATTGGATAGCAGTAGAGCCCGCTTGGTATCCAGTTCAATATTGATGAGTCTTGATTTCTCAGTAAAGAAAGCAAACAGATCATCACATGAGGGAGGGCTGACTTCAGAGTCAGGGCGGTTTGGTGCTTCCACCGATTGTTGTTTAAACAGTTCAAAAAGTTTCTTGGGGCGATTTGCGGCTTGAATAAGCTGGGATCTGAAATAGTCCGCCTTAGCTTTCTTGATTTGCTTGTTATAGGAGCTTCTAACCGATCTAAGGATTTTTAGCTGGTCCGCGGATGGTTTGGATCTCCAGGATCGTTCGATAGCCCTAAGGTTGCGACGTTCCGAGTTTAAGTTGCAGTTGAACCATGGTTTGGATATTTTTGTTGAGGCATTTTTTTGTTGGAGTGGAGCAACGGAATCCATTATGCTAGAGATAGTAGAGTTGTAGAAGTCAGTGAGTACATGAACCTCAGACATGTCGACTTGGGAAGAGAGGGCAAATTTACAGTGGGTTGCTAGATCGGCTGTGTTGATATCTCTGAGATCCCTTTTCCAAATCTTCGATTTCGTTGGTTGACCCTTCCTCAGAGACACCTCCATGTTAATATGGAAGAAGATGCTGTGGTGGTCGGACCAATCACAAGGGGTGATGGTATCCATTGTGATGGTGTGTCCTTTGGTGATGATGAGGTCCAGAGTTTCTCCTTTATCATGGGTTGGCCGGTCACAATGTTGAATCAGCTCGTGATCACTCTAGAAAGATTTGAGCCATGTTACAGCTTGGTCATTAGGGTTAGACCAGTGGAGGTTAAAATCACCGAGGTACATGTGGGACAGAACGGAATCGACATTGCCAGAGATGATTTCCATTAATTGTTCGATGAAGGGGAGGTTGTCCCCAGGGGGGTGATAGAATGTGTGTAGTTTGCACACCGGGTGATTGCTACTGGAGATGTTGAGACAAAGGTATTCGCATGAAGATGGCGTAGAAGACTCCGAGAGGGAGACCGCGAGTGTGCTCCGATGTATACAGGCTAGGCCACCTCCCAGCTTCATAGCTCTGACTAGACAAATTATGTCATGGGTAGGGGCACTAGGAGGTCTAGGATAGGAGTGGAAGAGGAATTGAGCCAAGTTTCAGTGAGAATGATGATGTCTATCTCATTGTGTTGGATGAGGTCGAAGATATCAGAGGCGTGTTTGCTGGCTGACCTGCAGTGGAGTAGTAGGCATTTAAGTTGTACCGGTGTAAGGGGGGAGGTGTCTGTATGATGTTCACTCTCATGAGGTTGTCATTGTTTATGACTCTAAGGTTGTGGGGGGGTTCTCTGTTCGGGTTTGCGTGAATGGCTTGGATTTGCCCCGTAGGAATCTTGTTGGTGTCTAGGATAAGCGAGTAAGAGTTGAGTAAGTCATCGATATCGTTGAGCGTGAGATAGGCCAACGATCTTCTGGGGCGGGAGGGTGCGTTAGGTAGGGGTACGGTTTTAGAGATAGAGAGGGGAGAGATTTGGTCAAGGCGAGCTCTAACGCTAGCGCTAGCAGGGGCTCTGGGCAGATTCGTACAAGAGAGGAGGGAACTTATCCGGGGGAGATGTTCCAATGAGAGGGCTTTCAGATCATGAAGTTCGGGGGTGAGAAGGTGCAGCTGGAGGGATATATTGTCCAGGCGTGCCACCAAGTCTGGGTGCTGGGGAAGGGATAGAGGTTGTGTGGGGAGAACTGGCGAGGAGGAAGGATCTCGTTGAGTGCCAGATGGGTCAGTGGTGGTATTGAGAGGATCCAGAGGGGGGAGTTGGTCACTGAGGATTTGTGGTGTTCCAGGATGCCTTGATAGAGAGGTTGGTAATGGTGAGAGGGTTACTGGCAGTGCAATGGGTGGAGCATTCAACCCGCCACCCTGCAGGGATGAAGGTCGATAGGAGGGCGAGGAGGGAGGTGTATCCGAAGAGGAACACGGGAACAACGCTTTGGGGTACCCTTGTGGTTGCTAGCGCTAGATCTTGTCGCAAAGGGGTTGTATTGTTAGCTAATGAGTTTTTGATCTTCATAAAGAGTTTGTCGAACTGCTCTAGATTTCGATCCGATGATTGAGTGAGAACGATCCCGTTGTTGTAAATGGTAATGGTGAGATCGGCTTTGAAGATTGGAGAGGAAGTAACGGAAAGACTGTAACCATGAGGTGTTTTCTTTATCTGTTTGACCTGAAATAAGGATATGAGGGTTTTCCTCCATTGGGCTCTTCTGTTCGTGAAAAAGATTAGGTCGTTCAAGTTGTTGCCATTAGATAGACAGAAATAAGTATCAGATATAAGCAGTTCCGGTTGTCTTTTGATTATATTGTGTTTGAAATTCTTAGCAACATTTTTAGTCAGGTTAGGGGGATAAGTAATCTTAAAGGCATTGAAACCAACTTGAGAAAGTGAGCCTTCAGTAGGACTGGTGATAGATGTAGCTATGGTGGGTGGAGGGCAGAATGCTGGAGAGGGTGAGTTCTTGGGTCAGTTCTAGTCACTAATACGGTAGGTCTGTTAAGAATAGTGAACTGTATAAGTAGACAGAACCCAAAAGGTTTGACCTATGAGCTACGCTTACTTAAAGAATGTGCTATAGCGCCATTGTTTATGGACCTTGGGGTGTGGAAGATTTATGTGGTGTTGTTGCATTAGATGAAGACTTGCCCCATCTTAAATGATCAGCAATATAGCAATTGCAAATTAAAATCAAATAAAATAAAATTACGCCATCCATTGTTCAGTGGGGATTACCAGGTCTCATTCAACCCAATAGATTTGAAAAGGCTGTTGATCGTATGCCCATGCCAAGATGGCCGCTGCTGAAGTTCGATCAGTCCTCTTTCTATTACTATGAGGCTTTTTGATCAGTCCTCTTTCAATTTCTATGAGGAGGGGCATGTGAGGACATCTTCTGTCTCTCAAGATTTTACAATAACAGTAGCTTTAAAATGGCTGAGCAGGAACAGACAAAGGAAAATGATTACCTATCCCGATGGTCCTAGCTTAAATTTATTTAGCTGCCTCAGAGAAAGTTAAGTCAAATAAATTGAACAGTGTGCAACGAGGCGTTAGGCCAAAAGCCCTTGGGGCCAGGCTGCCAGCAAATCAGACGTCTGAAGGGGCAGGATTGCAAGGGATACACGACCAAACTTCAGTCGTTAACAAGGCTGTCTTAGCGGTTACCGCCAGGCTGTGCGGG
Organism: Calotriton arnoldi; assembly: GCA_963921515.1. NCBI lineage: Eukaryota > Metazoa > Chordata > Amphibia > Caudata > Salamandridae > Calotriton > Calotriton arnoldi. The sequence continues at coordinate 286,770 of CAWUFW010014207.1, read as the reverse complement.
CATATCCATGAAGCATATCACACCAATTGTCAATCGGCTCGAGATAGACGCCCTGCGGTGCACCCTGCGGGGCGCTCTCCGTCCGTTATATCGAGCGAGACTGGGGTGATTGGGAAGTCACTTACCCATCCTTCTATGTCTCATAGAGACTTCGTCGGGAGCCGTTTCTGCCGTGGAGGCCAGATGCGCCCTTTAGAAAGTGAGCATTACTGCCATCGTGGGCCTTGTTAAGAAAGGCCTTCGCATCCGAATTATGTTAGTTATTGTACAGCGGGGCCTCCAATGATCTCGTATCTTTCCACTGACCCCCGCGCGTCCCGCATCCTAGCTGGAGGGAAGGACTCGGTGCCTGTCAGCAGGGGGCCCTCGATTGCCAGACCCGATGCTCTCCTCTTACTCGGCGACCATTGCTCTCTGCGGTCCCTCTTCGACTCGTCTCTACTAAGGAGTGACGGCTCCAGCACCAGCGAGCAGGGTGGCCTCGCCAGCGGTCAAGATGCATCAGACTCCTCAAGATGCATCAGACTCCCCCGGGGAAACGATGGCGGGCCGAGACTCTCATCTGCTCCACCGCATCGAGGGCGAGAGACTCTGGCATCGGCCCACAGGGGATCCTCGCCACACGAGCTCTCCAGAGCTCAGCCCGGGCCGTCAGTCCGATTGCTCTGATTCTTCCCCTCCGCACACCCAGGTCGAGCTGCAATCTCTCCTCCGTCCGGGCTGCGGCAGCAGGCTCGTCGTCGATGTCACCCGGACCCTCGAGAAAAAGGTATTTCAGGGGTGTTAAAGTTGAGGTAAAGTTGAGGGTTGGATGGCAGGGTAATTCGGGGATTTTCACTAGATAGTGATCCTGACCCTCAGGAGCTCATAGAGAGCACTCCTGTTCCGACGCCATCTTGCTTTCAAGGTCTTGGTTCACACTGATGTGCCAGGTCCTCACTATGGAAATTCTATTTCATAGAATCACACACACGGAAGGGAAATTCACCCACATTTGGCAACCTCTCATACTTTAGTTTTCGAAATTGGAACACTCATGCTTCACACCTCCTAGGCTCAAGGCCCTTCAGCTTTTTGACTGAGCCTCCATGCCTTGCCTGAATAGCTTGTCTCTGCCCCCTGCCTTAGGCGCTCCCCTTATAGGTCCTCATGGGATGACTACTTGCAACAGATGGCTACCTTTAAACTACAAACTAACTTCTCCTTTCTATGCACGTTTTTGTTTTCTTTTTAAGTTGTAATGATGATTTTTTTTTTTTCCTGATCATATTAGCTTGATTGTTCACAAGGTCCCTGAGGTCCTTGGCGACCCTGCAATAATATCGGGAATGCAAAACAGCTACATTGTGATGGGTGACCATAGTGGTGCAATATAATGAGACATTGTAACCTTGATGTATCTAAGGAACAATGCTTATTCGCTGTGGTTTTTGTATATGGAAACTGTTAATAAAGAGATATCTGAGTAAAAAAATATAATGGGGGAGCAGCACTATACATGGTGTCGATCTGTCACAGTGATAATAACTAAATGGAAAGAGTTTTTAAACGTGTATCATATCTCTCCTAAGTGCTTTTGTTTGCTGTCACTTGATTCACATTTTTGGAGAAGCTATGCTTTTAGCACTTACAGTTGTTTTTAAAAATAAGAAATATGGGCACTGGAAAACTCTCTACTCAGCTTTTGGGCTTACTCGACTTCAGTGCAATTACAAAGAAAGCAGGAGATTTATTCACAGCAAATTAGAGATGAAACAGACAAGAGCTGACTGCCTAAAGTCTTTCATGATGCTAAAACCGACAAGCAGGACTTCTAAGTGTAAAATACGCCACAGAAAGATCAATATTTGAAGTGCCTTTAAAATATAAATCTGAAACTGCTCTGTGTAAAACAGTCATATTGTTTAATGATAGTTTCTTGTAGATAAAGGGGCATATTCTCAAGGACTCATCGCCGATTTAGCTGCACTTTTCCGCCACGAAAGTGGCAATAGATTTATCGCCCTATTCACAAGCCTGCGCAAACAGCCGACATCGTCAGTTTACCTGCGATAGCTGCAGCTAAAAACATCGCCAAGGCAGACAGCGACAACTAACGCTAATCATATGCAGAGTAGGCGTTGCCGTGCAAAAACTCACGATAATACCACTTCGCGATATTCTCAACGACCAGCCAGATCGGCGATGCAGTCCAAAAACAGGTGATAAGGCACGTTAGCAGCAGGGACTTAAGACCTGCTTTTTTCTGGTCTTAAGTAGGACGAAAACCTGCAGTATAAAGGGAGCCCAGCCCAGAGCCACATCTGAAGACCAACAGATGCCATGGAGCTACTAATCATGCAGCTTGGAGACCCAAGAGGGCCACAACACCCACCGCCACCACCCCCAGTGTTATATCCTCAGTATTACATTTACATGTAATCAGCCTAGGTCCTCCTAGCTGCTCAGCCAGAGTGTGAGTTGGTTACGGAATGTTGGTGTGACTGTGATGCGTGGAATGCCTGGGTGCCTGAGTGGATGAGAGTTGACAGTTAGAGATGGGCTGAGCAGCTAGGCAGGCTACTCCTGGTGGGGCTGGTACATGGCTGGTACTTGACCAGAGCTGGCTGGACCAAGAAATGATACTAACTGGACATGGAATCAATAAAGAAGACTTGGAAAATACTACATGGCTACCAGTGTCTCTATGTACAGGGTACAACATTATTTTGGTGACGAGGATGGGATCCTTCCCCAGGCCCACCCCCCCGAACTACCATGAGGCAGTGCAGAACAAGACAGCGGACCTTTCCGAAAACGCACCAGCCTCAGAGACTTAACGCCAGAGGATGTCATTGCCTACCTCAGGCTCAAAAGGACAACCATCCTCCGCATCCTGACCCACATTGCCCACAGGCTGACGGTACCAACACAGCGGACAACCAACATCCCTCCACAGACAAAGCTGCTGGCTGCGCTGCACTTGTTGGCCTCTGGTACCTTCCAACCAACTCATGCCACCGTCTCCCCACTGATGACTGTGGACACCATTTCCTCCATCTCATCCGGCTCCTGCAGTGGCGCTGGACTCCCACCTCCAGTCTGCATTGCTGCTTTCCGGTTGTTAGCGAGTTTCAGCTTGGTTTTGCGCTTCACATCATTCCAGCGCTTCTTGCAGTCATCCACTTCCCTTCTCTTCACTCCGACTGCATTCACCTTGGCCAAGATGGACTGCCATATTGCATTTCTAGTTGCCAATGACACAGTGGAGGTGATGAACAGTTGTTGGTGGTGTTCTATCACCTCCGTAATCAGGATCTTGTTTTCCTGCGGACTGAATCGCGGGTTCCTCTTCTTCTTCTCCTTGCCCTTCTCCTTCCCCGAGGTCCCTGGCTGGTCCTCCGGGGGGTTTGTGGGGTTCTAGTTGGCCTCTGTAGTTGCTCCAGCTTCCTCCATGGTGCTTCTCAGTTGTTTGGGTTTTGTTTTTATTTTTTATTTTTTTTCAGCTTTTATGGTGATTTTTCCCGCCTGACGTGGGAATAGCAAGCCTGGCGCTGCTTAACGCTGATATTTTTATCGCTGTTGGGCCCATCGCCACTTTTTTCACGTTCGGGTTTCCTTTTTTATCGGCGTCTCGGTAATTTGAACGCGGACATTTGACGCGTTATCGGGAAACTATCGCCTGTTGCCGGCGTGTCGAGAATACGCCTTTAACACAGCGTTAGTTTCCCACGATAGACTGCATTATGTAAAATTGCGTTAACCTAGGTTGGCGATAATTATCGCCCGTTCTTGAGAATATCCCCCCAAAGTACATTGTTATTGCACTACATCATTATTGTGAAAATGACATTGCTGCTTCGTTATTGGTGCAAAACAACATTTTGAACAAGCAGCTGGCCCAAATATCAAGACGAATGTCTTTTTACATACATTTATTTGCATTTGTGTTACACACTGAATTGAAATTGAATGCACTTTTGGAGATTTTGAAGAAGAAATACAAATCAAGTAACAGGTATGGTTAGAGAAACAGCACAACTCTCTTCAGAGTTGTAAGTCACGTGACTTTCTTTAAGTAGGTCAACATCTGGTGCCAAATGCGTTGAACATTGTACTGGTTACGGTAGACAATTATAAAACTAAGCATACACTGAAACAAGCATTGTCTATGCCAATAGGTCTGGCTTATCAATGAAAGTGCCCATGTGTCATTGATTGGGTGTAGGTACTTAATAAGTCATCATGCATGCACTCCATCACTCATCTTTGCACTCATGCACCCATTTCTTGATTCTTGCATTCACCCTCTGACTCAATCACAAATACCACACATAGAAATTCAACAATATATACATGATAAATTAAAAGAGTACAAGTAGAACAAAGAAAACATGCTGCCATCTACAGACAGCGGGTATATCCTTACAATGATAAAACAAAACATTGCAGGGGTGCCTTTGTTGCAATAGTATTGGACCCAGTCTATTGTTGTTTTAACATTTGAGCAAGGCCACCACATTTATTATCAATGTGTTGGCCATCTTGGAATTGTAAAACAATGTTACACTATAGACAACAGCATTCCATAATCATTGCCTGGTTTTGAGAAAGAAACCACGTATGATGAAGATCACTGCAAATGAAATGAGTGCCAAGCAACTGGCAGGTTAGCACTGCCTAGGGAGCAGTGGTATCCTCTTAAGGAAAAAATAAAAAGATGCAAATCAAAGAAATGATAGGGAACCTATTAAAGGAGATAATTATAAACTAAAGGACCTTTCCTAACACCAAAGAGCCCTCATTTTCAGGTGGATGTGCACATGTGATTAGAAAATGCCATCTTGCCCAGTTCAAGAGAGCCAATGACTGATGAGGACTGAACCATTGCCCCACACAGTGTGCTGTCATAGATGGAGGCAGAGGGTAAATGGCAAACTGACCAATGGTAGAAGAGGGCTGACCCAAAGGCCCTCTATGTAACTATTTGGGTTTTTTTATCACTGTATATTTATATTTACGTCACTGACCAAGTCATGCGTGATGTAATATGTGAAGTTATAAGCAGTGCATTGCAAAGCGTAAGTTATAGTTAGCTCAGCTAAGTATAACTGCTGAATTTCACTGGTTTTGCACGAGTGAAATGTGAGCCTAACTATAACGTCCCTGTAACCTTTGTTTTTTTTCAGTGAATTTCTAATGTTTTTTTAATTCTATTTCCTAACTATAATGTCCCTGAACCTTTGGTTTTTTAAGTGAATTTCAAAGTTTTTTTAAATTTTATTTCCGTACTGTAACCTTAGAGAATGAGTATGTGAGTGAGTGCATGAGTGTCACAGTGGGTGTGTGAGGGAGTGCATGAGTGTCTCAATGGGTGTGTGAGTGTCTGTATGGGTCTGGGAGTGGCTGCATAAGTGTCTCACTGGGTGTGTGAGTGTCAGAGTGGGTCAGTGAGTGGGTGCATGAGTGGCTGAATGAGTGTCTCAGTGGGCCTGTGAGGTGTGAGAATGTCTGAGTGGGTGTGTAAGTCCCTTCAAGAGTGTGTGAGTCAATCTGTGAATGAGTGCATGATTGCCTGAGTGGATCTGTGAGTGGGTGCGTTAGTCTCTGAGTGGGTCTGTGATTGGGTGTGTGAGTTCTGAGTGGGTCTGTGAATGGCTGTGTGAGGGGTGTGTGGGTCTGTGAGTGTCTCAATGAGTCTGTGAGTAGGTGTGAGAGTGTCTGAGTGGGTTTGTGAGTGATTCCATGATTGTGTGAGTCACTCTGTGAATGAGTGTCTGTGTGGGTCTGTGAGCGGGTGCGTTAGTCTCTGAGTGGGTCTGTGAGTGGGTGTGTCAGTTTCCGAGTAGGTCTGTGAATGGCCGTGTGAGTGGCTGTATGGGTCTGTGAGTGGGTTTACATGTCTGAGTCAGTCTATGAGTGGGTGCATGAGTGTCTAAGTGAATGTGTTAGTGGGTGTGTGAGTGTCTGTGGGTGTATCAGTAGCTGTATGAGTGACTCGGCCACAAAGGAACCACAACTGCCCTTTTACCTAACAAGAGGCCACAATTTTGCACAACATATCTTCCCAGCTGGAGTTCTTTCTGCTGGTTAATTACTAAGTGCTACCTCCTTGGGTAAATGTCCAGTACATATTCTACACTATAGCTGCATAATGGAGCACAAGGAAACGCCACCTGTGATTGTGTGTGCTTTTTGGCAATGTGATTGTTCCTAGTGCGTTTTTATCCTGGTGCGTGGTATCATGAATCCTCCTAAAGAGAAGACAATGAGACTACAAAGATGTAAATCTCCACCAAACAAGGGTCCTTCACCTTACCTATATGAAGAAAGTGCTTCTTTGTTTGGTGGAGATGTCCTCATATTCCTCAGCATCAAGAACTCCTCACCAAAATCAGCTGTTAACACTGGGGAGGCCACTTGTTAAGCTGTCCATCATCCTGGCTAAAAGGCAGGAAGACCTTTGGATACTACTAAGGTGGGTGGGACCAAACGGGCAAAGCTTCCAAATGATTTCCACATTTGCCTACTCCTAGTAATTTGAAGGGAGAACCATGGACTCTGATCTCACCAGGAGAGGACAAGAAGGAACACACTCATCACAGTCACATACTGATTGCGCTCTAATAGATCAACTATGCAGTCACCTCCACAAACGTTTTCAGATTGTTTTTCAACATGGAATTGCAGAGAAAACACACTTGCTTTGCCTTTGCCAAGCCCAGGAGTTAGGATCCTATGTATTTTACAGAAGTTGACCTTCAACGGGGGCACCAGCTATGTTTATAGTTTAAGTGCTTTCTATTGAGGTTTAATTTCTGTGAAATTAGCATCAGGGCCAGAACTGCACCAGGGACCCTATCCCTGGGGCCCGGCCACAACTTAATGGGGAAGGGGGCTGCACAGCCCCCTCCCTGGGCTGATTTTGTCACCAGGGCCAGGGACCCCATCCCCCTGCATCCCAGCCACAATACAGTGGGGGAGCCTCGGCCGATTTTGTCCCCAGGAACCCAATACCCAGGGCCCGACCATGTCTCCTGGGTGCACTGGAGCTCACCCTGGGCACCCCGTGTGCAGGATGGGAACCATGGGGGAGCCTCAAGGACCATGGTCCCTGCCGGCTCCCCCCTTCCTGCGGGAGCCAGCATTGCTGCCCACATGCCTGCGGGCAGGGAAAAAAAAGAAACCTCTGCTTCCAGCAAGCAAGAGCACTTTGACAGCTCCCGCCCACTGGAACCAGAGTGTTTGCTTTTGCTTGGCAGGAGCTGTCAGCTCCGGCCAAGCAAAAGCAAGCAGCTATGTCCCAGGGTGGTCACCCCGGGACATAGGAGGAGTCGGCCCGGGAGGGTAGCGGCGCGTGGCTCCCTACTTCTGTGTTGATGGGCCATAGTTACAGTGAGTGGTGTGATGCAAACATTCCAAGTTGATAGCTAAATCCCTCTCTCCCCAGCATCAAAGGGGTCTGTGCTAATTTAGCAACCCGTTATGATACAAGGAATTAAAGGCAGCCTGATCTTTATTAGGGGCATAAATGCTTCCCAATGCCAGTTCCATACCATCTAGCATCCTCTTAATGAAAACATACCTGCCATCGCTATTGATGCATATTTCTGAGGGGGCAAAGTGGGTCCCATAGCTAGCCCCCATTAAAGCACCGCTAGTATAGGAGAAATATCATGTGGCGAACAATTGGTCCCTTTACCTACACTGTAATTTTACAACTTCCTGTCCAGTTCAATGTGCTTCATGAAGAAACACAATATGCGTTCCTTTACGTCGGATATGAGTGTGTTTTAAAGTGCTTATTGGTTGAGCCCAGTTCTCAGACATTCCATGTGAGCAGTTTATACTGGTTCTGATTAACAGGCATCATTGTCCACCCAGGACTGTTTACTAGTTGGCTCCATGACCTCACGGAACCCTCACCCCCACCCCGTCTGACCAACCCACTGGATTCCAAAAACACCCAAAGTGGTTCTTCTAATACTATAGGAATTGCAACAAAAACAGTCCAGACCCACCAAAATAAAATCCCAACTTCCACACCCCCAAGACAGAATATTAAGGAACTTCCATCCAAAGAATGTAAGCAAAAAGAAAAACCTGTTCCTCTCCACTATCATAGAGGTTGGAAGAATGACATAGACAACATCAGTGTGCCCCAGTGGTATAATGATAATGCCCTGTGGTAGTGATTATCAGGTCCTCTTAGTACCACTGTCAGGAAAGAAATGTGCTATATTCTTTTACCTTCCATTATTTGTATAACTTGTTCCATTATTTGTATAACTTGTTTTCTTTCAAACATTGAGTGTGCTATTGTAAAGTTCTGGAGCATGGAATGTAGGTGGCTGTTGATGATATTCCTTGCTGGTCATTGTCTGTTTGCCCAGTACGGTGCTGCATGGGATGAGCTCACTCCAAAATATACAATTTGGATCTTGTGATAATTTAACAAGCAGCGACGAACTGGAGAAACACTTGTTACTTCGCAGCACAGGAGCAGTGTTTTCTCCATTAGGACCCTTCTGCGTACCAAAAGGGATTTTGGTGTTTTTGGAGAATAATTTATTATGCGTGCTGTCCTTGATTGGACTGTGGGACTGTGATATTTGGCCTACCATGGAGCCCTTATCGTTGGTCAGGTTTGGATTTCAGCCACTTTATTGGATTTACACTTACTTTACTGTAACTGTTCCTGCGCCTCCATCTTTTAAATTCTACACGCGCAGATTGTGCACTTCCTGAATTACCACAAGATCCAAATAGTAGATTTTGGAGAGTGTTTTATTCCATGCAGCACATGGTCCAATAGATAATGACCAGCTAGGCATAGCATCCACAGTTACCCCACATGCCATGTTCCATCGACCAGCATGTGCCCTCTGCAGTTTCTACCCATTCTGGAGGGATCGAGTTCACCTCCAGAATCAAGTTAACCCCTTCAATCATTGAACTCTGGTCCATAGCTCCCCTTAAGCTTTTCACATCCAGGAGCCCTCTGCAAGACAGGAGCCTCCCTCCATTCGGCAGTGCTAACCCTTGCAAGGTCACTACAGACCATTGTACCAGGTTTAAGCTACCACAACACACCAACTTTGGACAAAATCAAGGCTGAGAAAAACAAAAGATGAGCCTTAGTAACATAGCACATTCTGTGGCATTGCTAACTGCTGCTTTGAAATTTTAGTTCACCTTGATGAACAAGGCTCTCAACACTAAAGAAAATATGTTGACCCTGGTTGTTAAGGAAAGTTGGAAATCTGCATCTGCATGCTGCAGATTTGTGACATTCGAGAATTCCAAAAAGTTTCCAAAAGTTTGCTTCGGAACCATTAGCAGTTAATGGTTTCTAGGTCTATGCCTAGAAAACGTTTGTGAAGCCCATTGTAGGGTGACCAAATATACAGAAGCACATTTGCTCATGTGGAAATATACTTTGCAAGAGCAAATTACCTTGCATTTTTTAATCTTTTTTGTATTGGAAAATTATGGGGGATATTATCAAGGACTGGCGATAACTATCACTAACGCAAGTTAGCGGCAGTTTTTTTATCGCCGTCTATCCCTGAAAGTTATCGCCTTGTTAGTGGCGTATTACCAACACGTCACTAACAGGCGATAGCTTCAGGGATCAGCGGCAAAAACTGCCGCTAACTTCAGCGCGATGGCGATAGGAAAACAGGCGATAGCGGGCGCAATCTAGCGATAAGCCATTAGCGTAAAAAAACGCACACTAGGCAGCAAGTGTGGACTTCGAAAAAATAGCCTATCAGTCCACCTCCCATAGAAAAGATGCCCCAAAAAAAAGTTTAATGCAGATGTGAGCAGCCAGGGCCAAGTGCAGCACACATCAACAACCCCCTCAAGCCACCCAACATCCAGGATGACCAGGATGAGAGCCTGGATGCCTTGCTGAGCCTGCATCTGGAGCCTGGATGCCTCGCTGGACCTGCGTCTGGAGCCTGGATGCCTCGCTGGACCTGCATCTGGAGCCTGGATGCCTCGCTGGACCTGCGTCTGGAGCCTGGATGCCTCGCTGGACCTGCGTCTAGTGCCTGGATGCCTCGCTGGACCTGTGTCTGGAGCCTGGATGCCTCGCTGGACCTGCGTCTGGAGCCTGGATGCCTCGCTGGACCTGCGCCTGGAGCCTGGATGCCTCGCTGGACCTGCGTCTGGAGCCTGGATGCCTCGCTGGACCTGCGTCTGGAGCCTGGAGTGGGATGTGGAGGAGCCGTGGAGTCGATGAGCCGTGGCGGTAGACATTGATGTGCGACGATCGCCCGTACCTGGTGGTGAAGTCTGGCAGGTCACATGGAGACACGTTGCTGACCTGTGTGAGAAGTCCGCCTTGCGCACCTTGGAGCAGTTAATGGTAGAGGCGCTCATGCGCACCAACGTAGTGAGGTCCGCATCGCATACTACAATCCACCACTACACCCGGGTGAACGGAGGGGATTACCAACGGTGGGTGCCGACTCCCTGCATCACAGGCCGGATGATGTTGGGCTGGCCGTACGCTGTGGAGGGTGAGGCACCTGTGCTACGCCGAACCTGTGTGATCTGAGCGCTGCAACTACACGCCTAAGGGAGCCCTGCTGCATCAACTGCATCGGGAGGTCCACTAGCAGACGAGGCGGCGACTGCTGTACCCAGCCCAGTGAAATCACACCGGGCTGAGGCCCCTACTGGCTGAGTCACAGATTTGGAGAGAGTGCAGTGGATTGCGCCACAGGCTCAATGTCCAGGTAATGAGAAGGTGGGACGCGTAGCGCAGGAGGGCCGGGGGGCAAGTCGCTCATGCCTATCACACTTAGATGACACACCTCCAGTAGCGGCACTACCGCTATGGTGGAAGAGCGTTGCCCCACCGCCTCAAGTAGTGCAGAAGAGGAACAATCATCACATGATGACAACTCAATCAATCAATCAGGGGAATTGTAAGCGCGCTACTCACCCATGAGGGTCTCAAGGCACTGAGGGGGGGGGGGCGCAGGGGCAGCAGCAGCGGGAAGTTCGGGCTCAGAGAAGCCAAAAAAACAGTTTAAAAAGGGAAAAACAAGGGATAACTAACTGATGTAATCATGCTATGTATCCTCAGGGGGTGGGAGGGTGGGTAGGACTGCTCTAAACATGGAGCAGGGCATGGGCGGATTGGCATGCACACTCAAGTGCACAATGACTGTTTGGTTGGCCCACTCAGGCCGTCCAAAGCAGTCATGCGCACTTCCCTGTTCGCAATGCAGGCTGCATTAAAGCCTGCATGGAGAACATGCCCACCCCTCCGGCCCCTGGCCGCATGACTTGTCCCGTTGCCAATTACCAATCCCACCGCCGCATCGCAGCGTTGTAATTGACTCAGGGGAGGGAGCCTGGCTGGCTACTTCCTTTTCCTGGAAGCAGACGCAGGAGAGCAGGAGCTACGAAGACACAGGACCCGGCTTAGAGGTAAGACTTCCCTCAATACATTTTTAACAACACCCGCTCACACACACATCCCCGCGTCCACGCACCATCCAGTGTTCTTTACAGCGTTTACCAGCTCACAGCTGTCCAGACCCCCCGCACTTCTCAATGTTGGCCGCTGTGCGCCCATGCACAGCGGGCGTACCACTCATGTGCCGAAGGCACTTACGTAGTTGCGACCCATGCCATAACATCACATTCCATTCCAATGCATACTAATACTAGGCACATTGCAACAGTAGAGTAGGTGTTGCATAGCGGAGACATGAAGATCACTGTTCCCACTTCAGTGAGTGCAACCCAAAACTAACCTTTGCACAACAAACCCAAACGTGTACCCTGGAATTCCTTTTTAAACCCTTAAAACCCACACAAGAATCACATTTGAGACAAATGCACACCTCAAATTTCATATTTAACCCCAAAACACACCCCATTTTTCATATTTAACCCCAAAACACACTTCATTTTTCATATTTTAGCCCCAAAAAACACACCCCATTTTTCATATTTTACATCCAAAACCCATACACACCTGAAAAAGTTTAAATTATCCCATTACTGACCTCACAATGCGTTGTAATCAAATGCGATGTTAAGGTACCCACGTTGTCGGAGTTGCGTTGTTAACGATGTACTGCCTGCGTTGTAATGGTCGTCTCCCGTGCCAAAGGCAACCCATAGGCTACGCCGTTTGCGTCCGTCTGCCCCTGGACCGTGCTCAGCACCAAGGAGCATTCCTCTTGGACACTCCACCGCTACGACGCCAGCACCCTCCTCGCATCAACCCTGTACGCCACCTTGCCTGCCAGGACCAACCTCTGCTCCGTAAAGGACATCGCCTTCGCCATCACTGACGGCTGCAGTATCACCCGCAAGGAGCACCCCGACCGTCAAGGAGGAGGCATTGCCGTCACCTACAGAGGCACACTCCGATTGACCACTCACTCTAATGTGCCAAGGGTGACCATGGACCACGTCAACTCCCAGATCCGGACCAAGCCCAAGAACATCCTCTGCGGCACCCTCATGTACAGGCCCCCTGGCCCTTGGCCCGCCATTCAAAGATACCATTGTTGACCTCATTGCACCCCAGGGTCTCCCATCCACCAATGACATCCTACTCGGTTATCTCAAGTTCCACCTGGACAACCCCAGTGAGCAGAACACCACTGCCTTCTGGGGAAGGTCCCCAACATCAGACGCAAGCAGCAACTCACCTCAACAGGCCACATAGCAGGACACATGGTCAAGCACATCACCTCCGCCAGCGGGAGCTTCGACTTCAGCCACAACACCGGACTCTCCTGGAGCGACCATCATTGGATACATCATGTCGTCACCTTGCCCACCGGACGCCGCTGCCATCATCGCAACCCCTCGCAGCTGGATCAAGGCCACCGAAGGATGTCTCGTCAACCCTCTCTGCACCAACACTCCACCACTGCTTCCAACCGATGACACCGCTGCCCGCAACCGCCACCGATGGTTCTCCAACAGCGCTGACAATCGGGCACCCCTAATGAACGGACCTGCGTCAGGACCTTCCGCCTGCCTGATGGCAGGCGTGAGGGTGACGCAGTGACACAGGGATAGGCTGGCCCCATGCATTGTTGGAGTTGTGTCATGGTTGTGACACAACTGCAGCAATGCGTGACATTTGCGCAGACAGATGCGTCAGGATTCCAGACGTATCTGTCATTACTTGCATCATGGAGCGCTGTCCAGTGAATACAGCGCATCCATGGTGTTGCAAGAAGGGGACAGTGAAAAGTGTTGCAACGCTGTATTGTTGCATCGCTGCAACACTTTTCATGAGTGAGGCCCAGGAATGCACACTATCTTATTGATGGTGCGCAGTCCTGCCCTGTAATTTTGTAGCAGGGCAGTGCAGCAACATTGCTTGCAGCGCGGTCCAGCAACAAAACATGCGGAAATAAGGCCCCAATGGTTATCTCCATTTTAAGACCAGATATTTTCTGGTCTTAAAAAACTGCCTCTAGTTGCAGTTAGAGCCACTTTTTTTGGTCCTCTGGACTTAAGGAATCCCCTTGTGAATATGGAGATGTTGGGTTAACGGCAGATTTTGCACGGGAACGCCTCCCTTGCATGTAATTAGCGATAATTATCGCTAACAGAAATTGCGATCTTTAAAATGGTAGTTTTCGCCTAAAAGCTGTCGCTAACGGCTGTTAGCGACAGCTTGAGAATAGTGCGATAAAAATATCGCCGCTTTATCAGCGGAAAAGTGCCGCTAACGTGGCAATATTGCCTTGTGAATATGCCCCCATGTTTCATAGTGAAACCCCTTCCTTAACCATCTCTGAAATTCTGGGGGCATTCCCATCAACTTTCCACAATGGAATTGGATTTGCTGCCATTATCAGGAGTACATTTCCAATACTTCGGAGAGGGAAGGAATAGAAAGATAGAAGAATAGAGTTTGTGAATAGCGATTTTATGTAAAATTGTATATGTTAATTTGTGTTTTTAGTTTTTAATAATTTATCGAAATTATGTAATGTTAAAATATTTGTATATATTTATGGAAATGTATTTTAAGTGTACTTATGTTATATATAAGTTATTTGTTTTGCATTAATTTAGGATAGCGAAAATTCATTCTGAGCTTTCTAAAGTTACGTTTTCCCTACTGTTGCTTATGCTGGATTGGGATTCGTAATGGAATGTGAATAGTAAATCTAACCTCTCCAGCGTTCAATACTTTCCTTACTGTTGCTTGAGTAGATGTGGGAATAGTAAATCCTACCTCTTCAAAGTCCAACACTTTCCCTATTGTTGTTTTTTTTTGGGGGGAGGAAATCTAGTCAAGCTAACCCATTCTAAATCTAATAATTCCCTTCTGGTGGTCAGGTTGTAGGGGGAGTAGGGAATTTGATCCCTCCAATTGTAAGGGGCACATTTGCAATTCACTTGGGCCAGCGGTGCAAAAACAAATTTTACGCTCCAGTGGTGCACAGTGCAGGCCCATATTTACAAGGCCATGCAAAGCCACTGTGCAGGGCTTTTCATGGCCTTGTAGATAAGGTATAAGGCCATGCAGTGCAAGTTGCTGCGTTGCATTACACTGTGGCAGGGAGGCGTGCAATGGGTGTTGCCATAGGTGTTCCCACGCAACACACATGGATTTTGACACTGCCCCAGATTTACAACATAGCGTGAATCTAGAGCAGCGCTAAAAACTTACGCCTCCCAGAGCAGGCATAACGAGGAGAAATGTTTAAATTTCTCCTCATTTGTACCTCTTTCCACGTGTGCTCTATTCTGCAGCACACATAGAACGAGAGAAATGCCTCTCGTGATTGTTTTTGTGCAGAAAGGTGCCCCTTCCTGCACAAAAACCACCAGACCAACAACACAGACATCCTGCACCATGGTGCAAGGGTGCCTGTGTCAGGCGCACGGCTGCAATTTTTGCGCCGGTGCTGGCTGAAAGGACAGGAATGCACGGTATCTTGTATACAGCGTAAGGCAGCGCAGCAAAATGACTTGCGGCGCTGCCTCCAAGTTTTCTCCCTGATTTATCTAAAATATAAATTACCTTGTATACTTTGCAATTGACCAGGTAGCCAAATTGAGAAGAGGTGGGAATTGGGAGCAAAAGCTACGGCAGTTAGAGTCAAGTTCTATTCTGCTGTTCAGCACCAAAATCCCGTTTGGCCTCAATTCAGAAGAGGATCTATTTGTACATCTAGGATCCTGGGTATCCGTACAACATGCTTTGCATTTTAGATGAATTTTAATTTGGTGAAGGAACCTCGTGTTGTCAGCACATGCATTGATGAGGCAAATTGTTTGTAATTAATTAAATGAAATGCAATCTACATATCTGAACTTTATGAAAGTGGGAAGAACTGGGGTAGTCAAGCATAGAAATGAATGTCATCCACAACTGGGAAGGTATTTGGTCAAACAATAGGCTTTATGAGAGTGAAACAATCATATAGGTACCAGTGATCTAAACCCGCAATTAGGGTGTTTATATCTGCACTATAGTAGAAGAGGCACTTGCACTTTTCTCTTAGAGAATCATGCCACTTGGGTAGTAATATTGCAGTTTACAGAATGACAATACTCAAGGAAAAGTATTGCACTTGCACTTTACTCCGGCCGTTCATTATGCACTAAGCATTTACACAATGACCTATGTCTTCCAGATAATGTGGTGAAATCTGATATTTTAAGAATCACCTGAATATGTGTTATAGGCTTGAGATATCCCAGTTGTAAGGGTTATAACTTGTTTATTATTGCACTTGCACTTTATGTTGTTAAAAAATCGAAGTCCTCATATAAATGTTACATAGGTGTCATAGAATAGCACTGAAAAAATTCTACTTAGGGGCTCATTACGATGGCGGGCGGAAGCACAACCGCCGTGCTGGCGGATGCAAAAACCACCAGTTACCGCCGGCACGCAGCAGTCCACACGCCCGCCCAATTACGATGCGAAAAGTAGGCCAAACACCGCCGGCAAGCCAGCAACACCGTCCGCCATCAAAGTGCGCCCGTACACGTAGCGGCGCAGCCCAACTGACACACACCGTCCGACGAAACACGTCCCGCCCGGCGCATAAATTACGATGCCGCAAACAAACGGCTCCCACGGCCAAGAGATACCGTACGACAAACCGAAGCGGTAACACGGACGCCGAGCACGGACAACGAAGAAGCGGCTCCCCGAGCATGAATCCAGCACTGCAGGCCCTCCCCATGCTCTTGCTGATGCACCACCAAGGACGCAACGTACCGCGGAGACGCAGGTAGGCACACACACAACAAGTGCACGCAAACAGCGCACACAGTGCAAGGGCGGAAAAGCGGACAACCCCCACCAGCGCGTGTACACTACACATCCACCATTGCATCCACATATGACACACAGGCCAAATCGTAACATCGCGTAACACATGTGTACACACCACCTGGGACTAGGAACCAACGACCCCGTCACGGCCCCAAAGGCGGCGATGACGCCGCCACACATGCGCACAACGCAGAGGCCAACCGCAGCGCCATGCATGCGTCGCACACAGACACAGGGACACAACCAAGCAGCACACACATCAGCCCCACCCCGAACGCACATGACACGTGACAGGCCTGCCACAGACATGTCCCCAACGCCCAATCCACGGACAACACCCAACGCCACACAACCGACGCACACATGTCAGTGAAGACACGCAACAGCAGGACACACCCCAGTGTAACAAACATGGCGTAGCACACAGCGGCGGCAACACCAACTAGGAGAAGCAGGGCCCCTTCGGGAAGAGGAACGCCAGTACCACACTGAAACACCCATACCACCCTGCACATATGAACAAGACATATAAAACGGAACACCAAAGAGCCCGGGGACCGACAACAGGTGGCCCAAGAATAACATTCACACACAAGGCCCAACGCAGAGCGGAAAGGCAGCCTGCCGCCCACACAAGGGAGAGCGGACAGCACTGAATGACCTTCCATTCCAACTCCGAAACCACAGCCCTACGACAGAAGCCGGTGAATACAGCCATTGTCCAAGAATAGACCAACACAGGCTTGCCGAGGAGACCGACCACAGGGCAGATAGCGCATATCACAGAAGCACACAACGGACGGGGAAGAAAGAAGAAAACACTCCCCATGTCGGCCACATGCAAGTTAATTGGAAGGAGTCACACATCACTGACCTTGAACTGTCTGAGAAGCATGTGGGAAGAGGGCCCGTGTCCTCCAAACAAGCCAACAGAACACAAGTCCTGTCTCCCTATGACTACACAGAGCTCACAGCAACCTCGGAGCGTGCACATTGCAGACTGCACACACAGCCGGAGCACGCCACCACAACGCACCGCTGCGAAATGGCAACCGCAACACACCTACCCAACTACGCCGAACAGCTCAAGCTGTACAAAACCAACCTGTTTCATACATTGGGATGCGATCTCCTGTCCCTGCTGAACGTAAGTTACCGACTGACTTACCGCATCACATTGTTCAGCTGCGTCATGCCCGTCTTCTACTGTCGGAGGTGTCCCTACCAGCATCCCGTGGAGATATGCCTCTCCAACCCGGCATGTCTGAAGGCGGACCTGCTACCACTACTCCTCCCTCTGGACGCACACGACAGGGCCTGCTCTGCCTATGGGGGCATGGCGTATGTGGCCAACATCGCACCCGCACTGAAATGGGACCACTGTGCCTCCACACGACGGATCATCGAGAACAGCTACATCGAATGTCACCCAGCATGCCCCATCATGGTCCTCCAAGGGACAACTTACGAACAACACCTTGACAGCCACCATCCGCTACATTGGCTGGCAAACATGTACACCACCAATGACATGGAAGCCCTGCTGGACGGCATCGCATACCTGACAACCTGTAAATTCGTCGGACCACAACGCAGGTTCCCCGATTGACCTATGATGTCCAACCCCGCACCCATGCTTAGCTTCCGCACGGACTGGCCAGTCACCACCACAACAGCCATACCAAACGACCGGCAACTGTAACCACACCATCAACGACATCGCCATGACATCGGATATGACCGGGACATGCACACTGTTCCCCATCACATCCAGGAACACCGCATGCATCGTGGGAGGCAGTGGCATGGGCTCTGTGTATCGCACCCACATGGACGGAACTGCACGAACAACCAGGACACGACATGGATCCAGCGCCCATGGACACACACACCGCTCAGTGGACATGAATAGGTCGCCTGGAGTCTGTGGGTGCTGCACCCCTCCCACCCCCGCCCCGGGAATCCCATACCAGGACCTTTGCATGGACGACAAGTGCATACAACAACAACACGACCCCAGTGACTGTGACATGTCCAGTAACCACCACAGTGCAACAACAAGTGGCACGCCGCTGCATGCACGCAAGCACATGCCCTGATGTCATCTCACATGCACGCGTGCATGAGGAACAACCGCAGCAAACCTGTCACATGGAACTGAGATGGACTGTGCCCATGATGCCAAGCGGTCTGGTAGGCTACATGTATACCGTCTGTGTCAAAGTCCGCAGCTCCGCAGCTATACGTAAATGTACATTAGCACAGCCTTGGCCAAGCAGATGTCACTCTGAAGCCCACATCCCACATGCAACAGCCAATCACATGTAACCCCACACCCTATCCCATTTGCAATCATGCTCAGTATATCCTCAACATGTATTCCGCTGCCAGTAGTGTCCACTATACTGCATCACAGAGGACAGAAGACTCAATATAATGTTTGAAACCAAAACTGTCTCCGCTGACTCATTTCACAAGTACGAATGAGAGAGGATGAGAGTATGTGAAGTACACGGCAGTCGTGACATGACCATGTAGTCCACTGGTATTGGATGTCAACGCAAATGAGTAGCACAACTGTGGAAGACACACATGTGTCGTGTGAAGTCGTATGGACGCAGTGCTCAGGTGGGTGGGTGTGACGGGTAGATGCGCACATGCCAAGTTGGAGCACGCCGTGTTGGGAGGGGTCATGAACAGTACACCACCGCTTCCCTGGGCATTGTGAGAGGACACCTGTCGGGGGAGTGAACACGTGTGTGCACAGCAGCCGGGCACACGTACAAAGCGGTACCAGGCGCACCTCAGCCCACCCTCTGTGGACAAGCTGGATCCTGTTGTGCGCCCGCCATGCCCCTTGACAAGGCACACACAGCCCCAGTCGACCAGGTGTAACCCCAACATAGTCAATCCGCACAGGCGATACAGGGCACGGGATGGCAGTGGAGCATGCTGTGTGAGAGGTCTCCTCGCGCTCCTCCTGGTCATATCATGCAGGCAATAGAACCTCAACGTCTAGCATGGCACAAGTCAAATGGAAGTGTAGGGGGACGCACCACAGCACGAGCAGCACTGACGTCACGGGAGGTGGCTCGCACCATCCCATCCATTGCCCATCATACCAACCACGCCACATGCCATTGCGACTAAGTGTAAGCGCGTGCGCCACCACCCCCGAGCCCTCCCCAGAGAGGCCAAAGAGTGAATGTGTGGGCCATCAGTCACAGACGGACGCGGCATGGCCGCAAGGGCAGCCACAGCCACTGGGTGTCGCAGGTGGCGGATCCGGAAGGCGAAGACTGTGATGCATAGTCCATGCAGGCCGGGTCTCCATTTGGGGCACCACGCAGGTGGATGGCGTCCCGCAACACATCATACCCTGAGACAGCCCACTCGTGCAACTGGACCCACACATACACTCCTTGCCCTCTCTGGTGCGAGCTTGGGGCTGCCTGTGCAAGCGCTAGCCTCGCAGGTGAGCATGCATATTGGGGGAGCGAGGGAGGACATGAGGGCTGGGGCGAAGATGACTGTATCACTGTCAGTTAGTACAAGGGATGACCCAGATGTGGAAAGGAAGAGACGTGTCCCGTGTGTACTGCAACTAGTCGCCAATCCAACTACCCCCCATGTCCGGAATGTAAGCCCGCACCTAGGCCCGCCCATCCGCCACATCGAACATACCACCAGCACGACAACCTTCCCATTCGAAACACTGACTGGGGGTGGCGACCAGTGTACAATCATGTGTAGCCTACCCACACGTACATGTGGGCCCTCCATGATCCATGTCACCTGCGGCAAAGTCATGACATGCGCAATGAGGGAAGTGAGGAGAGCTGTCCGCCCCACGCGCAGAAGGTGCATCAGCTCCACAGACCCAGCAGCGAGTCCAGCAGGGGTCACATGTGCAGGGGCAGCTGTGCCTGGTGTGAAGGCACATGCATATAGACAGCACATCGACCAATGTGTAGTCTGCCCACATCTACAGTCCATCATCATGCGGACATAGGAATTGAACACAGGGCAACACATCTTCAGTTGGTGCACCCACCGTGACCAACAATGCGCAATCATCGACGTACCCGCCCTGTGCATGGCCCCCACCCAACGGAGGCACATCCAGTGCCACCATCCCACACACACAAGCCTTCCACGGAACATGCTGTGTCCAATGGTCAGTACAGAGTCAGCGCCCATCTGGTGGATCCTGAACAGGAGACACATGCACACACATGCCAGCTCCCACTATGTACGTCTGCCACCTGGCACGTGCAATGTAACCTCTCACCTGTGACGTGTGACTGCAAGCACACAGCCGTCTTGGCATGGGGCTGTCAATGTGGACACCTGTCAATGTTTCGGGAGGTGTGATCCGTACAGTGCTGTACATAGGGTGCAGTGCTGACACCTACTACTGTCTCATATCCCCTCGTGCCACAGGTCCCACTTGTTTTGGCCGCTCAGCCTGTGCCCACATCGTCGTCGTCGTGTGCCATACTCATCCAGCCGCGGAAGCAGTTCCATGCTCAGCAGACATTCATGTTGCCGTGGCGTTGCCGCTTGACGGATATGCAGTCAGTCCCCATCAGCACGCCCGCAAGTCATTGGGGCCTAGATCCCCATGTGCATGCACATGGCAGTGGTTTGTATCACTAGCCATTGCCATTGTTGGGAGACCTGTGTAAGTGTATTGTGGCCGTGCCGTCCCAGCTTGACAGCTGGGCTGTGGCTCATGTGCTTGCTCAGTCATGTCAGTGATGTGTATGCGAAATTGCTATGTGTCGTGTTGCTTTGACATGTGTCCTCTGCCATTGTCCCTAGGCGGAGACCGAACATTGACCGCCCATACCAATTGCTGGCGGACATGGACGATACAGAGGTTATTAGGAAGTTTCGGCTGGACAGGCCAACCCTGCATCGACTGTGTGCCATGTTAGAACCCCATCTCCGTCCCCGCAGGGTGTATCCGACTGCTGTCACCCCCACGGCTAAGGTGATGGCCGCCATGCATTTCTTCGCCACTGGGTCATTCCAGCACACAGTGGGCATTGGAGGAGGGATGTCCCAGCCAATGTTCAGCAAGGTGCTGAGGGATGTACTGGCAGCCATGATGCTGTACCGAAACAGGTACATCCGCTTCCCCAGGGCTCGTGAATTGGCGGCAGTGAAGGGTGCATTCTATGCCCTTGGCAGAATCCCACACGTCGTTGGAGCCATTGACTGCACACATGTCGGCCTTGTTCCACCACAGGCCACTGAGCACCTGTACCGCAACAGGAAGCACACGCACTCCCTGAATGTGCAAGTGGTGTGCCTTGCGGACATGGTGATCACCCACGTGTGTGCAAAGTTCCCAGGCTCGGCCCATGACGCACACATAATGCGCAACAGCATCTTGCCACGACTGATGTCCAATATGCAACAGGATCGTGCCTGTATTGTCGGTGAGTATGTGGAGTGGTGTAGCGTGCTGGTTGTGCGATGCTGTCCCCTGTCCAGTTGGAATAGCAACGGTTCTCTGTGTCCCTCACACCCAGGTGACTCTGCGTACCCGAATGGGGCATGGCTGCTCAGTCCATTGAGGAATCCTCGCACCCCAGCAGACGATCGCTACAATGAGGCACATGGGAGGACCAGACGTGTGGTCGAGCGTACCTTTGGCCTCCTCAAGTCCAGGTTCAGGTGCCTGGACCGCACCGGGGGTGCGCTGGCGTACTCCCCACAGAAGGTGTGCCGGATAGTGGTGGCGTGCTGCATGCTGCACAATCTGGCCATTCGGAAGCAGATCCCCCTCATCGTGGATGACGGAGATCAACCAGGGCCCCAGCCCGCAGACCAGGACAGCTCGAGTGAGGAGGACAGCGGAGAGGAGGAAGCTGGTAATGTGCGGCAGCAGCTCATCGCCCGCTACTTCACTTGACGGTGAGTGTCCATGTACGACGGCTGATGTGGCTGTATCTGTGCAGGTGTGTGTGTGCTGTGTCAGGTTGGCCGTTTGTTCACTGCGTGCTGTGTGTCAACGCTCCATGGCCAGGGTAGTATGCCACTGTTGGTGGCTGTGGCATTGTGCCCTATTGCTCTGTGCGATGTGTGTACATTGCTTGTAGTTGTTGACATGTACTGTGTGATGGGTGTGTGACACACTCATTGAATGTGCTCCTGTTCTGTCTCCCACCCCTAGGTCCCTACAGGCCCTCCGGATTCAATTGCCATGCCACGCATCAGGTGCCTTTCCGCCCAAGGTGGCCGTTGTATTCCGTACAAATAAAACACAGGGCACAAACAGCAGTTAGTGTAAAAGGTGCATTTATTTCAAACTGTGACATTTGATTGTGTGTAAGGTGATGACAAAAGTGGTGCGTGCAGTGACAATGAGCTGTCGGTCATGGCTGCGTGATGCTCAGGGTGTACCCACTGGTTCTATGTCCATAGTCCAACACACACATGCCATCCAGATGGCTGTGTGGAGTGGGATCGTGGTCCAAGTCAATGCAGTGGCTGGTCAAGGAAGGCTGGCGGAAGGCTGGCTGGCTGCCTCACTTGTGTTTGGAGCGTGCGAAGTCCTCCCGGGAGATCTGTTTCCACTTCGGACGGCCCCTTCCACGTTTGCGAGGGGGTGCCTGCTTGCGACATGCTGGTGGTTGAGGTGTGCTCACTGGCTGTGGACGCAGGGAACTGGACACTGCTGCTCCACCCTGCGCCCCGGCAGGTGGTGGCGGAGGGGAGCTGCTGTCCCTGGCTGTGACCTCACCGCCACCACCAGCTGGCCCATGAGGTCCACGAGTTGGCCCATACGGGCGTCCATGGACCTCAGCACCCCCAGCACCTCACGCGTATCTGAAGCAGACCGGACCCATTGTCCTTGGGCCTCTTCATAGGCCCCAAGGACTCTGGCCATTTGAGGCAGGGCATGGCTCCCAGGGGAGGCTGGCGTTTCCCTGACCCTGCTCCTCCTACCAGTCCTGCTGCCACCGGCCTGCCCACTAGCCACATTGCTCACCACGGTCCTCGCTGTGGCTCCCAGGGTGGATCCAGTCGGCCGGGCCACCACCTGCGCTGGGGCTGGTGCCAGCGAAGATGTGGTGGTGGTGGCGGCGGTGGTGGTCGGTGCGGCGATGGTGGCGGTTGCGGCAGTGGTAGTGGCCACAATGACCGTGGGTGTGGCCGCAACGACAGTGGCAGCAGGGGGCTGTGAATGTTCAGCAGCCCTGGATGATGGGTTGGTGGGTAGGAGGGGTCCTGGGGAGCGGCTGGGCCCTGCCACACCAGATGGGCCTGCTTGGTGGTCCGTGTCCGAAGAGGAGGACAGATCCTCCAGATCCGTGTGTCCTCGTTGGGGGCTTGTAGGCTGGCTGTGCTGGCTGCTGGCTCCATCCCCAGCATCCAGCAGTTCGTCACCTGTGGAGAGAATGAGATTTGTTATTGTGTTGCACCTGGCGAAGTATGTATTTGTCGTCTGACATTAACAGTTCGTGCAATCTCGTACATGGGTTTCCCGGAGGCGTGTGTGTGGCTGTAGCATCTGTAGTTGTGTGTGCTTGGCAATGGGACTGTGTGCTGTGCACATGTGGCATGGGACGGATTGGCCATGCCGATGGGTGTGTTGCTGTGCCCCTACTTATTGTGACTCTGGTGTATGCGGGCTCCTGGCCCATCCTGGGTCTGGTTTGTACTTTGCTTTTGGTGTTCAGATGGGACGCTTAGGAACGCATATGGCAACATGGGGGCCATGCCCCAGATTCGCATTTGGGAGGGAATATGCTTTTGGGGTTCAAATGGAACGCTTAGGAACGCATATGGCAACATGGGGGCCATGCCCCAGATTCGCATTTGGGTGGGAATATGCTTTTGGGGTTCAAATGGAACGCTTAGGAACGCATATGGCAACATGGGGGCCATGCCCCAGATTCGCATTTGGGTGGGAATATGCTTTTGGGGTTCAAATGGAACGCTTAGGAACGCATATGGCAACATGGGGGCCATGCCCCAGATTCGCATTTGGGAGGGGATATGCTTTTGGGGTTCAAATGGAACGCTTAGGAACGCATATGGCAACATGGGGGCCATGCCCCAGATTCGCATTTGGGTGGGAATATGCTTTTGGGGTTCAAATGGAACGCTTAGGAACGCATATGGCAACATGGGGGCCATGCCCCAGATTCGCATTTGGGTGGGAATATGCTTTTGGGGTTCAAATGGAACGCTTAGGAACGCATATGGCAACATGGGGGCCATGCCCCAGATTCGCATTTGGGAGGGGATATGCTTTTGGGGTTCAAATGGAACGCTTAGGAACGCATATGGCAACATGGGGGCCATGCCCCAGATTCGCATTTGGGTGGGAATATGCTTTGGGGTTCAAATGGAACGCTTAGGAACGCATATGGCAACATGGGGGCCATGCCCCAGATTCGCATTTGGGAGGGGATATGCTTTTGGGGTTCAAATGGAATGCTTAGGAACGCATATGGCATCATGGGTGCCATGCCCCAGATTCGCATTTGGGTGGGAATATGCTTTTGGGGTTCAAATGGAACGCTTAGGAACGCATATGGCAACATGGGGGCCATGCCCCAGATTCGCATTTGGGAGGGGATATGCTTTTGGGGTTCAAATGGAACGCTTAGGAACGCATATGGCAACATGGGGGCCATGCCCCAGATTCGCATTTGGGTGGGAATATGCTTTTGGGGTTCAAATGGAACGCTTAGGAACGCATATGGCAACATGGGGGCCATGCCCCAGATTCGCATTTGGGTGGGAATATGCTTTTGGGGTTCAAATGGAACGCTTAGGAACGCATATGGCAACATGGGGGCCATGCCCCAGATTCGCATTTGGGAGGGGATATGCTTTTGGGGTTCAAATGGAACGCTTAGGAACGCATATGGCAACATGGGGGCCAAGCCCCAGATTCGCATTTGGGTGGGAATATGCTTTTGGGGTTCAAATGGAACGCTTAGGAACGCATATGGCAACATGGGGGCCATGCCCCAGATTCGCATTTGGGAGGGGATATGCTTTTGGGGTTCAAATGGAATGCTTAGGAACGCATATGGCATCATGGGGGCCATGCCCCAGATTCGCATTTGGGTGGGAATATGCTTTTGGGGTTCAAATGGAACGCTTTAGGAACGCATATGGCAACATGGGGGCCATGCCCCAGATTCGCATTTGGGTGGGAATATGCTTTTGGGGTTCAAATGGAACGCTTAGGAACGCATATGGCAACATGGGGGCCATGCCCCAGATTCGCATTTGGGAGGGAATATGCTTTTGGGGTACATGCTGTGAGCCATGGGTGCCGAACGTGACATGTGTTGTGGCAGCATGACAGTGCATGGTTTGAGGTGTGTGCATGCTTGACATGGCCTGCATATTTGCTGTCTGTTGTGATTACTGGACATGGCATTGGACGCATCGTTATGAGTGAGTGATGGTTGTGTGCCAGCCAACGTATTGCAGTTGTCCCATCTCCTTGGTGTGCGTGCTGCCCTGTGCCATGTGCATCACTGCAGTGCTCGGGGGAGTGTGGCCCATGTTGTGTGTTGTTGCTCACAGTGTGTCGTGCGCTTCATTGACTTCTGGCACATGGTTGGTCATGGGCATGTATCTTAGCGTGACTGCTGTATGTGTGGCAGCTGTGCGGATGACATGCCTTTCATGAGACTGGGGCTGACGGATGGGATGGATGGTATGTTGTATGTGCATGGTGTGTCTGTGTGTTTGATGGGTTCAGTGGTGTTCGTGTGCATTTATGTTGTTCCGCTCTGTTGCGTCTAGTGTTGTTTGTCTTACATAGGCGTAGTTGTGGGGTGTGTGGTTGACAGGCAGTAGGGGCTACATGGACAGGACTTCAATGGTGTTTCGGTTGTGTGTGATGAGTTGCACAGTGGCTGCCGTGTGGTACTATATTCAGTGTGGCTTGTGCATGCATACGTGGCTCCTTGGGTGTTGCTATGTCTGTGATGGGTCATGTGGGGTGTGAGTCTGTTGTTCATGTCCGTGTGCACATTGTTCACTTGTTCGTGACGGTGGGCGGTGCTGCGTGTTCGTCTGCTACGTGACATGTCCCATGTGTTGGTCGTGTTCCGGTCCTCATGCCTCCAGTAATCCAGCCCTGTCCAGTTTCCCACCTGCAAGTTGTTCGTGCGTGCACTGTACTGGATGCCACATGGCTCTAAGCGGGGGTGCTCCATGTTGCAGGTCTGTGGGGGTGGGGGGTGTTGTGGGTCGTGGGGTGGCTGGACACCCACTGACACCGATTGCTGTGGACCGTGATGTCTGCCTTTCGGCTGTCGTTGTGCACTGCGGTGGCTGACACGTGGCTGTGGGGTGTGGGGATGCTCCTCCTTGCTGTGCTGTGGGACTAGGGGCCTGGTGTGTGTTGTACTTGGGCTGTCCACCGTCCCACCCACTGCACTTTGTGTTCCTGCCACTTACCTGTTACTTGTCGGTTAGTGCAGCTGTGGCGGACACATGGGTGTGGTGGGTGCTCGTTGTGGCGCTTCTGGCATATTTGGGGACCTGTTGGTGGTTACGTGGCTGGCTGAGTGTACACATGTCCCCACGTATCTTACAGTTGTTCGGTTTGGGCTGTGTGTGGTGGTGTCTGTTGCATGTGTGTGTGATGTGTTGTGTATTGTGTGCTGGACATGGGGGTGTTTGTCCCTGGGAGCTGTGGTATGGTGGTAGTGCATGTGAGTACATAGCGGTGTGCTGGTATACATTAGTTTGTACTTACCAGCCTCCACTCCCCCTGCTAATCCGGCGAGGATCTCCGGATGTATTACGACTCGCACCTTCTCCTCCCACGCTTTGAAGGTCTTGAAGAGCGCGGGATTCCCTCCGCCAGTGACGGCAGCCAGCTCTCTGTTTTTGCCCTCCTTCTTCTTGACCAGGCTCTTGACGTCATTCCAACGTTTGTTTATTTCTCCTCTGTTCATGGGCAGGGTCCCGACTGCATTGACCTGGTCTACGATCCGGTTCCACATTCTGTTTCTGGTGGCTAGTGGTGTGTGCTGGACCATGTTCCCATAGATTTGTGGGTACACCTTGATGATCTCGTCGACCATGACCGTCAGCTCAATGGGCGTGAACTTGGGCATTCTTTGTGGTGCCATGGTGTTTGTGGTGCTGGTGCGGTGTGTGTTGTGTAATGTGCAGGGGTTTGTGGTGCAGGTGTTTGGTGGTGGTGGTGGTGGTGGTGGTGGTTGTGATGTGTGCGTTTCTGTGGTGTGCTGCTGTCCTTGCTGTGTCACTGTGTCCTCTCCTCTCCTCTCTGGTTTGCAATGTAGCAAGGGGTTGTGGTCTGTGGGAGTGCTGCTTTTGTACTTACCTATGTGGGTGTGTCCTCATGGTCTGTTGTTTTCAGGTGTGTTGTGTCTGGGGTTCTGGCCTTTGTATTTTTTGTTTGTCCGGGGGTGTTTTCGGGATGTGTACTGTGCTTGTGTATTTGTGCGTGCCTTGCTGTGTGGACTTGTTGGCCATGTTGTGTGCTATTGGTTTTGTGAGCGGATGGTTTCTGTGCAGGTACGTGGGCGCCATGGCTTCTGCTGTGTCGATTCTCATCGGCGTTGTTTGCGCTGGCGGGCGGTATATTTGTGGTTTTCCCGCGCTCATGGCGGTGCGATCGTAATTTCACGTGCGGTGTGTCGGCCGTGAGGGCGGGCGGTTTTGTGTTGTCGTGCGTGTTTCCGTCCGTGGCGGGCGGTTTGACTCCGACTCGGACGTTGGCAGGCGGTATTTTGTGTGATTTTCCGCCGATGGCGGTTTTCGGTTTGTGTCATCGTAATGGCGTGGTCGGTGTTCAGACGGTGTGTGCGGGCGGATTTTTGCCGCTTCCATGCCTGGCGGATTCTTTTACGCCGGGTATCGTAATGGGCCCCTAAGACTCTAATCTTATTCACATGTTTATAATTATCATTATAATTTTTCTTTTCACGGATGAAATGTGAACAAACATCTACCCAATCATGTTGTTTCTCCAAGTCGGGGTGTTTGATGAATTGTAGAAAACACCCCGTATGAGTAGAAAGTAATGAGTCTGTTTTCAGTGATGACTGTTACAGAGAATCATGTGACCGGAGGTTCCGGTGTCTTAATAGCAGTGATTGAGCAACGCTCTATGTGTGACCAATGCAGCAATGCCGAAACGCGTTACAGCGAATAAAGAAAAACACAGAAAATAATACTGAGTCGTTTCCCTGTGTTGGCATCCGATCAAATTGGAACTTGTGTATATATATATATATATATATATATATGCAGTATGTCTCCAGTCTCTCTTTACAATCATCCACGCTGAGACAGGAGCACGGACACCAATTTGAAGTGCAAGAAAATTCCTTTATTTTTCTAACAGCAGCTATCGGCCATAACGCGTTTCAGCCCCGAAGGGCCTTGATCACATATATATATACATATATATATATATATACATATATATATATATATATATATATTTCTCACAATGCATCCTGCATTCGAAGACGCACTCCAGAGCAGACCAAATTAAAGGCAAACCGGCATTCCTTCTTCAATTTAATTAAGGGAGCCTTCCGCGTTTCGGAGTGAAAACTCCTTGTTCACAGGCATCTTCTGAGGCTGCGCAGAAAGTCAAAAGAACACTCCCCCTGCATGCAATTTATTGTAATTGCCCTCCAGTGGGCCTTGCAGGTGAGTCACAAGTGTGTTGCATGTTGGGATGTGTAGTACAATCTTTTTCTTCTTTCAATAGATTTTGCAGTGCCTTTTTTACCTTTTCACATATTGTTCCCCTCGTGGGTTCCGCCCCACTTTACAAGGTGTCAGCCATTGTCAAGCATAGTAAGCAACGTTTGAGAGGGCAGGGCAATTCTTAGAATTCAGTAGAAAGGAGTGCTATATATGGTTGCCACAGTTCCCTATATAAGTCCATCTGGTTAGTCAGTGCAAGCGTTAGTCGTTCCATACGTAGGATACGCCATAGTCTATGAAGCCATGCTGTATGAGATGGGACCTTCTCCGTACCCCAGTTGGAGAGGATTGTTTGGAGGGCCTCCCCCAGCGCCAGACCAATCTGGTGCTCCTTGCGGGATTTAAGTGGGTTTTAAGTGGGATTAAAGTGGGATTTAAGTGCAAATGTTAGTACACTGGGTAGGTCTAGAATAACATAAGCCGGAAAACATGTGCCTCAAAATACTGGTCAATGTCAGCTAGGATTGTGTCCCAATAGCGTGTACATTTTGGACATTCTCACAGTAGATGGAGCAGGGTCCCACGGGAGCCACAGCCTCTTCAGCAATCAGCACTGCTTGTAGGGTTACCCCTGTGAAGTCTTGTAAGTGTGAGGTACCAGTAGGTAGCAATTTTAGTGGCTGTTTCAATGCTTGCAGTGTTGCGTGCAGTGTGCCATGCTCTGTATCAAATCTCCCATTCCTTCTGTGACAGTGACTGCCCTAGCTCATGTTCCTATCTCTTCTGCCCTGAAGTTTTACCCGCAGGGCAGGACTGTTGCAGTATGGCATATAGTTCAGTGATAAGGCGGCGGTCGTTATTCTTGGATAACAGCCACTTTTTAAATGGTGTGAGTGGACGATGAGCCCCTTTTGAATGGCTGGATCGGTAACCCAATGTCGGACCTGAAGGATCTTATCCTCTCTAAGTCCCGGACCCAAAGTCAGCCCAGAGCTGCTCAAAAGGAAAAGGGCCTATTGCATCAAATAAATGCCTGATAGAGCAGCAGCAAGCTGTTTGCCAGGCTGCAAAGGCATCCTGATTCAGCCCCGGGGTAAACTCTGCATTGCCTAAAATGAGAGTCAACGGGGACGGAAACAATGTCAGGGCTGAATAGCCACACAGTGCCATACACCAAATGTGACCATGGTGACAGGGGATGAGTAAAGTCCCCATGCCTTCTGCGAGCCTTTCAGAAAGGGGATCTTCCAGAGTTGCTCCTCTGCTATAGCCCTGTCCATAAAGAGCCATGCTTCTCAGACTGTTCACGACTCCACTCCACCTGGAAGTGATGCAGCACTGTCTGGTTGTAATGTAAACGTTTTGGAACCCCTAGACCACCCTCCCGCCCAGACAAAGCAGTTGAGTTCCCTATGCAGAGATAAGAGCATGCCAAATGGGGGCTCTAGAGGAAGAGTTTGGAACAGAAACAGAGCCCTCAGGAGTATGGTCATCTTCAGTGCCACTACTCATCCAAACCATGAAAGTTGGTAGTGTTTCATTGGGCAAGGTCCACCCGCACCTACCGAAGCAAGGGCTGGTAGTTGAGGGCCACGGTCTCCTTCACCATTGAGGCTATCTGGACGCTCCAGATAGGGAATTGAAGAGGTCGCCCATTGCAATGGGACTTGGGCAGCTAGCTGTGTCAGCACCGAGGGTGTCATTGAAAGGTTGAAGGCCTGTCACTTGTGGAAATTGACCTGAAAGCCTGCAACCTCCCTAAACCTCTCCAATTCCACCAGAAAGGTCAGGAAGGCTCATAGTGGGTCATCAAGCGTGACTATTATGTCATCACCATAAAGGATAATGGTATGTTCCTCTCCGTCAAAACGCACCCCAGTGATGCTCGGGTTATCGCACACCCTCTGTGCCATTGGCTCCATGTAGAGAGTGAATAGCAGAGGGGACAGCAGATAACCTTGCTGCGTCCCCCTACTAATGGGGAAGTGGCCGAGGCCTGGCCATTGACCCATACCATTTCTCATGGCATCCCATAATTACTAAGGACCCAGTCACAGAATCTCTTCCCGATGCCAAAGTGGAGAAGCGTCGCTTCCAGGTAGGGCCAATGCACCCGATTGAATGCCTTCTCAGCATCAATGGCAAGGGCATGATTTCCCTCTGTGAGCGTTTAGCCTTCTCTACTACGTGGAGGATCAGTTTGGTGTTATCGCTGCATTGGTGATGAGGGACAAAGCCCACCTTATCTGGATCCACCAGGCCCAGCATGTAGGGTCCAAGCCGTGCCGGTAAGATGTTGGTGAACAGTTGAGCATGCACATTGATAAGTGAGATAGGGCAGTAAAAACTACATTGCCTCTTATCCTTCCCAGGTTTAGGAATGACAACAATAGAAGCCTCAAGCATTGAAGATAGTATGGCACCCGACTCTCTTAGAGGGAATAGAAAAGTCTGGTGAGGACAGGAATGTCTTATAGAAGAGGGCAGGAAAGCCATCAGGACCCACCAACTTGAGAAGTTTCTGTTTTGCAATGGCAGTTATAACTTCCTCTATGGGGAGGTTGGTCCAGGGAATTGGTCTGTTGGGGCATCAACAGAGGTGTACTCGCACCCTGAAGGTACGTGTGTGGGTCATCAGGTGGAATGTTGTGTGCTGTGTAGAGCGCCTTATCATAGTCCTGAAAAGCTGCAGCAATAGGCCCATTTCTCCTGATTTCGTCACCATCCTGGGTAACAATGGCATCCACTTTCTTGGCCTGACACTTAGCCCGGAGCTTATAGACCAATAACTGGCTGTATTTGTCCCCCCATACATAGAAGGAATGCTGTAGCCAAAGTAGCGCGTATTCAAACATGTCCAAATCAAGTCTGTTCAGTTGCGCCTGTGCAGATTCCAGCTGTTACCATATACAGAGAGCCCTAGTGCATGTAGGATTGAGCTCCAGCTCTTTCACTTTCCTCTCCAGGCCCTCCTGTGTCTCCCGGTGGAGTTTATTTTCAGCTGTGGAAATTAGTTCCCCCCAGATAACTACTTTTATTGTTTCCCAGAGAGCAAGTAAGGAGGTGTCAGCTGTGTCTTTAATAGCTAAGAAGTCAGCAATGGCTTGTGTAATGCAGCAACCTGTGTTTGGCCAGTGAAGTAAGATTTCTCGCATTCGTCATGGGTAGGAAACCCACCATGATGGGTACTCGAAGGGTAAGAGCCACTGTAGCATGGTCATAGAGGGACCTAGGTTCAATCTCTACTGCCTCTGCATGGGTTTAGATGCTGCTGGTACCCAGGAAGTAGTCTGCCGTCAAGCCCGGTTTCTGGGACTGAGCACACTCCTCCACTGGGCCCTGGCCGGCTGGGTAAGCATCTTCTTAAGCGACCTCTCTTTCCTCCCCCAAGCTGCTGCCATGAACGATTAAGCCGCTGACAGCAGCCCACAAGGGACGTCCTAGTGCAGCTGATCCATGGAGCCCCGCCAGGCACAGCACACCTCTTTTATGCAGATCTGTAGGAAGGCTCAGCACCACCGCCCCAAAGAAGAGCATCCCCCCTTTAACTGGAGTGGATGGCTGGTCCGGCCTACTCACCTGACCCACGATTGGGTAGGCCTCCCACACATTCCAGGTACAGCAGCACCACAAGTGCCACTTCTATCTCTCCTAGGGCAGGACGGGACTAGACAGGCACCACAATCCTCCAGTCTGGACAGGGACAGTATCCAACAGCCCAACAAATGCGCCCCAAGCCGTCCGCCACCACTGTTGTAGGCCTCTGCTAGTCCAATGGTGAGGAGGGATGGTCTGCTGCTCTGCTTAACTGACCATCCCCCTTTCATAGTTGCCAGGGGAAAATCATGTGTGAGGGGGTGCCCGCTGAGCACCACTGTCACTCCAATGTGTAGGCAGTCTCCTTCTCTGCCTGATGCAGGGGAAATGCGGCCCCTCCTTTACATATATGGCTGTGCTGGTAGTCTAAGTGGCACGCATAGGGATCAGTTCATGCCTCTAGCCTTTCTCATCCGGTAGATATGGCCCCAGCAGCAGCCTTGGGCCACCAACAAGAGCCACCACAGTGCAGACAACCGCCTCTCCTCGGGGCCTCCGCGCTGAACAGTGCAGTCGGCCTGCGTGCCTGCACCATGCGGCCGCCGCTGGAAAGGAGAAAGCAGTCGGTGGCCACCTTTGTCCTTTGGGCTCGTATGCTTTCCTGGTGTCACCCACAGGGGGCCTGATAGTGTGGTCCGCAAGCCCACGGGGGCTCTCATGTAAGGTAGGCATGGCCGGCATGCACCCTGCACTGAGCAGCCACCACATTTTTTGAGGTCTCGTCTGGCGGCCTCCATCTCCCCACTGTGAGTTTCGCGACTGGAGGGAGTCTCTCTCCCTTTGCTGGTGTCAGTGAGGGCACAGCAGTGTTGTTGCACAGAAGACCAATTCTGGAGCACGGGACATAGGTGTAGGGCTTCCCACAGCTGCGGGAGGCAGAGAGACGGGAAGTCACATCCTACTCGTCCTACATCTTGGCCCCTCCTGCAATTATTTTAAAGTAAGTATTTTTGTTTGATTTTTGTAAGTTATATTTTTTGTATATTTTTTATATTAAGTAATCTTTAAATTTGATATTATTTTTAGAGTTAACATATGTTTTAATATTAAAATAGCGTATAATAGTTAAAATTCTATATACTTACCTATTTTTTGATAAAATTGCGGTCTGCTATATTTTTGTTGTCGATATTTTCAACTTGACAGACATAGTATGTAAACTCAAATTTGTCTCTTTTTTGGCAATAGTTTTGTCACCAATAGTATTGTTGGCACTATTTTGTCATACAACCCCTCAGTAGCAGTACCCTCAAAATGTCCCCCTTCCAGCAGCACCGAATCTCATAAGCATAGGAAGTAGCACAGGTTAAAAGGGGCCAGATGAAAGGAAGGACATTTGTTGGGGGTACTGCAGTGAAGGAGATCTTGAACAAGATGACCGGAGAATGAATTAAAGATATTATAAATGTAAGTGTATCTGAATGAGTCTAATGAGTCTAATGTGCTTCTTAGAGCCACATTCAATATATCAAACGCTCTTACCTTAATCAAAATAAACAAATGTGGTTAACCTAAATATAATATGTAGGTCATATTATGTATACCAGTATACCAGGAGCCGTACTTGTTTATTCACAATCAACAAGGAATAATACTTTAAGCAAACATGAGCTTTTGATCATGCTCTTACTTCACAACATTATAAGTAGTCATATTTCATCATTAATGGGGAAGAGTGTTCAAGTTACACACTCTGTGTCAACTTCCACACCACTTCCGCAGTGTGATGTTTTAAACCCAGACTTGGGACAATGCCACAACAATACTGCTAGAGCATCACAATTTAGAGCCCGGTTCCAGAAGTAGGCTAGAGAACAAGGACGATTTACACCCTACTGAGTTGTAGGGTTCTAAACCAGAAAAGCAAAGACTTTTCTCACAACCTACATATCTACATGATCACTGAACTTAAACCAGTAACTCCCAGACCAAGACGTCCAACCACTTGCCTGGGGGCTCCAGAATAACAAACAACGCAGCTAAGGCGTGGCGCCGATTTATGGCCAGAGTTTTAAGATGGCCACTGAGATTTTGCATTAATCCTGGTCTCACAAGAGTTGCCTGTTGTTTAGTGTGCAAGACCAGGAGCCGAGGCATCGCGCCTTGCCCCAAGCACCACAAACCCTAGGGTGGCACCAATAAACGTCTTGGCATTGCAACAACCTGTACACACTCAAATGAGCGTGCTTGGAGATGTGTAAACGTGTTATCTTGGACTGCGCTGTGGGTGTGAGATAGATGGAAGTGAGATGGGAATGGGCACCGACCATAGCATTTTGTCTTGTATAGTAACACTGGTACACCAATGTCCTTTTAGTCTCCAGTTTGCTTAAAACAAATACTACATTGCATGGTATGGTACCAGAATAATGTGCCATAAATATCGTCTATCAAAAATATAGTGTCCTAAACGTTGTTTTAAAAAATTTCGCCTCAATACAGTTAATAATACAAAATCTACACACAAGGAGATGATATTTTTGTAAACAACATTTCGGGTACAATATTCATGTTAGATTGTAGCTTTGTTATTGTCAATCAATCAATCAAATGCTTTATTTCGATTACTAGAATCATAAAAGCAACAAACAAGAAACAGAAAAAGAATAAAGGAAAAAAAGTAATATATGCAATATGTCACCACACTGTTGATACATGAGTTGGCGGAATTGTCAGGACAAGTAAAAACACTGATGATGAATTTATGACCTAAAAATTTCTAAAATTTTTTAAAAGGTTGAAAGTTAAAAACTTCATTCACTTTTTTTCTATTATAAGTCCTTGTGAGATAATGAATAAGAGAATAAACATTAGGCACAAAACCGAAAATTAAAATACAAGGCGTGAAAGATTAAAACAATTGTACAAAGATGACTCCGGAAATATACAAAATCCACCACAAATAGGGAAGTATGACTCAGAGCAAGACATTCCACAGAACACGAGCTTCTCCACAATACACATGAAAAAAAAAAACTCTAGATGTTGTTACAGTAAAATGATAAAAGATAATAAAAACTAGCTGCCATAAAGGAACTTTTATCGCTCCGTAAACGTATTAAAGTGCTTCAGTGCTTTAATTCTGATAATCCAGGCTCTGCTCAAGAATTTCGCCACCCCACACGAGTAAAGCACACCTGGATCCGTTTTAGAATAAGCAAAGCAGTCCTGTAATCGCGTGTACCCATAATTTTACAAATCGGTTTTAGCCAGCTAGACCTAACAGTGGAATAAGCCGGGCAAGCGAACAGAAAGTGGGACATGCTTTCCAGCGGGGCTCTGCAGCAGGGACATGCCTCGCTTTGATATTTATGAGAATGCCATTTTGAGGTGGTTGCATGGATTGGTAGTGTACCCAGCCTGAATTGGATGTATAACTGCCTGTCACGTGGAATCTGGATGATATCCATGTAAGGCTCTAAACCTCTGGACTGTTTATGGCGAAAGAACTCTTCTGTCAAGCTGCCCAATTCTGGGTTAGACAGCGCTTTACTATCAACCCAGCTCCAGTAAATTCTCCTAAGCTCTACCTTACTGGGTAGTGCGTGAGATTCCCATGCTTCCGTGAGGCCCAACTCAGACAGTAACCTTTTAACATTGGCTATCCACTTGATCCTGTGCCCCGTATCAAGGATAGTCACCTCTGTTAGGGCTGCAGCATAATTAGCAAGCTCAGGGGTACGGATCATACGTGCCCAAAAAGAAGGGGGCGCAGTTTAACAATATCCCTCAGTGGCCGTCTGCCCATCTCAAACATCAAGGGAGTTAATGGAGTATTACTAGGAAGCATCACCAAATCCCTCAGGAACTTATTTTCGGACCTGCCAATGTCTTCTGTGTTTTCGAAGCCCCATAACTCTGCCCCGTACAAGGCAGCGGCGACAGCCTTTGCATCATATATTACAAGTGCAGGAGCTACCGGTCTACTGTAAGAGGCCCGGTGCTCTTTACTAAGAGCCCCAACAACACGTTTGTGATTCAATAGCATCTTGGCTAGGTGCGGCTTCCAATTCATTTTGTCAGAAAGGCGAATGCCCAAATAATCAAACACATTTACCCTCTCTAGTCGGATATTATTTAAAATTAAGTTATTTTTAAATGTCTTGTGGGGATTAAAAGCCATAAATTTTGTTTTATCTGTATTGACAACCAAATCCCGGGAGTCACAAAATAACTGGTATCGAGTAAGAAGTTTTTGTAACCCTGACGGGGTTTTCGACACCAGAAGGGTGTCGTCAGCAAACAAAAGTGTGGGGACTTTCTCACCCGCCAGGGTAGGCGCGTCTGTCGGGGTTTCTTGCAAGAATTTCACCACCCCGTTAATGTATAGAGAGAACAGGGTGGGTGCCAGAACACACCTCTGACGGACTCCTCTATTTACTGGGATTTTTTCCGTAACCTCCCCTGGGGGCCCCACCTGACCTGGGCGAAGTTACCTTCGTGTAATCGAATTAAGAAGTCAAGTAGGAGAGGGGGAATACCCATGTCCCTCAACAATTGCCATAGTTTTAGCCTAGGGACAAGATCAAAGGCTGTTCTTAAGTCGATGAAGGCCAAATAAAGACTTCCCTTGCCTATGACAACAACCTTCCAATAAATAAGTAGTAGCCTAAAAACTTGGTCAATCGTACCAGTGTTTCTT
Organism: Calotriton arnoldi; assembly: GCA_963921515.1. Lineage (NCBI taxonomy): Eukaryota > Metazoa > Chordata > Amphibia > Caudata > Salamandridae > Calotriton > Calotriton arnoldi. Next base: position 249,577 of record CAWUFW010014207.1, on the reverse strand, counting down.
CTAAACCCAGCCTGGTATTGGGATAAAATGTCCTCCTCTTCAGCCCAAATCTGTATACGTTGGAGCAGGACCCTGCCTACCAACTTTTGCATGGCATCTATTAGGCTTATAGGTCTATAGTTGGATGGATCTTCCTGGCTCCTTTTTAAAAATCGGGACCACCAGCGCTCCTTTCCAAGAGTCGGGAATTGGGGATCCGTTAGCTATACTATTGGTCAAAAGTTGGATATAACGTGACCAATTCCCCGGATCAGCCAAAAAGAGGTCACCTGGGAGACCGTCTGGTCCGGGAGCTTTACCCGGCACTATCTTTGAGATTGCCATTTTAATTTCAGGCAACGAGAAGGGGTTATTTGTATTCCCACCCGGGGAATGTCTGTGGAGTCGCTTAACTCCTCCAGACACTCACCAGCGGGAACGGAATACAATTTCCTAAAATGATCGTACCATTCTCGGCTGGTAATGTGATTAGACAAGGCGGCAGGATCTCGACTAGTGCCCTTGCTAACAAGGGACCAGAACTGGGATTTGTTCTTCTCCAGGCTGGCCTCTTTCAAATTCTTCCAATGAGATTCATCCCACTCAATTTTAGCCTCATGAAGTACTTCCCTATACTCCTTTCTCAGAAGTTTAATCAGATCAATATCCTTAGACCTGATTGCGGCTGCCAGCGATTGCCTGGGACTTGGGACAATGCCTCAACAATACTGCTAGAGCATCACAATTTAGAGCCCGGTTCCAGAAGTAGGCTAGAGAACAAGGACGATTTACACCCTACTGAGTTGTAGGGTTCTAAACCAGAAAAGCAAAGACTTTTCTCACAACCTACATATCTACATGATCACTGAACTTAAACCAGTAACTCCCAGACCAAGACGTCCAACCACTTGCCTGGGGGCTCCAGAATAACAAACAACGCAGCTAAGGCGTGGCGCCGATTTATGGCCAGAGTTTTAAGATGGCCACTGAGATTTTGCATTAATCCTGGTCTCACAAGAGTTGCCTGTTGTTTAGTGTGCAAGACCAGGAGCCGAGGCATCGCGCCTTGCCCCAAGCACCACAAACCCTAGGGTGGCACCAATAAACGTCTTGGCATTGCAACAACCTGTACACACTCAAATGAGCGTGCTTGGAGATGTGTAAACGTGTTATCTTGGACTGCGCTGTGGGTGTGAGATAGATGGAAGTGAGATGGGAATGGGCACCGACCATAGCATTTTGTCTTGTATAGTAACACTGGTACACCAATGTCCTTTTAGTCTCCAGTTTGCTTAAAACAAATACTACATTGCATGGTATGGTACCAGAATAATGTGCCATAAATATCGTCTATCAAAAATATAGTGTCCTAAACGTTGTTTTAAAAAATTTCGCCCCAATACAGTTAATAATACAAAATCTACACACAAGGAGATGATATTTTTGTAAACAACATTTCGGGTACAATATTCATGTTAGATTGTAGCTTTGTTATTGATATTCTGACCTACAACCACTTGCACTGAGCAGAAAAGAAGTCTTGATGTAAACACTTCATAATTATTAAAGGTCTGACTCTTTTATTATGTGCACATCAGCTATGTTTAAAAATGTGGCTTACATTTCCAGTTTAATGTATCTTGACACTATAGGGCACCATTAAGTACCCTAATATCACCTCGGTCCAGCCCCAAATTACCCTGCAGTCAATCGGTAGTTTAAGTTTGAACACCCCAGGATTTAAAAACACATGCAACTTTTTAGGGATTTTTCTAATCTCTGAGGGGCATATTAGCAAGACCCACGTTAAAATTATCGCCGTTTTAGCGGCAGGAAACTGCTGCTAAAACGGCGATAATGGGCTTCCTAATATGCGTTATAGAATTCCAATAGAAGCCCATGTTAGATGTGCAGGACATCTAACCTGGGCTTCTATTGGAATTCTATAACGCATATTAGCAAGCCCATTATCGCCGTTTTAGCGGCAGTTTCTTGCCGCTAAAACGGCGATAATTTTAACGCCGGTCTTGCTAATATGCCCCCCAGTGTTTTCCTAAAATAACGCCTGCTTTCAAAGTACTTTGATTTAAACTTGGATTTGCCTTAGTGCAGCAAAAGATTTTATGAAATAGGTGAAATGGTTCTTCCCAGCCTGCAATATGTTTGCTGTAAAGTTGATGACACGATCTGCACTGGGTGCTACCTGAGAAATGGACATCAGTTGCCAACAAGATGCCTGGAAAAAGAGCGAATCAAGAATCGTAGGGGCAGATTTACAAGCCCCTTGCGCCTTCTTGCGCTGCCATTGCGTCACTTTTTTTGATGCAACGGCGGCGCAAACAATGCGGCCTATTTACAACGTGACTCATCTAGGGAGATGCGTCACGTTGTAAAGCCCTGCGACAGGTATAATATATGCAGGGTGGGCGTTCCCATGCAGGAAAGCCTTGTAAAAGTGACGCAGTGAAATCTACAGGATTTCACTGCGTCACTTTTAGGACCCCACTGCGTCAAAACCTTACGCCTGCTTGAAGCAGGCGTAAGGAGTGACGCAGTACAGTAAGTATAGGCCTCAAAATACATTGCTGGAGTTGCGTCGTGCTTGCGGCACAACTCCAGCAATGCGTGACTTTTGGGCCAACAGATGCGTCAGAATTTCTGATGCATCTGTTAATCCTTGAGCCATGGATTGTAAATACAGCGCATCCATGGTGGCGCAGGGACATTTGACGCTTTCGCAAGGAAATTGACGCATCTATGCAGATGCGTCAGTTCCTTGTAAATCTGCCCCGTAGATTGGTTGCACACCGTACCAATATGCTAGTTCATAGATTAATTCAACAACCACATACTATGTAAATGTTTCAATGCGTTATTTATCCTTATGTTCCTTCATCTATTGATGCAGCATCACCAGCTACATCATTAAACAGCTCTTCCTCTGACACTCATAGAATCTCACTTACTTTGTAAATGGCAAAATAAGGTATAGCGTTAAGGTGCATTGGCTTGGAGTTTTTGTTCACCTGGCCTCTTAATTACTGGTACACACTGAACCTCTGCTGCATGAAAAGGGCATAGACAGGAGAGTATATATGGTTGCATTTATGTTTGAGGTGTGTGTGCCTGTGCGTGTTAGTTGCATGTGTGTATTTGCGGTTTTCTTTCTTGTTTTCTTTCTTTTCACCTTTTCCAAGAGTCCTCTCCAGCCTGACTCTTCACCTACCTGTAAAATGTATCCTGACCAATATAATTTCGCCAAAGACCTGCTCAAAATCCCCAAAGATGAAAATTCGAATTCACGTCATGATCATGATTAAAATGAACTGAAATAGCACGAGCACAGGCAGACAAAACCGAGACAACCTCTAGAGATGGGAGGAAAACTCTTTCCCTCGCACATGTATAATAAGGTTCAATACCTTGGTGATGCAGCAGGCCAGGAAGCAAACACCACCGATGCGGACACCTCTGCATAGCAAACGGATAGCTCAACTCCCATTGATTTTCCACTCACACTGTAAATTGGAATATGACAAGTGGGAAAAGTATGGGCAGTCTTATTTAAAGCCAAAGAAAGCATTTCTGTTCACAGATGCTCATGTTCAATTCGGTTAAATACGGTTTTCCTACTGTGAAGAAACACGGCCAAATTGTATAGAATAAAGAAATAAGCTTGACAACATCTAAAATATCCCTTTTTATACACTAAGGGCCAGTGGCGTAACGAAACTTGAGGAGGGTCTCCTGCAAAGTATATAGAGGGCACCCCCTCCGGACTCACCTAGGAGCTCTCAGGCCAGGGTACAGTGCTGACGGTGCCCCCCTGGAGCTCGGGGCCCCCCCGCACTGCGGGGGCCTTTGTTACGCCACTGCTAAGGGCACGATTCACAAAGGGACTTATGACTCGTAAAGTTACGAGTGCAGGGTCACCGCACTCTGGGCGGAATCTCCGCACTCGGGGCAGAATCTCTGCTCTGCAGTGCTCAGCGAGGAGATTCCGCCTCGAGTGCGGAGATTCCCTACTGGTAACTTTACGAGTCATAAGTCCCTATGTGAATCGGGCCCCAACTGAAGAGGCATCTGAAGAGGCAGCAAAGCACGGTATGCTCCTTACTTTCCTAGACTTGCTCACTGGTTTTCAGTCCTCGCTTGCTTAGATCTTTGAACTAACTTGTTGCACCTCATTTGGAGGGCCAAATAAATGGCAAGGTATCCTGCATTCGACATGCAGAACTCAGAATAATGAGGTAATACCTCATCCTTTAAATATTGTACCTGAACGTTTCATTATTTGCCATGCATGGTATTAACCCTCCTATTAGTGCCGTGCCTGACAGTACGAGTATTTACTGTGTATTGTATTGTAACTGCATACAGATAGCACTTACTTTCCCTGATGAAGCTTTGAGGTACTTGTGGCGAGCAACATGCTACTAAGACCCTTATGTAGTTTGGCCAGGCCCTGCAGCCAATTCCCCACCATGCACAACCAAAGCCATGCTCAGCTCACCTGCAGATAATCAGAATCTAAGTTCAGTCAGGAAGTTATGTGAATATGATTTAAAAAAAAACACAAATATGCTGAAAAAAATAAAGGTTAAAGTGACATTATACTTAGGTATAGTAATAAGATCTCACTTTACCTTAAAAAATCCTTGGGAATTTACTGAAAACAACCAAGGCTAAAGTGAGGTTATAGAATGGAATTTAATAAGATTTTAGTTTACGTTTAAAAAACCCCTAGAAATTCACTGAAAAAAAATAAAGGTTAAAGTGACGTTATGGTTATGTGCTGTAATTATATCAAAACTAACGTTTTAAACCTATAAAACCACTGAAATGCACCAGTTAGAATTTACTGAGCTAACTATAGCTTGCTCCCCACCAGGTCCTGCTTTTGACCTCACATTTTACATCACTCATGACACGTTAAATTACATCATTGATGACTATCTATATATAGACTACCATAGGGTAATATGTGCATTGCATCTCTGCCTCAACATAAACCTGAACTATTTACTTTAGAGTCAGCTTCAGAGTGCAGTTCTGGCTGGATGCCTTTGACAGAGCATATTTGAGGGATGCTCACAATGGAACCATTGTGTTGTTAAAATGTTCTCCAATGGCTTTTGAAAGCATCTTACTTTCTGAAAAGGATGCCAGTCTTGTGTGCTTCACTGCATCCATTTGATGCCTCTGTTTGCTATTATTATCTACTCTGTGATAGCTCAATGGCATTTATGTACTCTCAGTGCTTTTTAAAATCACCTGAAAAATAAGAAATAGAACTCTTAAAAATATATTCCTGAATTTGGACATTCAGTCCAACTTCAGTGGTCCTCCGATGCACTTTAGATATTGCATATATATTATATATGCATATGCGCCAAGGCCAATATGTTACAATTGTTGACTGTGGTGATGGGCCATGACTCACGAGAGGCAAAGCCTCCAATGGGCCATGATGCCACTCCCTATTCTCAATATTGGCAATAAATAGCATATTATATTCTGTACATCTATATATATATGGTTTACACTATGATGTGTCTCTTGTGTAGTCGCTTAAAAATAATTTTTTTTTAAACAAAACCATAATGCAAGAGGTTTAATCTTGGCAATAATGTAAAATCACATTGAAGGGGCTTTGTGTCTATCAGAAGAGTGGTTTCCACGTGTAAAATATAATGTAACATGCAATATGTGAGCCAAAAAATAACTATTTTCTGATGTGAATTTCAAGCTACTGTCCTAATAAACTGAAATTATTATTATAAAATTTTGTATAGTTCATAACTACCCATGCTTTGGCAACAAGGAAGGGTTTTCGCAAAATAAGACAAGATTAGAACATCTAGGCTTTCAAATTTTTGCGAAAGATGGTCAATGAGGGGCAGCATCCCAGGCACTCGGGCAAGGTGTTCCACAGCTTGGGGCCCAAGTATGAGAAGGAGCGACCGCCCATGTGAGCCAGTTTGGCTCTGGGAACCATAGAGAGGTACCGATTGCTGGATCGAGTAGGCTGGTAAGATACCACCAGTTCTTGAAGGTACGCGGACCAGTGTCGACCTAGCTTTATGCATGTAGCATAATGCTTTGACATTTAAGCTTTGTACTGTAGAAATAATTGTGTGAATGTGCATTTATTGGTAGAGTTACCCAAAATAGGATGAGTTACTGGGACACATTTATTTCACTGCCATGACATAAATCATATTATTAAACTATTAACTTTTTGATGTGTTAAAATAAAGTATACACAGCACCCCCAGTGATAGAAGCTGCACACTGGTAATCAAACAGACAAAAGGTACCATGAGACGACAGAATGAGCATGGCCCCATGATCTGTCACTGCTTGGACTTAGACAATCCGAGGGGTGAAATGCTTGTATTCCTAACTTCAGTTTGGGAAGGTTCTTGAAGAACTTTCGCTTTTCAATATCATCAGAGTGCTGTACAATAGAAGTGCACATTTTTGATGACTGAGAATTCTCACTGAGATGTACACACATAACACACCACACTTTATCGCAGAAAAACACCTAAGTCCTGCTTTGGAAGGGCAAAAATGAGCCCCTCTACTGGTAGTGCAATGGTGTGTGAAAAAGATTTGACCACTAGCTCTACTGGCAACTCTCCTCTGTAGAGAGTGTCTAACAACCCCCAGAGGTCATATCATGCCACAGCAGAACTAGCAGCCAATTCTTCCCTCAACGAGAACAATCTCACAAATTGAAGTACAATCTCAAGGAGAGAATGTCATAATAAGGGGAACATGCCACAGTTCTGAAAAATGTTGATTTTTTTTCAGGATGATATTGTTCTGTTCTGATTAAATTATTTATGACAAAGCCTTAATTTCACAAGCTATTCCTAATCCCTTCATCAGTAATTCATCACCCTCTAATTTAGGGGTGTGCACTGTCACTTCTAAAGGGGGGAGAAGTCTGCGAATGCCTTCATACAGGTGCAGTGGATGGCTAATCAATGGCTTACTGCCCATAAATTATCATTATTAGCTACACAATTATCAAAAGGCATATTGTAAGTAGCCATGGCACAATGTGAACTTGGGAATGTGGTGGTAATTCTCGTTTTCCTCTTGGCATCCATTACATAACAGAAATCATTGGTATATTGTAGGTGTCATGACGGAATGCATTGCCAGATTAAACCCTGTGGAGGCCCCAAGGCAGTAGAAATTTCGGGGCTGCCCTCGCAAATTATCTCCTAATAAGTTTTTAATTTTATCAACCAACAATTTTAATAAACAAATTTTATTACACAAAACTAAACATTAACAAATATTAACATTATTAAACAAACATTAATTGGAAACAATTTAAGAAAGCTTAATTGTAATTTTCTTTCAAGATCAAATCAAAATTATTTTAATCCTTTGTCGTGGGGACCCTAAAAGGAGTGGGGCCCACAGGCTGGTGCCCTTCTTTGCCTATTTGGTAATCTGGAACTGCCAGAATGGTGTTAATTCTTTGCATATGGCCAGATATCAAAGGCAAATCAGTTAAACAAGCAAATAAGTACCACTAAGCGTTATCCGAACTGGTCCCGCGGAGCGAGGCTGACCCTCCTTCACCCTCTCAGGTGCACCAGTGCATAATCTCTGGACTTGACCTCACACTGTGCTCCTGGAGGTGAAAATGGAATGTGAAGAGTGACACTGCATCCCCAGTGCATACATGAGAAGAATATATAACAGGAGAATAATTTTATATTTGAGCCCCAACGTACTGCCTCACAGTCACATTGGTATATTGCTGAACTCTACCTTAACTAAGAAATTGTCAATTTTATCCTCTCCTAATGCTTTTTAAATTTGCAGAGCCTGCAACACCTGCTTTACAATAGTTACCCCGTCTTTACTTAATGAATCATATATGCACATTACCATGCAATTCTATACTGTCCTGAGAATACCATGTGACAGTCCTGTGACCTGTCTTTGTCTCTGCTGACTTATCACTGCATTTTTCTGATGGCTCCTGTTGATAGGGATGGACTGGGACTGGAAATTGGCCCGGGCACCAAAATAAATGTGGCCCTATTAGTGAAATAAAAGTGGCCGATGTTTGCAAATCGGGACAGTTTTGTACTTGTCAAGACGCACTCTATTTCTGTTTTGCAAGGTGTGGAAAAGTACATGGATTTGAGCTTGCTGCAGGCAATGTTTGTTTTAATATCAAGGAAGTCAAAAGTGAAAAACGTCCCAGTAGACCATAAAACTGGCCCACACACAGTCAAAATAACGGCCCACACACTGACATTTCAGACCATTCCATCTGGCACTGCCTGATTGCCCATAGAACATCTGTCGTCAAGTATCACCAGAGTATTCGTATTTCAATTGTGTTCAGCATCTATTCGACACTTGCTGTTGAGTAATCCTGATGCAACCATATTTAGCTAGTGTACACAATCCGTGCCATAGATTTGTTTTGGCACGGTTTCGGTTGGATATTTTCCACCATTTAACCAGTTTTCCCACTGCTAATAATTGGTTGCACGAACCAGTGAAATGCCCATGTGACAAAGTATCTATGCAGAGTACCATACACATTCTTTTTTCTGTAAATATTATTCAGATCTGAGGAATTGTTTTATTAAGCCTTTGTTAAAAACTCTTGGTTTTGTACATTGCTGACCAGCTTTTATCTACCTGCAATCCCTCCCGAGTCTATATATATATGGGCTGTATTGTCACGGTTTTTATTGGCTGTTATCAGGTGTAGGAAGCTGCTGTAGTAATTTTATTGATAGTAGAAGGATGCTTTTGTCTGTTTTTATCTACATGTTTTTTTATCTTTCATTCTTTTTTAATCAGACATTGTTATATTTTTGCAGCTTTTATGATTCACTATGTGGTTTTGAATAAAGCTTATTTGACTTAATCCTAATGCTGGCATGTTAGAAGGCAGGCATAGAATTTCTCGGTGCTAATCTGCGTTCTTCCTTGTCTCTTATTTAGGTACTCGCATTCCACCTTGGGATTGCCAAAAGAGCACCTCCCTCAAGTAGAACAAACCGAAGAGTAATCAGCAGCTGAGAATGATGCACACAAATGAAGTTGTCTGTATGGGCTGCTACAAGTGAATATCTGACTGCCTGGCTAAACCTGGTATTCTGGGCTAGGTTTAAGATGTTTCTTGACCCAAGATGGCCGTCGGGATTTACAAATCTTGCTTGACCCTGGCTCCATTGTTCTCCCTTGTCCAAGAACTAAAGAAGGGACTGCACCCCTGATAGGTCGACTACATGTTGCATGCAGATAAAGCTTCAGCAAGCTTGTTGCTCAGGGAAGAGCGAACAGCAACCAGCCTTTGCCTCCACGTTTTCCCCTTCTTGTTTCATGTTTGCTTGAATGTCTGTTGCATGAATACAAACCACCAATGCACATGGCAGTTATTGTGAGCATCCATGGAGCAATATTGCCTATGAATGTTCATGGAAGTATGGGGTAATTCCTGGCACATATTTGGCACCTGTGGAATGTTGGTGCCAAAGATTGAATGTAAAGAAGTTTGAATATGTTAAAGTTAAAGCTGTCTCAGAGAAGAGATAGACAAGTGCACGTGAACACAGATAAAGTGTTCCCGAGTAGATGGCTGGGCTTTTGAGAGATAGGGTCAGGCAGTGTTAACCCTCCTCCATTTGTGCATGATTGTTTAATATCTCAACAACGTTTCATATATCTGTGTCTCTGGGATTTGAAACTTTTTGTGCCTTATTTTTAAAGAGTAAATCATGAACCTACTCGGACAGTTTTCAAGGAGTCTGTTGTATTCTCATGTGGGATCAATACATTTGTGTCAGTGCATCTGGTGCTTTAAATGCCACGTTCTATTAAAGGTTCTAGTGTTGCTAGGTACCATGTCACAGATGTGTTCCCTGCCTGTCAGTTGTCTGTTGGCTGGACAGGGAACACCAATGCTTCTCTGACGCTCCCAATAAAGATATCTATGTTTACAATCCATGAGTCTATGGACTGACTACCTTTACAACAGATGGCGACGATATTGAGCAGCTAACAGAAGCAGGTGAAGCAGGAGCGCAGAGAGAAGATCACCTTCCATTGGTGTAGAATCTACGCGTGTGAAAAAAAACACGGAGGACCGAAGGAAATGACCCGGTAAACTACAAGTGGGTAGTGGATTAACCGGGATAATCTGAAGACCGCTGCACAGACAAGTAAGGAATTGACTCAAGGCATGGAAAGCTGGGAATCGACTCCAGTGCGCGGATTGTGCGTTAATTATATCACTATCTAAAAGATAGTACCACGCTAATTGTTGATTTTTTTTTTGTGTGAAGTGGCACAGTAAGAGAAGAAGGGAGAACGACTGTATAATATGCGCGCATCGGCGAAAACGTAAATTTAGGCAGAGTAAGGCGCGCAGATTGCAATACACAAACGGTCAAGTTTGAATTACTTGAAAAGATACGACCGCGAGGGCTCTCGCGCTTCCTTTTTTCTCAGCCCCATTGTTGCATAAAGATCCATCTGACGTCTGCAAGGTCGACGTATCTTGTGATTCCAGACGCACATTCACGCAGCTACATCCGGCGTGGTGACGTATTTTACAGCGTGTCGGCCATTTTTGAACAGTCAAAGCAATTTAGTTTGGTGTCCGGTTTGAAGATCGATGACCGGAAGGAAGTAAACAAGGACACACGAAGAAAACGGGTTGCGAAGTGTACAACCTCACATGTGGAAGTAAGGAAAAGTATTTTTAAGCCATTATTTCTTACATAGAAAAAAAAAAAACCCGCAGTTTGGAAGTATTGTAAAAAAAAAAAAGGGAAACATCTTAAAGGGATCACATTAATAATAAGTACTGTGATTTCGTGGTTAAGGAAAATATGGATGTTGCTGTAATTCCACCACCTTTATTTCTACAACAAGCAGGAGAACCACCTATAGAATGGGATGAGTGGATAGAAATATTTGAAAATTATATTGAAGCATTAGACGGTGAGGACTTTAGTGCATCACGGAAAAAGGCATTACTTCTTAGTACGTTAGGCAAGGAGGGTCAACATGCATTTAAATATTTACCAGTGTGTACAGATTGCGAGGGAAGAGCTATGTCTAATGTATACCATGAAGCAAAAGAGAGACTAAAGAAACAATTTGCTAAAGAAGTAAATATTGTCATGTGCAGACACAAGTTCTATACGCAGCCCCAAAGAAATGATGAAAGCATTGACCAGTTTGTAACACGATTACGTGAACTGTCCATCAAGTGTCAATTTGGTGCGATGAGAGATGAAATGATCAGGGATCAGCTGATAGTTCAATGTCGTAACAAAAAAATGCAGGAAAGGTTATGGGCTGCGAAAAACCCAACATTAGGTAATGCCATAGAGATAGCCAAAGTGGTGGAGCAATCAGATGCATGCATGAAGGAAATGGAGAAAAAAGATAATTCAACGACAGTCAGCAGTATCGAACAAGAGGATGTTAATGCCGTCAATACAAACAGAAGTGGAGATTCCACGGGAAAGAAAAATGTGTATAGTAAGAAGAATAATAATATTGCGACGAACAATATGGATCATACTAAATCTGATGAGAAAATGTGTACGAGATGTGGTAGCACTTATCACACGGCAGAATATAAGAGGTGTTATGCTCTTGATAAAGTGTGCAAAAAATGTGGAAAGAGAGGCCATTTTTTTAAAATGTGTAGAACGTATAATAAACCAAAGGTGGCTGTGATACAAAATTTAGGAAATGTGGTATGTACAAACGATGTAGAAGGCACTGACAAGATATTATGTGTTAATGAAGAAGACATAACGTCTACACCGGGAAGAAGATTTAGGCCCAAAGCAAGTTTTAGAGTTAGTGGGAAAGAAATTGAATTGATGGTTGATTCAGGGTCATTTTATACCATTATTCCGCAAGAATTATTTAATTATAATTGGCCAAATGTTGAGCTACTCCCGAAAGATATCAATCCTGGTGGATATCAGGGAGAGAAAATTGACATAGTGGGGTATATGCTAACTGAAATTTCATTCAAAAACAGGTGTGTGAAGGGAAAGGTGTATGTAGCGGAAAAAGGGCCACCAATTTTAGGTTGGGCACACCAATATGATTTACATATCATCATTAATCCAAGAGCGGAACACCAGGTGATGGTGGTTGAAGAGATTACCACTGACACCATTGTTGATAGTGTAGAGAATTTATTTGCAGAAGGGGTTGGTGAACTCAAGGGTTATGTACATAAAATTGTACTAAAACCAGATGCTGTACCTATGCAGCATAAGGTAAGAAAAGTTCCTATTATTGCCAGGCAAGAGGTAAAATCTATGCTTGAAGAGATGGAAAGACAAGGAATTATAGAACAAATCGAGACGTCCAGATGGATTTCTCCAGTCGTGATTACAGGCAAACCGGATGGCAGTTACAGGTTCTGTGTGGACTTACGCACATTGAACCAGAATATTGTGGTAGATAATTTTCCTTTACCGAATATAAATGAACTGATTCTGTCTTTGAAAGGGGGAAAATATTTTTCAAAATTAGATCTGCGTAGTGCCTACCACCAGATAAAATTACACAAAGAATCTAAACATTTAACAGCATTTATTACTACGGAAGGAGTATTCCAGTTTAATAGGATGCCATTCGGTTTAGCGTCTGCTGCTGGAGTTTTCCAGAGAATGATGGGTTCTGTTTTAAAAGGTACAAAAAATGTAGTGCATTTTCAGGATGATGTATTAGTGTTTGGGGATACAAAAGAACATCACAACTTAGCACTAAAGGAAGTGTTGAACAAAATGAATGACGCAGGTCTAACTCTCAAAAAAGAAAAATGCAAATTTGGTGTGGAAGAAGTAGAATACCTTGGGTACACACTGTCGGCTGGAGGGATTAAACCCAAACGGGATCTTCTTGAAGCAATAAGGAAAGCTCCCGAACCCATAGATAAAGATCAACTTAGGTCCTTCCTTGGTCTTACAGAATATTATGCTAAGTTTGTAAATAATTTTGCAGAAAAAACAGAACAAATTAGGAAATTATTGAGGAAAGGTCACAAATTTGAGTGGGGTGATGATCAACATAGTGCATTTGAATTGATAAAAAAGGAAATATGTGAAGCAAAGGTATTAACCCCGTTTGATACCCAATTAAGGTCTATCTTGACAGTTGATGCGAGCGCAGTAGGGTTGGGAGCTGTTTTGGCACAGGTACATGTCACAGGCATAATGACAGTAGCTTTTGCTTCTAGATCTCTTACCAGTTCGGAAAGGAACTATTCTGTGATAGAGAGGGAAGCTTTAGCAGCAGCGTGGGCAGCAGAGTATTTTCGCATGTACTTGTGGGGTTTCCAGTTTACTCTGCGCACTGATCATAAGCCATTAATCAAAATTCTATCTCCTGGTGGTGCAGTAAAAGGATCAGCGAGACTGGCCAGGTTGGCAGCGCGTTTGCAGGAATATTTGTATAAGATAGAATATATTGCTGGCTGGAAAAACTGTCAGGCTGATGGATTATCTAGGTTACCCTTACCCTGGTATGAGGTTGATAAAAAACAAGTGGAGTCGTATGAAAGTGAGGGTGCGGTTGCTATGATTGAGGAGTTAATAGAAGTGTGCAATGGAGCTATAAAAAAAGAAAGGTGGGTTGAATGTATGTCCAAGGATGCAACTTTACAAGTGGTTAAAGACTTAATTATTAAAGGTGGAAGGCGTGAAAGTACACTTCCCTTAGCAGTGAGACCGTTTGGGAAAATTTTGGAGGATTTATCCATTACTGATGAAGGGAAAAATGTTATTATGAAGGAGGACAAGTTTATTCCTCCACAGGGGTTGAGATTTGATTTGTTTAATTTGGCTCACGAAGGTCACATGGGCCAATCTCTTACAAAGAAAAGATTAAGAGAACACTTTTGGTGGCCAGGCATGGACCAACAAATATCAGAGTGGGTAGAAAGGTGTGGTGAGTGTGTGGAAAGTGAAAAGAGATTGAAGGTCGGTAGTCAAGTGGAGATGGGTAAAATTGATGACCCAGGTTTGCCGTGGCACACGGTTTGTCTGGACTTTATAGGTCCTTTTGCTTCTTTAAGCCCAGATTTGAAATTTGGGGTAGTGATGATCGATGTGACATCTAAATGGTTAATTGTGAAATTTGTAAGAGAAATTACCACAAAAAGTACCATTCATGTACTTAGTGAAGTTTTTGGTGATGAGGGGTATCCAGTTAAATTGGTAACGGATAATGGAACACAACTTATTTCAGGAGAGATGACGTCTTATTTGAAGTCCTGTGGTGTTATTCATGGTAGAACATCCCTCTATAACCCACAGGGAAATGGAATGGTGGAAAGGGCTAATCGCATGGTTAAGGGTGTTATCCAGATGGCTCTTGCAAACAGAGGTGATGTTAGAAGATTTGTCAAGGATTTGGTTTGGGCTTATCGCACAACTGAGAATTCGGTTACTGGGAAAGTTCCCTTTGTAGTTATGAGGGGACGTTGTGCGAGTACAAAATTGATTCCGGCATGGATGAAAGAATTTTTAGGGCTGGATAAAATAAATCATGTGAGAGAAGTTAATGAAAGTGCTTCAACACATGATGTATCTATAGAACCGGATGATTTTGTAAAAGTTAAACCTGGTAGAGTGGGTAGTGGTTTTAGCAAATTTCGTGGCCCATACAAAGTGAGGAGTGTGCATAAAGGATATGTTACTTTATACAACGGCGAGAATTGGAATTTGAGAAGAGTAGCGCTATATAAAAAAACATGGACAACGCGATGAGAGGCAAATCAAAAAAAATTAATGAGCATGAGAAGAGTGGTGAATCTAAGGAAATTAGTAACTTTAATCCACATTTATTCATAGATGATGAAGAGTTTATAAGAGATGGAGGGGTGGTTAGGGTTTCTCATCACTCTAGAGACAATGGTGATGGTATAGGAGAAGGTACTAATAGATGTGTTCCACAAAGGGCAAGATGTCCTCCAAGGTATCTTCAAGACTACGTATGTGGAGATTTCTAATTCTCAATGTATTTTGCTTTACAAAGATTAATGTTATTATTAGTATACTCTAACTTATTTATTTATATTTTCATTTGTTTATTCTGTTGTTATTTAAAGGAGAGAGGATATGTTGTATTCTCATGTGGGATCAATACATTTGTGTCAGTGCATCTGGTGCTTTAAATGCCACGTTCTATTAAAGGTTCTAGTGTTGCTAGGTACCATGTCACAGATGTGTTCCCTGCCTGTCAGTTGTCTGTTGGCTGGACAGGGAACACCAATGCTTCTCTGACGCTCCCAATAAAGATATCTATGTTTACAATCCATGAGTCTATGGACTGACTACCTTTACAACAGAGTCACTTTATTTTCGAATACTGAAAAGTCTCAAGCTGTACAGTCACAAATATCTGAATAATAATAGATTTCTAAATGGACTCTTGTTTCCCATAAACCCACTCTAGGTGGCTGCTGGATATGCAGTCTGAATTAGGGGAAATGTGCATTTTCAGAAGTGTTTTCCCTTTTCTTTTTTTGTATTGTGAGAAATCCTATTTTTCACTCCTTCAGAAAATATAGTATGATATGCCACGCTAGTTATAAGCATATTTCACTTACAGTTTACTTATACGCCTGCATTACCAGTAGCCAGTTGCCTCTTACATAAACCAGAGTAACGAAAGAGAGCCAAGCGAGTGAATGGTATGCTCACAGAGGTAAGTACCAGATCCAGTGACGACACAAGATGGTTGCAATAAGAAAAAGAATCTATACAAATACATACCCATGACAACCACACAACACTCAAATCAAGTAGTCAGGGGTAGATAAGTATTAAAAGGCCGACTGTCTTGAATGAATTGCCATTGATCTAATAAGATCACCTTCGAGGCATGACTTGAAAGCTCATAAATAACCCTCTTGTTTTTAATTCGTTGGAGGGAGAAGTCAATAAAGAAGAAAGTATTAGTCTGCCACAAGCAATTGTATTCACACATGCCTCCCCTAGACTAAACAACACAGGATTCTATGTAGGTGCACCATGCATTATACCTTTGGCAGTCTTCCTTCTATCGTTTTCGAATAGGAATACCCCAAAACAGCTCCCAGCAAGGCCATGCCCACCTCCCATCAACATCAGTTCAATGGGGGGAAAGAGCAAAATTCCTACCATGAAAAATGCCATTCAAGTGATTGAGGGGTTTTCATCCTTTTAACAGTAAGTCGCTTTGTTAGAGGCACCAAAATTTAAGAAAAACCTTCATGACACACCACCGCTATGAACAGGAAACATCGACCTGACAGGGTTCTTCAATGAGAATGCACTCATTCTCCTAACATGCTCCTTTCTTCATACACTCTTTCTCCGGCCTGTCAACAAAGACGCATTTAGAGGGTGAGGTGCCATTGAGAATATGTGTTAATAAACAGGAAGCTCTACTTAGTGTGCCTTCCTGACAATCGCAATGGCCACTCTCTAGTGGATATTCCCCATAGATTAAGTCTATGGTTGCATTGTTCCACAAATTCTTAGTGCGAGCAGGATTTGGGAATTCCACTTGTAAATTGAATCTTGTCTGATGTTAGGTGACACACTCGGTTGGAAATGTTTTTTCAACTTTTCACGCTTTGAGAACTTTACGAAGCTTGCGTCATATAAAAACAAAAGAAATAGAAAAGAGAACATTTCTAATAAAAAAAGATGTGAAGGAGGAAAAATGAAAAAAACACATCTAGCAGGATGTTTTTGTCCAAAATGTTTCTGCAAACAAATTCTCAAAAATCTATTGTTTTATAGAAATACACGAAGTAAAATACGAAGTAAGGCAGCTTGATAAACCAGTGTTGCGGTGCAAATGAGGAAATTATTGTCCTCCCACCGTCGTGTATGAAGTTCTACGAGGAGGCAACCCGTGCAGACATAGGTGCAAGGAGCGGACACGCAACGGTCACACTAGTGACCTCATTCGGTCTACCATCCACGGCCACCTATGGGGCTAGTAGATCCCCCCACTAGGGTTTGAGAACATTTTTCACCTCCTGAAGGTTGAGGGTGAAATTTTTTCACCCCACCCAGTGGATTCCCTTTTTCCATATAATTGGTAAGGGTGGAGCCTTTAGTTTTTTGTAAGTCCTGATGAATGCCATGGACCCGAACGGGCCGAAGGGCAGAAACATGTTGACTTCATACACGACGGTGGGAGGACAATAATTTCCTCATTTGCACCGCAACACTGGTTTTAATGACCATATAGATGCTGTTCACATTAAATTTAATTTGTCATCTGTAATGGTTTTTTAAACACACATTATTTCTATAAGGGCCCCCACTTAGATTTAGAAGTGCATCCCTGTCGTCAGGTGTATGCCCGCCCCTTATCAAACCAAGTTTTTAAGGGGCGAGGACTGGTCAATGATGAAGCATGACACCAGGTGGTGTGTGAGACCAGTCCTTCACTTTTTGTGAGATGCCAAATCACATATCACAAGTTTAGAGACATTTAGGTAATCACGCTAGGAGTGGCTATTTTTGTGGTAAACAGTTTATGATGGAGGCTGCCTCCTCCTAGTAGCCCAGGCCTCTTGTTCCCTCCCCGGAGCCTTTCTCTGGGACTTTTGTGGTTAGATAGCTTGATAAACTTCACACATGGCACCATGTGCAAAGTTTTTCTACTTCACCCAACTTTGAGTTTAAATTTTACCCACCCCTACAGAAGTCTAGCTATTCTTGTACAGTATGTAATGAATTGATATTTGCAATTTATTCTTAGAAGAAGGATAGAAAAGAAAGGAAAGAAAGTGACTGCAGGAGATTGGGGCCAAGAGCTCTACCACTAAAAAGCCATTTGTTCACATGTCACATAACCTCCCAGCTGGTTTTGGCCCTCCAGGGAATGTTGAGACTTTCAATCAGGTATGAGCCCAGTGTTTCTATTGAAGTGATTCCTCCTCTGGGTTAACAATAATTGCTGACAATGATGAGGGTGTAGGCAGTTACTTTTGTATTGTCTTCCGAAGGTTGTGTTAAGCTTTGAGAAAATATTGGCAGATACCATGATTTGCCTCATAATTGCCTATTAGTATTTGGATAGGAAGAGCAAACATGCAGATTTGAAATCCACCAGTGGAATAACACTGTGCCCACCCGCTGCTGATCTTCTCACTATCTGATGAGTCCCATATGTAGACTGCTCCGGAGACCCTTATCCTGAATCCCCTGGAAGGTACTCTACATGACTTTAAAGTGAGTTGGTCATCAACAAAGTATTCAACATTATAGGAGAAGGGGCCCACCCAAAGTGGTTAGCATGTCACCACATTCTATAAATAAAATGATTGTCTTGGCCATGATTCACAAAGCTTTTACCACGTGTACCAGTAACCTCCATCTAGACATATTCATAAGGTACACACAGGGGCATGAAGCACAATTTACAAAAGTGAACAGGTATTCAATAAAACATTATCTCCTGTTGTTGAAATCTATATGCGCTGTATAGGGCCCTCTCCCTCATTAATACGCCCAAGCTACAAGCAAGCACCTGTAGAGGGAGAGGGCATATATTTACTGGTATAACCAAAGGGTGGTCGAGTATAATGTTATTAGATCAGTGTACCATCTGATGGTAGAATGTTCTAAATTGAAAAGAAAGAAACAGAAAGACTACATTGGGAAGAGGAACAGAATGACCATACCATCTCTTATTGACCAGCGGTGCTGGAACAATTTTCAGAGTGGTGGTGCTGCCATCAATGTTACATGACTGAATTTATAGGGATTGGGAAAAATCACACAAAGAAGTGTTGCAAATGTGCCACGCTCCTTCGGCTAGAGAATGCTAAGAGTACAATATGTAGCTGGTGGTTCATTTTGGAGCACACTATTGCAAAATTATTACTAAAGCATGGTGTGGTAGCACACTGTCATTCACAGGCAGCACATTCTCCATTGAAATGGCCTCTAAATTTGCAAAGACATACAGTTTTGCTGAATGATAATGTGTGGAAATCAGGTTTCAGCGAATATTTGGCATTTTGTGCATCACCAAGTAAAGTGTGCTGATTTGTTTTAAAATATTTCTTTCTAGCAAACTTTAGGATTAGGAACAAAAGTCCTTTATTTGTGCTTTCCGAATTGCTAATATATTTTGAAATATTTGTACAGGTAATTTGTAGGCATTTAAATGTTGTTGCGTGTTCGAAAATCTGACATCATATATGTGGGATGAGCACCATGACTGGGGTCTGGAGACAGACTGCATAGCCCAGAATTCCCTGGGCCTAGTTGAGGTGGAGAAAGGCACTGACTGGCCACATACTGTGAAGCCTTGACAACGGCTGTGCAAACACCGAACCAACAGCGTGCCTATGTTTGCCCATAATCACTCGTAGGAGGCTGGGCTAGGTCACCCCTCATTGAATCTCAATCCTTTGCTCCAACAAGGTGCTGAAAAGACTACACTGGTCCGGAAAACATTTGAAGCCCTGAAGTCCTCTGCTATTCCAATTGATGGATTATACACAGAAGAAGTCAGACAAAGTGAGAAGAGAATTGAGTTTGATATTGTCACTTTGTCTGGTAGACAGGGAACATTATCCAGAGTGGGGTCTAATTATCGAAGTGCAAGGATGGAATGTTGTGTTTGAGAGTACATTGTGGACCTTTTTTCGTTTGAAGACCTGGCTCTTCCAGTGCTAAGAAAATGAATTTCTAGGATTCTTTGTGAAGCTAAGAGTCAGGGGGGCTTGAGCCTCTGCTGGTGATTATCACCCCTGAGCAGGACTCCAATGCCCCCAATTCACAGTGCCTGGAGGCGCTGCAATGTACCACAAGGAGGGGGCGGGCCTCAACATCAACGCGCTCCTAGCGCATCCCACCTCCCGCAGTGTGTGATGCACCCGACCAAGGGCAGGCCCATCTGCACCTCTCTGCAGCCGAATGAGGCTGGGCCTCTGACATGGGTGGCTAACTTGAAGATACAGGTGAGGAACTGTTTTATAACCTCCCTATCAGCATGGGCAAATGTAAGGTAGCGAGCAGCTCCGCACTCTCGCTCAGACTTCCACACAAACCTACAAGTATTGACACCATGCTGGAACGTGTGATAGGCGTTGTATCAAACGAAGACACCCTAACAGAACGCAGGTTATCTATAGATCATGGTTGCAGTCATGGTGGCTAGGCAATTGATAATTACATTACCACAATCCAAACTGGGAGCTTAACAGAGGTGGCCACTGTTAGAGATACAGGGGAGTTCATGCCCCCCCCCCCCATGGCTCAACTATCACAGATTAACTCCCAACTGTTTTAACAAATGCTGGCACATGCCAAGCACAGGCAAAATCTAACAATTCTAACTCCCCTGCAGAACCATCAACCAAATGTAAATAGACAAGTGCCCGCGGCCCCAAGGATGAAACCAAGTTCAGATCAAACAGCAACTGGAAGAGGCCAAGCCAAATGATCATGGGTGGTGTCAGCATTGATGAAATCTATCATCGGTTCTCAACGATCCTGGAGGCACAATTAAAACCCATAAAAGAGTGCCTTGATGCTATAGAAACCCATATTGTGTCTGCATTCAAACTTAATTTTCAACCTAACACTGTGGCAAATGGCATCATGGATACAGCCGACTCCACTCTTGGTAAAAGTACTCCGGCGGGTATCAATGGAAACTTTGCCCAGGAACAGGGATTCACTCAGACTTTGTCAGCTACACAGAACTTTTGGGCCATTCTAGGACAAGATTTAATGTAGGGGCTGCTGGCGATAGCCCCGGTCCAATAATAGCTGGCAACTAGATCAAAGGGGCACGACAAGCAGGAACTGTAGGGACAGCATGTATATGGACAACGACCCGAGCACCACAATTTAGAATTTACCTCCGGAGGCTTGCCCGTATGTCTTGATAATGGTAGGTGTCCCACCCCTGAAACAGAATCAGGTGGAGACAAAGGATGAGCTACGAAATAAGGTTACCCATTGGTGCGGTGTGCACAGGAATTTCAATATTGCAGAAAGCCATGAAATTCTAATGACACAGAGGGTAGGTCGGGTTGGCTCCTCTGATAAAAATATAGTTGGGGACTGTATTGTTGTTAACTTCAGGAGCCCACACAGTGTGAGGAAACTTTTGGACATGAGTGTTCTGGGCAAGGTAGCTGTAACTAACATCGCCATTTTACCACTAGATTATTTTTACAAGCCACCCCAAATGGAAACCCATCAACTTCTGAGTGTGCAATGGCACCAACTATAGCATGGCTTTACATGTAACAGCAGGTACGCAGCTTTGGTAGAATACACCAAGGTCGATTGACATGCCGCTTCTGGGCTGTCAGTGGAGGATGTATCGAGCACATTGGGATCCCTTACTGCAATCTTAAAAGTACCAAACCTGACTCACACTGCACCAGTTGCGACCATCATTTCAGCCAATCCTAACAACTCATGTGCATTTACTAAGCCCCATTGCTCAAATAATACCTTGTCAAATGATCTTAGAGCAATGTCGTAGTGCCCCGCAACAGTCTCTGCTTTATTTCCTCCAACAGTTAATACCTCCTCGATAAAAAAATTACGTTGGAATGTTGCTGGTCTTCATTCCAACATGCTGCTCCCTGATTGGCAACTGTTTATTAAGTCATATGATATACTGTTAATGCAAGAAACCTGAGAAATTAGTCCTATAACTTTTGAAGGCTTTATGTGCTTCAGCCTTCTGGCTGTTCCCTCCCGTGCAGTTTGTGCCTCCGGCGGTTTGTCCATTTGGATCAACTTACTGCTTGGCGGCTGTGCAGAGGTCCTGAAAACTCCAGGAAGTGACCGTCAAGCCATTCTTTACAAGGGGATTTTAACCTTCTACCTTATAAACTTTTATAATAATGATTTTTCTAATGTGCTGAATCAATGATTCCTAGGTCTGTTTGACTTTACATCAGCCATCGTCGAGTGTAAATCTCAACTGGGGCAACACATGTATCTCTGTTTGGGTGGTGATTTTAATGCCAGATTACCTAGTTATAGAGCTAAGGCGGAACCAGTAGTACTCATGAGGACAGATCTAAGAGGCAAGGAGTTAGAGGCCCTGCTCACTTCTTCTGATTTGTATAACGTAGTAGAGGGTGCGGGCCAGGTATGCAAGGGTTACCCACCTTCAGGGGTAGGAGTAGCTCTTCAGTTATTGACTACATTTTCATCTCTCAAAATTTGACAAACCGCCTGTTACACAGTATTGTCATCAGTACCAACTTCGGTGACCATAACCTGATTGAGATAACCCTGTAAGTCCTCTTCAGGGAACCTCCTCGAGCTTTACCAAGTCTCAGTAACATACTGCCAATCACAGACAATCTTAGGCTGCACGGGAAATTGCCTGAGCCCATGAAATTCCTAGGGAAAGTGGTAGCTGAGAATGAGGAGCTTGTGCTGAGGTGCCTAGTAGAGGAGATTGAAAGGGGGGCAATTGTAGATAGTTTTGTGACTCTTTGTGCCAGGATTAGACAAGTGCTTCTGAAACCAATTAAACTAGTTCAGCAGGATGCACGGTGGTTTGATCACGAGTGTTCTCTGGCTAATCGCCTTTTTGCGCAGGGCCCTCCATGTGCTTTCTCGTGATCAAAATCTTGTGGCTGCCCTGCGTAAGGATTATAAATCAGTGATCAGAAAGTGAAGGAAGGAAATCATTATCCAACAGTGGGCTACATTAACAGACACTGCCAAAAGTAGGGATAGTAAGACCTTCTGGAGAGCAGTATCCCACATGAGATCGCTAGATTAGGTTGGCACATCCACTAATTGTCACATAAAAGAAGAGGAATGGGTGGCACACTTTAGTGAAATTTATGCAGCTAGTAATTCAATTTGCGGACACCTCACTAATGATGACCCTCCCCCTTCTTATCTATTTCCTTGCAGGAAGTTACGGTTGATACCCAGGAGATTATGGGGGGCAAGGCCCCAGGACCGGATGGTGTCTCCATCAAATTGATTAAATGTAGTGGGAACCTGTGGGCCCCATTATTGACAAATGTTTAGAATAGTCCGAGTCACTCTATGATCCCAACCTCATGGGCATCTTCAACTGTAGTCCCAATTTTTAAGAAAGGGAGCTGTTTCGAACCTAAATGTTACCGTCCTGTTTCAATGATCGACATGCCTGAAAATGTTTTTGGCAGAGGTTTGAATAACAGAGTATAGGAATGGGTTAATGATAACAATATACTGAATGATTGTCAGTTCGGCTTTCGTAGTGGCATAGGAATAGTGGAACAGAGTCTTAATTTACACTTAATTAGTGGAAAATACACTGTGGTGAAACAGTCCACCTTATACCTCTCTTTTATGGATTTGTCGAAGGTTTCGATTGCGTTAACAGGTCCAAGCTGTGGCAAATCCTTACTGAAATGGGGTTGTATCTCTCACTTGTACACACCTTAATATCCTTGCACCAAGGAACAAAAGCACGTATTAGGTTTGGCAATAATGGGGAAGGGATGGATTAATTTAGCATAAGATGTGGTGTGCGCCAAGGGTGCATGCTCCCCCTCTTCTATTTATTTTATATATCAACAACCTTAGTTCAGAGCTCACCAAGTGCAATCGTGATGTACCAATGGTAAACAGCACCCCAGTCACCGCACTCCTTTATGCAGATGATGCTGTGTTAATTGCTCACACTCCCAATGCACTACATTTCTTGGTTCATTAATTTGTTGGCTTTATCGCAAAACTTGACTTAACCAATTTTGCTAAATCTTTTACAATGTCATGTGCCCCAAATTGCACACAACTTTCACCTATCACTGTGGGTTCAAACACGTTACTGAGCACTAGCACTTTTCTTACCAGGGTGGCACTTTTAGTTCTACTGGGTCATGGGACCCCCAAATTGCACAGAGCAGAGCAAAATTGTCAAGAGCAGCAGGTTCACTTCTTAGTTTACCATCCCCACCGGGTCGGAGGGTGCTTACACCCCTGTTACAAATATATTCCGCCCAGTGTGTACCTATTGCAACCTATGGGGCGGAAATTTAGACATAGCCTGACATTGTGTGTCTAAATTTAAAGTCATCTTTATTGCTCAGTCACCTTCAGAAATCCAGTAAGGTTATTATAGGGGTGCTGCAGCACCCCCGTACCCTCACTTCCAGCGCCTATGTTCTTGGCCCTCTGCCACATTGTCTTCAATTGAGTTTTAAGCATTCCATTCCTATGATTGCACGTCCTGAGTGTTCATGAGAGAGTTTGAGAGGAGTGGTCAAGAAAATGCAAGACAAAGTACATCACTTTCTGTACAGGCGCAAATCTTTGGACGTTCACAATCACTCACTAGTGGTTTTCCGAAAATTATCTGGGCACTTTAAGTGCATGTGAATGGAACAGGCATGTGTGGTGCAGAGAATGTGGGGCAGTGCACAGAACTGCTTAGTTTTTCACGATATGCCTAGGCAGAGTGGGCACGCGAAGGAAAACTAACGCTAAGGAAGAAAATAATTATATCTAGAAAATAATATGGTCGTTTTTTTACCGTTTTTCAATTTTCTAATTATAGTCTTATCTGCACAATAGAGAAAGGCAGGGCCAAGCAATTGGTCAGTAATGCGCTTGATCTCCCTACAATTACAAATTCTCTTTTCTTGTCTTGAAAAGGGTAGATAATAAAATCCATGTAGTGTTCCAGGCTGAGGAACAGCCATTAATTCTGCTTGCATTTATGTAATCAGCCTTGGGACACATGACCCTATATCTTTGCATTAAAGCAATAAATAATAGGAATTCAAGAGAAATTAGTTCTAAACAAGAAAGAAATATAAGATCTAATGAATATAAATTAGTAACATTTTCGTGACATTTGGGTTAATGGAAAAATGAAGAGGAGTGTCTGTCGGAACTATGAGTTTACTCATAATTACTCCCCAGTTGACTCTTCAGAACCTATTACAAGGAATAGAAAAGATACCCCTTGGAAGTCGTGATCAACAAGGGAAGCCAGTAATTAAATGGATCACATTATGTCACAATTCCCTAATGTGTTCAGTCAAGGTAGCCAGCCACCTCACAAGGGCCCTTGAAGTTATTCTAGTAATAAGCATTAATCATGAGAAAAATAGATTTTTCATTATTAGAGAATTACAATAGGCACATTTTCAATCTTCTGCTGCTGGCAATGCACTTAGAGCCTTATTATTTTTTTTCCAAGGAACTGAATAAGCCCCTCATCATATTGGAAGAACAAGAAGCATCATATTCAACCCAGCGGCTGTTTTATGTACTGCAAGAATGAAGTGTGCTGAATTAAAAAATCACAGCAGTTGAAAACAAGTACTGGAAAAGTCAGCACACCTGGCTTTAGTGTGTTAACACATGCATACACAGACATGCCCAAAAAGGCACAGACGATTTGTTGTGTCTTTCTGTGCACCATGCATAGTTTTGTGCCCCCTATTTCTCTGCACTTTTTTTGTTACCCAAGTTTACGCTGCTAAATGTTATCACCACAACAAGCTTAAGGAATGTAAAATAACATCACCCATGCTTGGATTTCTTAGTCTGTCTCAGTGTAAAAGTAGCTTTGTTTGCTATATACTGCCTGATTTCATTTTCGAGAGGTGAATGAGTGATAATGCGCACATGGGGTGAGTGGAGGAAGGTGTAAATGTCGTGTCAGTAAATTTGGTTGGCACAGTGTCAGTATTAACGACCCTAGCTTTGAGGGCCATCGGGGTATTAAATAATGGGGTGAAGATATGGAGGTTGATGTCTCAGGATGGGATTGTCAACTTGCTGTTTATTACAGGTTGATGTGTAAACCCCATTTATAGGATTACGAGTGCAGACATCTCATAAAGATTTTAGAAAGAGTATCCACTTTAAACTTACTAAGCGAACCTCCAATTTCCACGCATCTTCAGGTTGATGAATCTTAGCCACTGCATTAGAATGGACCACAACCCAAACACACCTCTAAAATAATCATCATCTTACAGCATTTAATGCTTAGTCAATGATGAGAGGTTTGATGAAGTTTTAAAAGTTTATTTTCTTTTAAAGAGGGTAGTCTGTATTTTTGTCTTTTTATTCAGATTAGTCAAATAAATCTGTTTACAGAAATATTGAGAAAATTTGATTAGAACAAGCATATTAAACAACAGCGTGTACCATAAAGGAATTGGTCCCTATCTTGCTCTACAGGACCTAACCTATCTTAGCGAGAACCCATAAAGAGTTATTTTGGAAAAGAGCAAGTAAAAGTTGGAACAAAAGACTACTAGCTATGAAAGGTCGAACTCCCATAAAAAGTAGTTCTGGAAACTCAGCCAAGTTCTCTAACAGCTGCAGTAGCAACCGTTAAAACAGGTAAAAGAAATGAATCACAGCAGTAGCTATGATCAGCATAAAGATAGAAAGTGTCCGCACAAGGGTAAGGAAAACAAAGAAATCACTGTTAGCAGTAGCTTATGGCAATTCAAGGTAGCACAACAAAGTGCTAAGGGGCATGGCAGGGTAGGGTGCATAGAATGCCTTAAATCTTTAGCAAGGAACTCATACTATATAGGAAGCACAAAACATGTTGCAAACTATGACGGTTGAATCATTTCTAACTAATAGGAAAGGTTCTTCTGATGGTCTGTCGTCTTCTTTCTTGATTCCCACGATAAACGTCCATGTCGACATGTAGTTATTTGAATGTGGCTACAGCGTATTACAAAAAGATACATCTAGGAAGGTTCTTCTGAGAACCTTTGCAAGCCTACTCTGTTAGCTATTCAGTGTCCCATTGTGAAACAATAGACTGCTCTATGAAATTAAACATTAATATCTAGCATGTTCTGGTTAGATCATGGAATTTAAACCTATGGCAAGCATTTTCTTTCGTTCATATGCTTGTTCATTATACGCATGAGGCAGGGAAACTATTTAAAATATGATGAAGTCATATGGTGTGAGGAAGGAAAGAAATACATTTTGCAGCAAACAGCACATATCACGAAGATGTCAAGTTCTACAGTTCAGTTATAACGTTAAATCAGCATTTACAAAAAGGCATTCATTTTTATTAAAGGGATAGGAAAGAATAAAGAAAATATTGAGGCCTAGCAGTGAAAGAACGATAGAAATGGGAGTTTTATGCAGAAATAAGCAGCATTTTCACTTTTTGCATGTTTAATAAAAGCACATTTTCCCTAACCACTATTTTCACATGCATTTTCTAACTGCGACAATTGATGGACGGAATGCTGAATGTTTCAAACATTCTCCCCCAGTAAAGAAATCTGGGTTAAATCCATCATTCCTTTGCCCACTAAGCCACCCCAGTTTGCACCCAGCCATATGCACATCAGTCTTGACTCTATTCCTCATGGGAACAGTCCAGCCCGAACTGCTAAGCCAGGTCCCGGGACTGGTTTTGGGGTATGTCACCCCTCATCAGCCAGGCTAGCTTGAATCCTGTGGCACAGTGAGCAAGGGACCGACGTCTGGGCATACCCGTCCCACTTGGGGCAAAAAGTGTAACTGCAACAAATGATGGATGGAATGCTGAATGATTCAAACATTCTCCCTCAGTCAAGAGATCTGGGTTAAATCCATCGCTCTTTTGCCCACTACACCACCCCAGTTAAAGCACATTTCTACATTGTTATGAGGTAAATTTGGGTAAAAATGTTCAACTTTCACAGTATTGTAATCTGAGGAAGTACATTTATTTCTCTGCAAGCGATTTTCATGTTCTTTGAGGCTGAGAGTGAAGAGCATACTGTATCAGTTCAGTGAGTATTTCCTTGGTTTAAAAAGAACCACAGGCCTCTGCATCAGATACTTTCTAAGTTACTCAACAGTCCCAGGAACTCTGACTCACCAGCACCCAGCAACCATTCTAGAGGGCCATGGCTCCAACATAAACCGGAGTGAGTTTTTTCATTATGGCAGCATATTCTTGCATAATTTCTGTCATTTCGCGTCATGCTTGTTATATTAAATACCCGAAATTATGCCATTACGCCATGTTGTATAATTTCAATTCCATTTGGATAAAAATCTCACTAGAACAAAGAAAAGAAACAGAATATGAGCAGCTGTTGTTCGCAGCACTTGTTTTTTATTGCGCTTTTTTAAGTTCAAATTGCCAAAATAGCATTGTACGTAATTTCGCATAACATTTCGATAATCTCATGTAATTACACAAAAGGATATTGTGCAAATTTTGCACACTCCTACTCCAACACACTTTTTATTCTTTTACCAAAGCTGTTATTGCCCCTGTTCCATTTTGGACCTGACTTGAAGGACCCGGCTGGCTTCCACTAAAGTCCCATCTTGTAGACCATCATAAGCTGCCTTAGCTTCTGTGGCCCATTTCTTCAATTTTTCTTCATTGTGGCTATGTAAAATGAAAGAAAAGGTGGCCCAGTTACATGTGAACTTATAAATACACTATTACACAATTATTACTACAGGACAAACATCAGATTCCATGTTATGGAAACAGTACTATGTAACTGATGTGAAAAAACACTGCTTACTCTTGCTGTCTCACACATTCCAGTTTACAAGGATGTGGTAGAGGAAAACAGCAAGATTATTAGCACCATTTTGTCAAAATGACATCACATAGTAAATAATAAATATGTGGCATGTACCAGACCAGGTGATCATCATCTTGAATACGACTCTTTGTGAATAAGAATAAACTGCAAAATGAGTTATTATATAATGCACCAACATTTTATTTTTAGGACAGCATTGGACTAGATCTTATGATTAATATTACAATTCTAGGGCTTGATGTACTAACACTGGGTTGTGCGATTTCCAAATTGTGAAAAATAATGAATCCTTATTTGGGAATCATAAATCCACATGTACCAGCCCTCGCCCGCATCATTTTTTGATTTCTTAAAAAGTGCAATTGCAATTTACTGATTTGCAAAATGCAATTTCTTAACAAATGCCATCTTGGAAGCTAATGATGATATCACAAACTGAAAACAGGGGCACAGGAGCACATTGCTGACCAGGGACCATAATATGGAAAGTGGCCCGGATGCGAAAGGACATGTGTGCCCACTTTGCACGCCCCGGGACACTTTAGCATTACAGAGAAGGGCTGCAGATGCTTATTCGGCCCTTTCTGTAATACAGATAGCACTGGTGCACATATAGTGCCAGCGCTATCACCAGAGGGTGTTCATTTATTTGCATGGGGACGTGGCCCCATGCAAATGAAGAAATCACTTTGCCTCTGCACCTGCGGCGTATTATAGATGCAGGCGCAGAGGCAAAGAAGTTGTCAGGAGGCGTACTGACAGTGCGCCACCTAAAAGGTGGTGCACTGTTAGTGTGCCCCCTGATGGCAGCCCTCTGAAGGGTGTAAAGGGGGTCCTATGGACCCCCCAGACATCCCCTTGCAGGCAGGTGCACTCACTCACTGCACCTGCCTGCAAGGGGATCTCTCTCCCATCTTACAAAATCAGAGGGGTTGCCGCCTGCACAGTGAAACACGAGTTGCTGCTTCAAAGCCGCTCCATTTTTCACTTGAATGTGGTGACCCCAGGGCAGCACAACTTCACGTCTGCCCTGGTGGCAGCACAGTCAAAGTAATTGAACACAATTTCCCAGTTTGTGCCCGGCGCACCTATTTTAAGGTGAGCCATATCGCAAACAGGGAAAGTGCGCCCTATGTGTAAAAGGGCCCCAGGAGAGCTGAGAGACAGCAGGCACTAGAGTAGGAGGCCATTGTGAAAGCTCAATCCATCATAATCATGGCAAGCAAGGACTCCCAGGAGAAGAATGTAGGAATAAAAATGCAAAGTCTTCAGATACACTATTGGAGATATTGGTGGAGGACTATGTCTCCAACAACGATAAATTATTTCGGAACCCATCCCTAACATTTCCTGAGGCCACAAAGAAGACATTCTCGTTTGGAATTCAGAAAAGAATTAGTGCTGTGGGTGTTGCTCACCACAGCATTGAAGAAATCTACAAAAGATGGTAGAACATGAGTTTTGTTTTATTTTTTTACTAAGGAATTAGTTGCTGCTAAGAGAAAAGAAGCCGGAGGAACAGGAGAACTGAATCCCTTCAACATCAATGTAGGGGATGATTGAAAGCACCCTGCAGGTGGAGGCACTGACAGGAGCTAGTTCCACTGACACCTGGCCCAAAGAACTTCAGCCACTGGTTAGTTTGCTGCCCACCCTAAACAATGTAATTTAAATATAATCACTTTAGCCAACATACATGCATTTCCATCATAAAACAAAAGATTACACTAACATAACATATCTAGTACTTCAGAAGCTCATAACATATCTGTGACACATAAGCCATTTGAAATGCATCCTGGGACATATAGGGGGATATTCTCAAGAACGGGCGATAATCATCGCCAACCTAGGTTAACGCAATTTTCGCGGGAAAATAACGCCGTGATAACGGCGTATTCTCAACACGCCGGCAACAGGCGATAGTGTCCCGATAACGCGTCAAATGTCTGCATTAACGGGACAGCGATAAAGAAGGAAACCCGAACGTGAAAAAAGTGGCGATGGGCCCAACAGCGATAAAAACATCAGCGATAAGCAGCGCCAGGCTTGCTATTCCCATGTCAGGCGGGAAAAATCACCATAAAAGCAGCAAAAAAAAACCCACAAACAACTGAGAAGCAGCATGGAGGGAGCTGGAGCAACTACAGAGGCCAACCAAAACCCCACAAACCCCCCGGAGGACCAGCCAGGGACCTCGGGGAAGGAGAAGGGCAAGGAGAAGAAGAAGAGGAACCCGCAATTCAGTCCGCAGGAAAACAAGATCCTGATTACGGAGGTGATAGAACACCACCAACAACTGTTCATCACCTCCACTGTGTCATTGGCAACTAAAAATGCAATATGGCAGTCAGAGTGAAGAGAAGGGAAGTGGACGACTGCAAGAAGCGCTGGAATGATGTGAAGCGCAAAACCAAGCTGAAACTCGCCAACAACCGGAAAGCAGCAATGCAGACTGGAGGTGGGAGTCCAGCGCCCCAGCAGGAGCTGGATGAGATGGAGGAAATGGTGTCCACAGTCATCAGTGGGGAGACGGTGGCAAGAGTTGGGGGACAGGACACTGCTCAACATGACCTGACCCAACAGCAACAGGGTGAGTAACGACCAGGTACTGGGGGGACGGGGGGAGACGGGCACAATGGCACACATGCACAATCAAGTATAGCACAGTGCACACCCACAATGACTCTGGATCATGTCCCTGATCTCCTTGGCATACTGCAGCACACATAGAAACAGCAAGTAGGCCCCCGTCGACAATGTGCACAGAGGGGGCCCTCCCCACACATCACTAATCTCACAAAAAACCCATGCGCATTTGCTGAACCCAGCAAAGCTGCGGGTCCGTGAGCCACACTGACAATGCAAGTGACACTGCATGACGATTAGCATGGCTGCAGTCCAATTATCATGACATGGTGCACGCCACGACACTGAGGTGGCTGAGTGTGGACCACATCCGTAAAGGAGCAGGTCACACTCTGACACATCCAGGTGCACAAACAACCCCTGACATCAACAAGACATCTGCAGACAAACCATGCCCAAGAGTCCCAACTCCCACCAAGAGCCCAATTTACCCAAGTCTGCAACATCTCAGCACTGTATAAGCACAGAAGTGAAAGGCACACCGCCTGAAAGGGATAAGGGCCAGCAAAATCAGAGTTGCAGGGGCGACTCTCCCACAATGCAGCACACACTCATAAGAATCAGAGCACATCAACATAGACAACAATGTGGTACCTACTGCAACACTTCCACAACAGAACAGAGGACACAACTGCTGCCGCTTGTGTGCAGAAACTGGCCAATCACATTTGGCATAGCATGAAACTGTGAGATGATAATGTACAAGTACAACCCCACAACCCTGATGGTGTAGAAATGTCCACTGTCCCGCATCAAATAGGCATCTCCTCCCAAACAGTCACTGTTAGAAATGGGGGTCTCTAGTTGGCAGAGGTAGGTACCTTTGTCCAAATAGGGACCCTTGCTTCTAGTCAGGGTAAGGGGGATACACTACTAAAATAACCCCTGCTCACCCCCTTGGTAGCTTGGCACGAGCAGGTAGGCTTATCTCAGAGGCAGTGTGTAAAGCATTTGTAAACACATACAGTAACCCAGTGACAACACTACAGATGGACACCACACAGGTTGTAGTATAAAAATAAGTATTTTTATATAGACTTAACACAAGACCCAAAACGACAAAAATCCACAATACAATACGAAAAATGACTGTCAAATGGTAGAAAATAGCTCAGTTCAATAAAGATGATAAATGCGACACTTTACGTTCAATGAACCTTTGGATGCGTAATGCGATACAAACAAAAGAGTTGCAGGGAAGGTGATGCGTCGGTTCCTTACACGCAAGAACGGTGATGCGTCGGTTCCTTGCTCCGGGGGAGGTGATGCGTCGGTTCCCTACTGCTGCGTAGGGGACGGTGATGCGTTGGTTCCTTACCGGAGAGGAGGTGATACGTTGGTTCTTCACCGCGTGGGGAGATGATGCGTCAGTTTCTTACTGCGCTTCTGTGGCGATGCGACCAGCAGCGCCTCGATGCGATGACGACCCGGTGCAATGAAACAAAGTGGCGTGTTCCTCTTGATGCGACAACGAAGGGAGCGATGCGTGCACGCCCGACGGCCGTGCGGCGACTTGGTGAATCTTCTGAGCCGCGACAGGTCCTGCGACATGCTTTTCCGGTGATGCGACGGCGTCTGCTGCGACAGCGACACTCTTCTCCGGTGATGCGCGGCGCTTCGGTGATGCGATGGCGGCAGCGGCGGCACGCTTTCTCGGCGATGCGACGACAACTGCTGCGGTGGCGACACGCTTCTTCTTCGTGAGTCGCGCTTCCAGCTCCCAGCGACACAAAGTCTCTCAGAAGGCCCAACACAACAGCAGGCACTTCAAATTCCCAGCAAGGGAATTCAGGGGAGCTGGTTGGTGAAGTCTTGTGTCCCTGAGACTTCAGCAGGAGGCAAGCTCAATCTTCAAGCCCTTGGAGATTTTCTGCAAGATGATGAAAGTAGACACAACGTTCCTTTCTCCTTTCTTTGGCAATCAGGCAACCACTGCAGACCAATCCCTCAAACAGCACACAGCATAGGGATAGTCTCCTCCTTCAGTTTCTCTGGTTCCTCTCCTCAGCAAAGGTTCTTCTTGTTTCCCAGAAGTGATCTAAAATCTTGGGGTCTGGGCCCCAGTATTTATACCCATAAATCCTTTGTCCTCTGAAGGCAGAGGGTCCTGTACCTAGTCCAAACCAGTTCTGGGTGCATTCTGCCAGTGCACAACTTCTTCCTTTGTCAGTGTGGGCCAGGGACATCAGACGCACCACAGGAGGTGGAGCCAGCAGTGTGGAAGGCAGGCACAGCCCTATTCAGGCCCAGGTGCTACTCCTCCCACCACTCCTCATGCAGATAGGTCTATCCAGCCTAGTGCTGACTCACCCTGCCTCCTGGAGTCCCCCAGCCCCTGTCACTCACAAACCCAGACACACAATACACAAGCTAGCAGAGGCAGGCTGGATGGTTAGGCAAGAAAATACCTACTTTCTAAAAGTGGTATTTTCAAACACAGAATGTTAAAACCAACTTCACTAAAAGATGTATTTTATCATTCTGAGTTCAGGCATACTAAATTCGTTTTTCTACCATGTTCCCTGGGTCAGTTAGGATCATAAGATGTTATAATCAAACTGCCCATTCTGGCCTATGGGAACAGGTAGCCTTGCAATAGTGAAAAACGAAATTGGCTGTAATTCACTATCAGGACATGCCACACACACCAGGGCATGTCCTACCTTACACCTACAATGCACCCTGCCCTAGGGCCTACCTTAGGGGTGACTAATATGCAGGAAAGGGAAGGTTTGGGGACTGGTAAGTGGGTGCACTTACCAAGTCGACATGGCAGTACCAGACTGCACACAGGCTCTGCAATGGCAGGCCTGAGACACACTTTACAAGCTGCTCCTGTGGGTGGCACAACCAGTGCTGCAAGCCCACCAGCAGCATTTGATTCACAGGCCCTGGGCACAACCAGTGCACTGTACTAGGGTCTGACAGTGAATCAAATAGGCCACACATGGAGTCACTAATCCATACATCAATTTACCATAGGGAGCACTTGCACTTTGGCACTGATTAGCAGTGGCAAAGTGCCCAAAGCATCTAGACCAGCAAAAACATATCAACAACAGTGGAGGTATAGCGAAAAAATGGAAGGGAGACCCACGCCAAGGATGCCAGGTCTAACAGTCACAATGTACATTGTCATGCAGTCTGTTTGTAAACTTGTCCAATGCGTGAACATACATGGAACACACTGTAAACTGCATCTCCCCTTCACATTGCAGAGGGAGAATCAACACCTCCTGCAGAGCAGACCGTACATCTCTTCACTGATGATGAAGAGGACCTCCACACCATTGACACTGACGCCCTCCAACAGCTCATGGACACCCTCAGCACCCCACCCCCAGGAGCAGGGCAGCCCAGCTGCATCGAGGAGATCCCACCCCCTGCACAGACCACACAGCAGGAAGCACCCACCACCACGGCTGTCTCCCAGGACCCCCATGACCAACACATGGCATTCCAACACCGTGTGTTAGAGGGCCAGAAGGAGATGGCTGATCAGGTGCGGGTAGGGTTCGACCTCATAGCAGCCAAACTAGTTGCCATACATGGGTGTCTAAGTCCCATCAGGGACCACTTACAGTCCCTAACGGACACCCACAGTCCGCTCCATGCTCTCCAACAAGCCATGGCTGACATCGCTGGAGTCATGACTCTGAGACAAGAACAACTGTCTAGTCAGAGTGGTTCCAGCGATGTCAGCCGGGAGTTGGGACACATGCAGAGGCTCATAGAGAACATGGAGCGGATGCAGGCGGAAAGAATGGCTGCCACGGCTGCACACCAGCGAGATGTAGCTGGGATCTTCCATGCCCTGCAGATCCTCATCATGGCATTGCTGCCACAATGCCTGGCGCAGATGAATGCTCCTGCTACTACTCCATCCACATCTCCGCCCCCTGATGTGTCAGTGCCTCACAGTGCAGCAGACAATCCACCTCCGGCCCCTGATGTGTCACTGCCACACAGTGCGGCAGACATTCCACCTCCGGCCCCTGATGTGTCAGTGCCACACAGCGCTGCAGACAAAAATCCACCACCCACATGTGAGGCACATCATACATCCGAGGACGATGATGTGGATGATTCTGCCTTTGTGGTAAGAAGGAAGCGGTAGCATTCATCTCCGCCATATGGCCTGTTTCAGCTTGGTTCTGCCCCCTGCAACATGCCCTGGAATAACACCTTCCACTGTCCCCCAATACACTCTGCGACACTCACCTTGGCCCTCGACATGGACTGCCATATTTGGTTTGGTTACCAATGACACAGCAATCAGACTGCGGACTGAACTCTTTCTCTTCCGATGAACTTGTCAATCCCTAAAGGACTCTGGCTGGCCCTCCACGGGGCAACAATGTAAAGTGGGGTTTGCATGGCCATGTACTGGTCCAGCTTCAACACTCCACTGAATGTGATTAAAACAACAGATGTGTCATCTCTAT
Source organism: Calotriton arnoldi (assembly GCA_963921515.1). NCBI lineage: Eukaryota > Metazoa > Chordata > Amphibia > Caudata > Salamandridae > Calotriton > Calotriton arnoldi. The sequence goes on along the minus strand of CAWUFW010014207.1, from coordinate 213,928 downwards.
GATCAAGCAAGTATGAAAGTATGGATGAATGTAGGGGCAGTGATTCCCAAAAAAGGTACTCACTGGTAACTGATATCAATGCGCATGTTTGACCGTGACCCAGATAGGCAGTGAGATGACTGGGAATGTGTGAACTAGCTGTGGCCTCATTGCTCCTAAACAACAATTTCGCAATTTTACCAACTTAGCCCCACGTCAATGTAGGAAATAGGGCTGTGTGTAAAAAGTCAAAGTCAAAGTTATGTGGATGCCACAGCTCGGAGCAATGATTTGTTTGAGTGTGCAGCGGTTGGACTCCTGGGATGGTCTGTGCGTAAGTGCGAAGGTCATTCCATGCAAGAGAACTGCGAGCAAGGACTTCTGTGTGTGGGGTGTGTATGTGTTGTTCTTTGGTTAGCGCGGTGCGTAGTGTGTGAGTCGTCATCAGCTGCTATGGTATCTCTCATGGGGTGCCGTGCGCATGCAATTCCAAGGTCAGAGGTGCAGATGTGCGACCGCCTTCTAGTTCAGACAAAGGAGCTTTCATCCCTAATGTGAGTTTGTCATCGGCTTGCATTCTGGAAATGTGATGTGGATTTTGGGGGGGGGGATGTCACTGCTTCGCCTTCCGGCACGGTTGGACCCTTACCAGCCATGTACATGCCCTCACGGTCAATTTTGCATGCTCTGATGTAGCAGTGGTGTTTTGCTGCAGTCTGACAGTGATGGGTACAGGTAGCTGTGAGGAGGCGCGTGACTTCTCACCTTGCACCTATTAGCTGACACTGTTCACTACTATTGATGGATGACGTCCATGTACACATGTGATCTGTATATGGCACATATGTCCAGGGGACACCTTGGTGTGTCCCACGCAAGGTATTCCTGCTGGCTTTTTGGCTGGTGTGCATCTCCCATATTGCTGAGGTGTTCACTGTGCCCCCATCCCCCTTACGTCCATGTTGCTCATGTTGTGGGACTTGAGTCACAGGGTGCATATCTGCATCAGGGTGGTTCATATTTGACCCCAAATGACACCCGCAATTTCATTTTTGACCCCAAATGACACCCTGTTGTCTTTTTTTGAACACCTATGACAGGCTTCATGTCATGTTTTTGTACACATGTGATACGCTGATGAGTGGGATTACGTACTACATTTGACACCCTGAAATGGCATTCCAAATACGTGACACCCTGAACAGCCTCTCTGTGCAGAGGTGACATACCCACCATCTATTTGCTATTTGTGAGATTGTTAGCACTTAATGTTGCACTTACACTTGTCAGAGTGCTGTGCTAATGCAGAGGACTGACATGCACACAGGGAATGTGTGTTGCAATGAATTTATTAGCACATGCTGTTCATGTGGTCATTTTGTACTGTTCCATGATTGCTAAGGACAGTCACAATGTGACGTGCTCATGCGAAGAAATTGTTAATGATTGTGTTCCTTCGGGTTATTCCTGCTGCAGCTGCAGTGGGGTGTGGTCCACCTGCCTCATCTTCCTCATCATCGTCCGGTGCATCTGGCACTCAGATTCATGGGGCATTGGTGCGGACACATATGTTGTGCAATACACAACATGCAATGATCATCTTGCACACTATTTCTGGGCTGTACAGAAGCCTTCCACCTGTGATGCCCAGGCACCTGAAACGTGACTTTAACACACCAAATGTGTGCTCAACAATGCCCCTGGTGCGTTTGTGGGCCACATTGTACTGCCTCTGGGCCGAGGTGTTCGGGGCTCGGAGGGGTGTCATCATCCACGGGCAGAGTGCATATCCTTGATCACCTGTGAGAGGTAAGTGAGATTAGTGTAAATTGGTGGTTCTGCATGCTGTGTTGGCAGACTTACAAGTTTTGTGGTGTGTGATTTGTGTGACTTTAGGATTCATGTTTGCCATGTATTGCTTCTGGCAAATGTGCGGGATCAATGTGTATTACGTAGCCTCACAGCTGCTCCTCCCTCCCCCGAGCCTATTTACTTGTGTGCACTGCGCGGTTGCATCACTTGCACTCCTACGGCACACCATTGTCATGCCTGTTTGCGCATGTCCGCAAGCATGACAACAACACTGTAATGTTGGCCGTTGAAGGTGGGCAGCCACGTGTGTGTAGGCCTATGGTAAGGATAGGGCGGACACAGATGTGGAGTTCAGGCCTGGCTGAACTCGCGCTGCGATTGAGGCTAGGCCTTTGGCTTATGCTGTGGCAATGAAGATACACACACAACAGTTGGCATGTATGAGCCAAGACCCCGAGCGGTCTTGCGCTCCTTTATTTATCCATTTGGGTGAGCCCGCCCTCCGGGTGCATGCTACATTGCAAGATTGTCGATTAAGGGCCGGGTGGCGCCAACACTACAACAGAGACACACGCCATAGTTACTTTTGTGGCCAGCTCGGAACTGAACCACGCCCAGAGCCCGGAACTGAACCATGCCCAGAGCCCAGAACTGAACCATGCCCAGAGCCCCGGGCCATTTCTTCACACTCCTCACACGCCTACGCGTGGGCCGCCGTCGCGGCGCTAGGATGTCGTGCGCTTCGGAGTACGTCTCCAGACGTTCCGCCCAGGCTTTCCAGCGGCCTGCCTGGGACGGGGTGGCCCCATGACTGTGAAGGGCTCCAGTGGCGTTACCGAGGACATGCTGTTGGCTGCTGGAGGCGGACTTGTGGGATAGCCCCATGGGACGATGACTTGCAGTGCACTGAGGTAGGCCCACCTGAAGAGCTGAGCGGGTGTGCAGCCTGCGATGATGCAGTGGGCCTGTGGGATGGACTGGAATGGATTTGTCGGAGACCTGCTGGACCGCAGTGTAGGCCGGAGGGACCAGTCAGCACACACAGAACTCTGCGGTGCGGTGCCGCAGGGTGCGCTGGGGGCCTGTTGCGTGGAAGCCTGTGATCGGCTGAGGAGGCTGCCAAGCTCGCGGGCCTCGGCCTTGAAAATTGCACCGGCACGTGGTGGGCCCTCTTGGAGACACGCCGGTGGCGGCAGGTGAGCAGTGAGGCCTGGGTGAGCAGGGGCGGGCAATCACCGCTGGGCGCCGGACGGGTCTGGGGCCCAGAGGGCTGGGGTGCAGCAGGTGCACAGGATTGCGCAGGCACCACCGTTCACAGCGGCGGCCTCGTGGCAGGGTGAGGGGCGCCACCCTGGCAGACACGGCCCTGCAGGCGATGACGAGATGTGCGCTGGGTGGCGTGTGACATAGCCACCTCGTCGCCGGTGTAAATTTGGCCGTGGAAGGTGGTTGGCCACGTGTGTGTAGGCCTATGGTCAGGATATGGCGGACACAGAGACACACGCAGTAGTTACTTTGGTGGCCATCCCGGAGGTGAACCACGCCCAGAGCCCCGGGATATTTATTCACACTCCTACGCTGGACTGGCGTACGCCGGCCCAGCACACTACGCTTACGCTTACAGGGGGGGCGACATAGCTACATGTCCAAGGTCTTCCCCACTGCCCGAGGTAACATGGTTGCGTCCACTGTCCACAACACTACAAACACCAGCAGTATATGTCCACATGGACATGTCTGTGCTCTGCATACTCAAGACTGTCCAGCACATCACTGCCACACTTGGCATTGTGTACATTCTTATTCATGGGTCCATTGCCTCCTTCGCACATTCTTGGTTCCCACCTCTCCCCACATTCTGCAATTGTGTGGCAGAGGGGCAATGCCTTTGTGGATGGTTTGTCTACATGTCTGACCCCTGTTACCACAGTTACTTGTGTTGTCGTGTCTGGTAGGTGGGAATGTTGGTTGGCATGTTGTATGTGATTTTGTTACGTGTGCATTCCCACAGTTGTGAGTTGTATGATTGTGGAGTTGAGGTGTGTGGTGCTTACCAACGAGCAGTGCATTTCCATAGGTGCCATCCTGAAAGCGCTGGTTGATGATGGACTGTCTGAAGATGTAGGAATCATGCACACTGCCTGGGAAGTTGGCGACAACATTGGTGAACAGTCCCCGGTGGTCCACTATTGCCTGCACATTGATGGAATGCGTGTGCTTTCTGTTGCGGTAATTATGTGCAGTGTTGGCAGGGGGCACAAGTAGGACATGTGTGCAGTCAATTGCCCCCAACACGTGCGGGAAGCCAGCTATGGCGTAGAAGCCTTGCTTGGTCTCCAGCTGTTCCTGCGCAGTGTGGGGGAAGTGAAGGTGCTGGGGTATCAAGCTGATGATGGCATCCAAGACAGGTGTGAGGAACTTTGATAGGGCTGGCTGTGAGACTCCTCCGACTCTGGCAGTTGCTGGTTGGAAGGTACCAGAGGCCAACAAGTGCAGCACAGCCAGCAGCTTTGTCTGCGGAGGGATGTTGGTTGTCCGCTGTGTTGGCACCGTCAGCCTGTGGGCAATGTGGGTCAGGATGCGGAGGATGGTTGTCCTTTTGAGCCTGTAGTGGGCAATGACATCCTCTGGCGTTAAGTCTCTGAGGCTGGTGCGTTTTCGGAAGGTCTGCTGTCTTGTTCTGCGCTGCCTCGCTAGCAGTCCGGGGGGGTGGTCCTGGGGGTGGGGGTGGTCCTGGGGGTGGTGGCGGTGGGTGTTGTGGCCCTCTTGGGTCTCCAAGCTGCATGATTAGTAGCTCCATGGCATCTGTTGGTCTTCAGATGTGGCTCTGGGCTGGGCTTCCTTTCACTGCAGGTTTTCGTCCTACTTAAGACCAGGAAAAAGCAGGTCTTAAGTCCCTGCTGCTAACGTGCCTTATCACCTGTTTTTGGTCCGCATTGCCGTTCTGGCTGGTCGTTGAGAATATCGCGAAGTGGTGTTATCATGGGTTTTTGCACGGGAACGCCTACTCTGCATATGATTAGCGTTAGTTGGCGCTGTCAGCCTTGGCGATGTTTTTAGCGGCAGCTATCGCAGGTAAACTGACGATGTCGGCTGTTAGCGCAGGCTTGTGAATAGGGCGATAAATCTATCGCCACTTTCGTGGTGGTAAAGTGCCGCTAATTCGGTGATGAGTCCTTGAGAATATGCCCCATAGTCTGTTGATTATAATATGACACAATAGAAGTTTAGTTAAAGTGTATGCCTTATATAAAGTGTCGTTAAGACGACAGTTGTGAGCCCATCAAAATGTAAACGCTACATGCGTAACACTGTTATTTTTATTTCTGTAATGATTGTATGCAGAAACAATAAGCATTGTGTTTTCCTATAGTGTACACTTCTCACCCTGAGGAAAAGAGAAGCGCCATGGCACCAGAAGAAGCGGGGCAGACATGGGAGACACCAGTATGTCAAGCTCTGTGCCAAGCTAATCTCAGCATTCAACCGTGCCGCATTGGTGTACTATGCAGTGCAGGACAAGAATCACTCCGCGAACTCAGTGTTCAGCACCCGCGCATACAAGGACACCTGATAATAGAAGTCTCCTCCATCAGTGGCAATTTTGGAGACAGGGAGTCCCCATTCTGACAAATGACACAAGTGGGGAGGAGGGTGAAGGTGGTGTACCAATTGCTAGGGTCTTCAATTAACAGGAGTCATCAATGCTGATTGTGCAGAGACAGCAACTGAAGACAATGAGCCTACTGGGGAAGAAGCTAGCGGATCAGAATAAAACAACAGTGGTCAGTTTTAAGACAATCATTGAATCTCATAAGTCCCTGGTGACACAAGGTGATAGTAGAGGAAATAACAGCACTTTGTGCATGTTCCCATGATGAAACATCCTCCGAGAGACACAGACCTGCACTCTAGATTTGAGGGGTTTAGTGGATCAGCTGACAGAATGGCAAATGCAACAGAACAACTGTCCCATCACACTGTTAATCTATGAGTAGAGATGAGGTTCTACAGCTATGATGTAGCATAGGGTGTGGCACAAATTAAATCTACCTTGGAGGAACTGCAGACTGCTACTGCGACCACTGGTGAGTACATCACATTTATTTACTTTAGTACAAATGTTATTTTAGAAAGAAAGATTCATTATTAAGTGTGATTATTTCAAAGTCCTTGCAGAACATGTGAGTAAACAGAAATAATGTTAGAAAAATGTAAACCTTTGTTGCGTTCTATAGCCAAAATTCATTTCCTACCTTTCTGAATGCACTCCCCGCTCTCTACCCTCCTCAGAGATTCTAAAGGTACCACCAGTTGGTGACAGCTGGTGAGAGAGCTAATCAATGTTTGACAAGACAGTTAGCTGTTTGGTAATGAATGGGGAAAACCCTCTTTTTTCAGCTTAAAACTCCTTAGGAAAATATTTTGTTTTATCCATCATGAGCTTCAAAAAACAGTGATGTCTTCCTTAGTACTTTAAATGATTGACTATTGCAATGCCTTGTTTACAAATATCAGGATGAAATCCTTGACTAAAATTCAAATTGTACAAAATGCGGCTGCTCGCCTTCTCTTAGGCATCCCTAAATACAAATCCGCATCTTCTGCATTCAGGCACATACACTGGCTTCCAGCTAAGAAGCATATAGACTTTAAAGCATTGTGCATTGCTTTCTAATCTCTTCAGGGCAATGGCCCTGATTATTTCAGGAACTGCTTCCAATGGTATGTTCCGCCCAGACCACTCCGGTCCACTGCAGAACACAATCTTATTGTGCCTAAATTTAGGAAAGACAACTGGGGTGGCAGAAGCTTTGTTGAAGGCACCACCAGACTGTGGAACTCTCTCCCTCGTACGGTGAAAACGATTACTAATCTGTTAACTTTCAGGAAGGCATTTAAAACATGGTTATTTAATCTCTAATGTTATTCTCCTTCTTCACACAGTTTGTCTATCTGAGGCCAGGCCTAGACGCCTCCGGGCAGTGGTGTGCTTTGCAAATCCTTTTTTCATTTAGTTTCATTCAGATTCCCTTAGAGAGATAAGCATTGTTGGAAACAAGGTTAGCTGTGAAAAATGAATTTTCTCTCTCCTTATTGCCATTCTTCTCAATAACCTTGTCTGTGGTTCTTTTTGAAAAATGAAACATTTACTTCAAAAGTGGTTGTAGGTGTCCTCTCTTTGACATGCATGTATGTACATGGGGAGGAGGGGGGTTCATCTTCTGAGTCATCATCCTCTGGCTCTATTAGAAGGTCTCTCGCTGTTGCAATATAATTAAGCATGCCACCCTATTATTGTTCATGATGTTTCTGTTGAATACTGGAATGCTCCTCCACTTTTGTGTATCACTAAAAGGCTGCCTTTCTGTAGGCCTCCACTGACCGTGTCTTTCTGTGTGCTTTTTTGTACCTCCTCTCTCTTGCTGATTGTGGATTCAGATACGGTCTTAAGGTCCAGGGTGGATATCATGCACACTGCCAGAGTGGCACCCATCCCAGTGGGAGGAAACCAGTTCCAGAATTGGTTTGCAGGGGAGTTCCTAATTTGCCTAGGGCACACCTCAGGGGTATGTCCAGAGCTCTGTACAAGGAAAGAAAGGTTCTATAATAATTCTATAATTTCTATTTGTAAAGCCCAAGCATATTGCCACCTTAAGGATTTCAACGCGCCGGGGGCCGTGGGGAAGATTAAGTGAGCTATTGCCCAGAGCCACATGATGCTGAGCTGAGCTGCCGCTGGCGCCAGGGATCGAACCGTGAGCACCACACTCTAGAGACATCTGCTCTGGCCACTGCACCACACCTCTTTCTCGTTCTGGCTTATTTGTTTTAGGTAGGCATGGGTACTGTGGGATAGTTTACAGTGAAAAACACACAGGAAGTGCTTCAAAAGTGGGTATGGGCACTCTTGGGAACTTTTACCCCATTGGCTAAGGAGTGGCCAGGAATCATCCCCACCCACAGACTGGCACTGGGCATAAAAGGATCAGCCTCCGTACCCTCTTAAGAACGCCTCTGGCTCTGTTGAAGACGGAAGAAGGACTGCACCTGTGGAGAGAAACCTGAAAGGCTGGACCTGCTCCCACTTGTACCCAGGAAAGAAGAGAGAACACCAAGGGTTAGTTGATTAGCCTCCTTTTCAGCTCCAGAAACACAAAAGCTGCAAGAAGCCAAAGTTTCTGCTGAGTCCATCTGACTAGTTCCAGCTGGATTTGCAACCAGAGGCTACCACCGGACTACCGAGCCGCCTGACATCGAACTGCCAGTCAGACTCAAATTGCTGGTTTACCCCTCAGAAAGGATGCTGACTTCCAAAAATATTTCAAAGTCTGAACATAGAGAACTTCACTGGGACCAATGTTGAGCAGCACTGTGCCTCCGATTACTCCTTCCTGGGCCTGGAACTTGGACTTCATCCTCTTGGAGTTTTCCTGCCATTGACGTTTAGAGCTGTGGACTTCCCACCGGAGTCAAGGCTACCAATGATATCTTGAGCTTTACCTGGCTCCTGTTAACAAGTCCCTCTTCGGAGCCAGCTGGCACTCCAACCCGCCGATAGCCTTCTCGGCGTCTTTTCTCCAGTAAAACGACTAAATCAGAAGATAGACTTTCCACCGGGACAAACGTGGTACGAACCTGGTACCTGTATCTGCCCCATACTCTATCACGGTCAGCCTTAATGTTTGACACTGTCTAGTGTGACCGTAGTCCCGCGGTTGGCGCTTTGTGCTTTTTGGCGTTAGACAACTCTTAAAATTGTAAAATCATATCTCTAGTTCTCTACAATAGATTTTCATATTTATGGTGTCCATTTGTTCATTAAAAGTTTCCCAATTTTTATGAATTGGAGTGGGATTTTTTTTTTATGTTGTGTTTTCTATTTTTAACTATTTCATACTGATAAAGTTAAGTCTCTGTGCTTCAGCTACCAAGGGTTGAGCTCAGGCTTAAATTATTGAGACCTAAATGGACCTAGTAAGGAATAATGACATTATTACTTTATGAGGGCTACAACCCTCTTCAACTAATAATCCACTATCTCAAAGGCTCATTTCTCTTCTTACTCCTCTGCTAGGCTCTCAAAATACATATTCTCCTGACCAGGTAAATGAGTGCCGATATTTTGAAAGAGGGCTTTAGATTATGGGGCTTATTACAATGTTGGTCGGAGTTACGATGCGAACGAACACTGTTCGGTCGCATACTCAATTTTCTCTATGGGAGCTCGTGTTACGGCCGTAAACCGGCACTAATAGAGGCTCCTATAGAGAAATGGGTGTGTGTGTAAAACCCTACACCCTTTGGCAGGCACCCCATGGCGCCTGCCACACAGTGCAGGGTTTTAACCACCAACCGTAGGCCGCAGAGGCAAGGGGGGCCCCAGGGCCCCAAATTCGCTTTCCGACAGCCTTTCCGTGTCGGGATGGCCAGCACAGAAAGGTTGTAGGAAACCAACATCGTAATCCCGACAGCGGAAACGCCGTCCATAGAGGATTACGATGTGGTTCCGACCGGCCCGAAGACTCTGAGAGCCGGTCGGAACCATGTCGGAATGACTGGCCGGTTTACGTTCCGACCGCCGACATCGTAATCGGGCAGTCGGACCGCAAACCGACCGTGTCAGTCGGAAAGCCTCCGTCCGTGATTAGAAAGCTTCCGACTAGCAGTCGGAAGCTTTCCGACCGACATTGTAATTGGCCCCTAAATGTCTGTTTTTATAGTTCACACCTGATTACCACCTGCTCTCACTTGGTGCTAAATTGTTCATGCAAAGTTCTGATTTGACACCAATTTTCAATTTGTGAATACTTGATTCATACATCTAGCAACTAGCAATTCACAATAAGGAAATTACAAATTAAGATTCACTATTTAAATAACAATTCACTATCCATTCAGTTATTAAATTAACAAACCCTTTTGTTTATGCCTTTGACACATACCATTGAGTATATTTTACGTTGAAAATCAATTTGTGACTGATTTGCGAATTGTAAAACATTTGTACATTGGGCCCATCATTTTTATTTACTGATTCTGGATTACCCATTATCTTCTGCATGTATTGTACCAGTTACTTAAATAAAACCAAATATATTTTTTCACATGTCAACTCATCATTAAAAACTTGGAGCAAATTGTGAGTATTTTTATTTTTGTCAACATAGCATTCTACATGCTGAATCGGCTTCTAATGGTGAGATTGCATGAGGAAAGCTAACCCACAGATGGAGTTTTTCTCTGGTCTGTTACTGTTTGCTCTAACTTGGGATCAGGTGATTCATTCTAACTTTACCTGATTTAATCTTCTCTATACATTTTTGGGTATAAATAATATTTTAAACCTATGTTTTGTGTTTGTAATTTCTTTAAGCCATTATATTTATTGCCACTTATTGGATCAGTTTGATTGTCTGGTCATTTTCGTAATCATAGGCATTTATTTGTTACTAGTGTGATGCAATAGTAAGTCGGAACTGTGAAACACATTACAGGAGTCATGCCTGGCAGTTGTAAATGCTACCACCCCATTACTCTGCACTGGGATGATGATGAGGTGTGCAACACCTACACAGACAAGAAGAACATGCAGTCCAGAGGCTGTGCACTCCGGTACCTTCAGAATGATAAGTTCAGATATGACATCACAAAGGATCACAATCAGCCTTATTAGGTATTTTTATCAGATAAGAATAGGAGCACAGGTGTACTTGTTAGTTACAATTATTGTGTCAAAAAGACCTTTAGGGCCATATTATCAAGAACAGGCGATAACATTATCGCCTCTTTAGCGGCAGGAAACAGCCGCTAAAGCAGCGATAAGGGGCTTGATAATATGCCCTATAGAATTCCAATAGAAGCCCAGGTTTGATGTCCTTCACACCAGAACCTGGGCTTCTATTGGAATTCTAAATGGCATATTATTAAGCCTAAAGCGGCGATAATGTTATCGCCTGTTCTTGATAATATGGCCCTTAGTGTTCTCACTATTTAAATTATGTTAAGATGAGCTATCAGCACCTTGTTCTTTAGTGTGTATCTGAATGACACTCAAAATCAGAAAATTCGGGAGACTGGTATCCCTTTTTAGTATTTAATGATGGCACAGTCTTGGAGCCCAAGGCCTCTTTGCTATTGCCTGTGCCTGAAGTGGAAACCAATCACTGAAGTGTAGCTTGTTGCTTATGCTGTACAGTATAATGATCTTGGATTAACTGCTTCCTTTCTATATGTTTCTTCTGGGTGAACTCTGCACTTGCATAGGCATAGATTCACCAAGTGGTAGCCAAAGTCACTTCAAGGGTTGACCATTGTCCACCAACAAATGCCTCTTTGGTCCTGAGGAGTTATGGAAACTAGAGAAACTGGAAACCACAGAAAGTAAACAGGGTTCCAATGTCCCTTATTACTTCCTTTTCCTGTTACAGGTTTTATGACACCTGAGAACAGGGGTGGCAAGGGCAGTGTTAGGGTAACAAAGGGTAATCCAGGGGTGGTAACTTCTTTCCCTGGTGACTGCTAGCTGACGTCCATAAGCAGTGTAAGAACACGTTTTACTGAGTATAATGTGGTAGAAATAGACTTTCCATGCCCTAGCTGGGGCAAGTGGTCAGTCTCTACATAGAACATGTGTCTGTAGGTATTTTCAATAAGCCTCGGTGCAGAACAAGCCCCCCTCCTATTCTACTGTTTATCGGTTACATCCACAGAGAAGATGAAAGTATATAGGTACTTCAAAATCATTCCCCTATGTAGCTATGAATGCATGTGATTTGAGCATGTATAGTTGTGTGCGTCCATGCATATGAGCCCATATATGTGTGTATGCGCCCATGCACTTGGAGGTCATCTAGCTGTAGGTTATTTTAAAGGCAGGCTGCTCTCACTTCCCATCCCTCTTCTCTATGGGATTGACGTACGATGGGATGCGGAGCCTTCCACTGTGATTCTCTAGATAGAGGCAGGAATGATATGATAACACTGATTGCCTTCTCCATGCATTAGTTTGACATCACATTTTACCAGCAGACTAGTCGGGTCATTTCAGCTATGACCCAGGAAGCATTATGCAGCGATGAGCTGAGCTCGGGTTTTTGACCATGGTGTTATCTTCCTACAACAGTAAACACAAGAACCAACTGAGTGGTGGCAAGAGTACTTTTGGGGGCATATTCTCAAGGAGCCATCGCCGAGTTAACGGCACTTTATCGCAGCCAAAGTTGCGATAAATTTATCACCCCATTTACAAGTTGGTGTTAACAGCCCATAACACCAGTTTACCCGCGATAGCAGCCGCAAAAAACGTCGCCACAGATGACAACCGCAACTATCGCTAATGAGATGCAGAGTAGGCGTTCCTGTGCAAAAAGCCGCGAAAACACCACTCCGCAACATTCTCAACGACCAGCCAGATCCGCGATAAGATCACAAAACATGCGATAAGGCGCGTTAGCAGCAGGAAACTGCTCCGACCTGGTGCAAAGTCGGACGACAGCCTGCACCACAAAAGAGAGCCCAGCCCAGAGCCACACCTGAAGAACAACAGATGCCATGGAGCCACTGAACATGCGTGCCGGACACCCAAGAGGGCCACAACACCCACTGCCACCACCCCCAGGACCACACACCCCCCCGGGCCCCACCCCGGGTACCCCCCACCTCCCCCGGACCAAGACACAGCACATCAACTGCACAAAACCATGAACACAAGCACCCACCTGATGTCGCACAATTGCAACAATCAACATACATGTGAGCACTGAAATCCTGATTCATACATACACCATTGAAAGACCAAACAAAATGTCACATTCTAATTTGTCACCAAACAACTATTTTGAGGAGTCATGGCGGGGCATCCCTGGACAATCTGTGACTCACAGCCTGCAAGACAATATCCAAGATAAGAAGGTGTGTCAGGCACTCATCAAAGGACAGGGAGAGAAAGAGAGAGAGAGAGAAAGAAAGAAAGAGAGAGAAAGAGAGAGACTGAACAAGGAGCGCAAGGCCAATCGGGCCCTTGGCTCATGCAAACATGCCAACAGCTGCGTGTGTCTCGAAATCTGTGCACCCCAAATCACAGGCCTGGCATCAAAGTCAGCGCGAAGTCCACATCACAATTAAGACATGCGAGCAGTAGTCAGACTAAAATCAGGAATGAAAGCTCCTTTGTCTCAACACACAAGGCCGAAGGCCAACCAAACCCCCGACCTTGGTCCTGAATGCGGCTGGCACACCCTGCGTGAGATACATACCAGCCTCCGACGACTCCCACACCACAAACTGCGCTAATGAAACACCAACGTGCCCACACACTTGTCCCTGCACGACCTACACCTGCAAGGGATGCCCTTGACACATTGGTTAAAAACTACCCATACGTCCAAACGTTGCACACACATACGACTCATTGCCCAGAGCTGTGGCATATAGTCCACCGAACTTCCGCCGGTCAGAGGAGTGCCGGTGCCACAAGACCAACAAACGCAATGGCAGGCATTCCCGGGCACATGCACAACCCCTGTCACGTGGAACTGTACCGTGCACGAATGCTGCATCTGTTGGGATCCCTGCCAATGGTAGTGTTGCGAATCAGTTTCCGTCTGAGTTTCCGTCTTGCCTACGTCACCTGCGTCCAGCCCTGGTTCCACTGTCGATCATGCACATTCGAGTGGCCCATGGAGGTCTGCCTATCCAACGCAACGGTAGCTGAATTGGATTATGACCTGACAGTGCGCCCCCTGTTGGCCCACGAACAGGAGTGTCACCTGGATAGCTGTGCATGGGATGCACTGATCCTTGGCGTATGTGCTGGCAGTTGCGCATGGGAAATTGCACAACTCCTCATGTGCAGTGACCACATCGAGGCGCTCCCCTATTGGGCTGTGTTGCGGATTGGGGAAACGGCATGGACTGAGCACATCTGCCTGGACCAGTTAATGGATTGGCTCACGCTGGTGTTCCTTGAACCCGACAACGACGTACTATTGGAACACATTGCACATGAAGCTGCGCTGTCATTTATGGACGAGTAACTACGTTCCTGCAGCCACATCGGATTGTCACCCACAGCACTGGTCCCAACACCTTGTAGCATTGTGGGGAATGCTCATATATCCCACCACAACAGAGGACATGTCTGCCTTCGTCTGTACTCTGAATGCATGTACGTGGAACTACGCGTGTGTACACACACCTGTGCAAGGTGATGCAGTTCCATGGTCAGAGCAGCACAGCGTCATTTGGCAACGTTACCAAGTCGGACACACTGCTGGTGGGAGAGTACACACATGGCAATGTAGCACGGCATGTGAACTTGTCGGACCCTTTCACCTGATCACTGTCAGCAGAGCAGACAGTCGGCGCAGTCGGGTGGCAGAGCACTATGCAGACCACATGGGCTGTGAGTCGTGCCCCCTCACACGGGGCAATGGGCAGACGCCAAACAACACATGACTCGTCCAGCAAGGTAAGGTGGGCATAGACCGTTGCCATCTGTGATGATTGGTGTTCATTTTTGCCTCCCCATTTCCTGAACCTCGACATGTTCCCATGCTGCGTGTAAGTGTCTTAAGCATGTCCCTGCCTGTTGTGGCCGTTGCCTTGTCCGTACTGACACGCACATGCCAATAAAGTCTACGCAACACCACTGGTGTCTAACTGTGATGAGTGTTGATTAGATTGACCACTCGTGTGCCACAATGAGCATCGTCCCTACACAGGGAGGAACTGACTGACGCATGTACAATGGGGGTGGGTCCCTTTTGACAGCTCCACCTCTGTGAGCCAGACATTGTTTTGGGATAGTTGCTGGCCGACCTGTGCACTTACGTGTCTTCAGCAATGTGAGTATGGTGTCCAACCTCTGACCATGTTGAGCAATGTTATAAATCATAACAGAATGTGTCCACACAGATGTGTGTGAGTAGGTATGCGACGTGAAGTTCTGTTGTCCCATGTGATGTAGGACACCACTTCTGGCCTGCTACCGATTTGGTCATTCCTACACACAGCCCTATTCAATACATGGACTTGTGCCTATGTTGGGGGGTTGTGAGATTGTTGTTAAAGTGCAATGGGGACACAGCTAGTACTCACGTTCACAGTCATCCAATTGGCCATGTGTCTCGGGGATAAACATGCGCATTGACGTCATTTACCAGGGTGTACCTTCTTGTGCAATCATTGTCCCTACATCCAGCCATACTTCCATACGTGAGTGAACATAGTCATGACACATCTGCATGATTTCGAATGTTTTATTCACATTCTGGTGAATGACGGAGAAGGAGCTGTACATGGCCATCCAAGCCCACATAACATGGAAGCCCAGTGGTGGGCCAAACAGAGTCCTTTTGGGATTGAAAAGTGATTTGGAAGAGGGGGAGTGCAGTCCGCAGCAGGATTGCTGTGTAATTGTCAAGCAGTGGAGATATGGCAGTCCGTGTCGGGGTCCGGGTGAATGTCGCAGAGTATTCCGGGGGTCAGTGGAAGGTGTTGTCCCAGGGCATGATGCATAGGGCAGAGCCAGGCAGGGCAAACCATATGGAGGTGATGGATGCTACTGCCTCCTTTCTCACACAGTAATTACCATCCACATCTTACTCCTCTGATACTTCTTCTGTGTCGGGTGTGTCCGGTGTGTGTGGCGGTGTGATGGCTGCATCACTGTGTGCCACTGACACATCAGGGTGCGAAGGTGATGGGGCTGCATCACTGTGTGCCACTGACACATCAGGGGTCGGAGATGTGTGTGTCGAGGTTCCTGCAGCAGCCATCTGGAACAGGCTCAGTGGCAGCAATGGCAAGATGAGGATCTGCAAGGCATGGAAGATCGCAGCTACATCTCGCTGGTGTTCAGCAGCGGCAGCCATACTTCCAGCCTGCATCGGCTCCATGGTCTCCATTGTCCTCCGCAACTGTGCCAACTCTGTGCTGTCATCGCTGGAGCCTGTCTGCCTAGACAGTTCTTGTATCCGAGTAATGGACCCAGCGATGTCAGCCAAGGATTGTTGGTGGGCATGGTGCGGACAGTGGGCATCCGTTAGGGACTGTAGGTGCTCCCTGATGGGACTCAGGCACCCACGTATGGCATCGAGTTTGGTTGCCATGAGCTCGAAACCCAGCCACAGCTGATCTGCCATCTTCTCCTGGCACCCTAACACACGGCGTTTGAAATCCATGTGTTGGTCGTGGGGGTCCTGGGAGGCAGCCGTGGTGGTGTGTGCTTCCTGCTGTGTGGTCTGTGCAGGGTGTGGGCTCACCGCGAAGCAGCTGGGCTGCCCTGCTCCTGGAGGTGGGGTGAGGAGGCTGTCCACGAGCCGTTGGAGTGTGTCTGGGCAAATGGGCAGGGTGTCCTCTTCATCATCACTGAAGAGATGTGTGGTCTGCTCTGCAGGAGGTGTTGATTGTCCCTCTGCAATGTAAAGGGGAGATGCAGGTTAACAGTGTGTTCCATGTATGTTGACGCATTGTAGATGTTTACATTCAGACTGCATGACGATGTACATTGTGACTGTTTTGGTGAAGCTGGCTATTTGATGGGAGTCAGTGGACATTTCGACTACATGACGGATGTGTGGTTGTACTCGTACATTATCATCTCACAGTGTCATGCATTGCCAGATGTGATTGGCCAGTTTCTACGCACGAGAGGCACCAGTTGTGTTCTCTGTCCTGTGGTGTAGGGGTTGCACTCTGTCCCACATTGTCGTCAATGTTGATGTACTGTGATTGCTATGTGTGTGTGCTGCATTGTTGGCGATTCGCCCCTGCTGCTCTGCATTGGCGGACCCTTATCCCTTTGAGTCGGTGTGCATTTGACTTGTGTGCTTTTCGGGTGCTGGGATGTTTGCGACTTGAGTCATTTGTGCTACTGGAGATATTTGGTACTCTTGTGCATTGTTTGTCTGCAGATGTGTTCTTGACGTCATGGGTCGTAGGTGCACGTGGATGTGTCAGAGTGTGACCTGCTCCTTTACGGATGTGGTCCACACTCAGCCACCTCAGTGTCGTCTTGTGCACCATGTCATGTATTGTGACTTCAGCCATGCTATCTGTCATGCAGTGTCACTTGCATTGTCAGTGTGGCTTACAGAGCCGCTGCTTTTCTGGATTCAGCACATGTGCATGGGTAGGTTGTGGCATTGGTGATATGGAGGGGGGCCCATTTGTGCAGATTGTGGACGGGGGCCTACTTGGTGTTTCTATGTGTGCTGCTGTGTGCCAAGGGTATCAGGGACATGTTCCACACTCATTGTGGGTGTGCAGTGTGCTGCACATGATTGTGCATGTGTGCCATTGTGCCCATCTGCCCCCGTCTCCCCAGTCCCTGGTCGTTACTCACCCTGTTGCTGTTGGGTCAGGTCATTTCAGGCTGTGTCCAGACCCCCAACTCCTTGCACCGTCTCCACACTGATGACTGTGGCCACCATTTCCTCCAGCTCATCCAGCTCCTCCTGTGGTGCAGGACTCCCACCTCCAGTCGCCTTTGCTGCCTTCATGTTGGCAGCGAGTTTCTGTTTGGTTTGGCTGTGCACTTCATGCCAGCGCCTCTTGACCTCCTCCATTGACCTCCTCGACACTCCGACTGCATTCACTTTGGTGACGATGGACTGCCATATTTCCGTTTGTGTTGCCAATGACGCAGTAGAGGTGACGAACAGTTGTTGGTAGTGTTCTATCACCTCCGTGACTGTGATCCGGTCTTCCTGTGGACTGAACCCCGTCTTCCTCTTCCTCTTCTCCTTGCCCTCGCCCGAACACGGGGTTCCATGCCGGTCCTCCGTGGGGCTTGTGGAGTTCGGCTTGTCCTCTGCACTCGGTCCGGGTGCATCCATGGTGCTACGCAGTTTGGATTTTTTTGTTTTTTTTTGCTTTTATAGTGCATTTTTACGCATGACGCGTGTGTATTGCAGGCCTGTCGCTGGTTTTTGCTGATTTTGGTATTGCGCTTTGTGGCATTGCAACTATTTGGGGGATCGTGTTTCGCATTTTTTGTTTGTCCCGTTGGTTTTTACGCGGTCATTTGGCGGGTTATCATGCTGCTATCGCATGGTGCCGCGGGGTTGGGAATTGGACGTTAAGATGGTGTTATTTTCTCGCGATGGACTGCGATATGCAAAGTTGCGTTAAGCTAAATTTGCGATGATTATCACACGTTCTTGAGAATATGCCCCTTGGTGTCATTGCTGCCGCATGTAACATGGCGCTGATGCATACCCAGATCAGATGCGAGTTTGCTTACATACAGGGGATTTCCTTTTGTGTTTTTATATCACACTTTTATTGAGATAGTGGAGGAACTTTTCATGGGTCTATAGTTCTTCTGCAAGTTTATGAGACTCGTTTTCTTGATAACTATTTTAAAATATTGCCAGGTGTGAGAGGTGGAGACCACTAAAAAATCCACCGGGATACAGCAGCCAATATACTATATTGAGGCGGAGTGCGACCGTAAATCGAGGCAAACATGAAATTCTGCGAAAAGGTAGCATTTAAGAGAAGTGGTGGGATTTAAGGTTTGGCACAAGATACCTGCAAGGCAAGAGCAACTGTGATCTCGGTGGAAAATTCAAAGAGTTATGTCAAATACACGGCAATCATTACAGCCACAAGTATTGAACACATTAATAAAAGATGTGACCATTTCAGACAGAAATTCCATTGTTTTAAAACAATAATTGAATTTGATCAGCATTTGAGTCAATAGCCAAATGAGAATAGATCAGTCATCGTATAAATAAATTGAATCAAAAGTTTTTAGGTCAAAATGGACAATATGGTAATAAAGCAATAACCTCATCAGTACCACACAATCATAAAAAATGCTTACAAATTCTTGGAAATATCGTCATTTAATAATTGTTCAAAACGGCTCATTTACATTATTATGTGAGTCTGTCGGCCTCAAAAGGTGCCAAAGTGATTAGAGCTTTCCAAGATTGGTTAAACAACATAGTAATTAAATCTCTACACTTAAATAGAGCTGAATTCCCAATGTGCAGCAATGGAGGCATGTTTTTATTCTCCTAGCATATTCCACAGTTTAAATATTTAAGACTGTATTTGGCTAAAAAAAAAAAAGGCTTGTACAAAATTTCATGCCATGCTAGTGTCCGGACTTAACCAATGGAAGGAGGATACGTTTCTTTTTGTCAGAACATTGCTTGGCCTTTTGATAAAGTCCTTGTTCTTTATCACTCTAAAGCAATACTAAAAGCAGCAGACCTTTTCCATTTAGGGACCTAGAATCTGGAATGACATCCCGGTATCCTTCAGGACCGCCACAATGCTTAAGAAAAAGTTGAAGACGCAACTCTTTATAGAACACTACATCACAATGTTGTGTCCATACACTTTTGCACCCAGAATCCAGCTACTTCTCCTATCCCTTCCTGATGGCATGCTTGCCTTCGACCTTGTACAACATTCTGCTGCCTTTTGGCTAGGTGCGCTGTATAGAAATACCACATTCATGCATAAATACAAACATACATACATACCATTCCCTACTAATGATTAAAGTGAACAATTTTGTGGAGGAAATTTTGACAGGGCAGAAGAATACCACCTCATTTGCACATGACCCAACAAGCATTTCACTGACTCATAATTTACTATATGACTTGCACTAAGGGGTGAAATCTTACGGGTGTTATGGGATGGTCTTTATCAGTCTTGTTTTGTAAAGCAGTAACCTACCATCAGTTCTGTATCTTGACCTCACACGTGCAGTGTGCCTGTCTTTCTGAGGTTTTAGCCATGACCTGACTTCAGGTTGCCAGAATGGCGATCATCTGACTTTGGGAACCTTATGGAGTATGAGAGGGGCTCAAAATGTGCCTTCTTCTGGTGAGGAAAGCGATACCAAAGGGGATGATGGACGGAGCGTTAGAGCAAATCAAACACTCACCCCCAGTCAACTGATCTGGGTTTAATCCATCATCATTCTTTAGCTCACTCCACCACCCCAGTTCAGACATGGCCATATGCAAATCAGTCTGACCCTGTGCCTCATGGCAACAGTCCAGCCCGAACTGCCAAGCCATGTCTTCCCTGGACCGGAAACAAGCATCCTGGGACCGGTGTCTGGCTTTTCAGCCGTCATCAGCCAGGCTAGCTTGAATCCAGTGGCAAAGTGAGCAAGGGACCCACGTCTGGGCATACCCTGCCAACTTAGGGCGAACAAAGCGATACCAAAGGGGATGATGGACGGAGCGTTAGAGCAAATCAAACAATCACCCCCAGTCAACTGATCTGGTTTAATCCATCATCATTCTTTAGCTCACTCCACCACCCCAGTTCAGACATGGCCATATGCAAATCAGTCTGACCCTGTGCCTCATGGGAACAGTCCAGCCCGAACTGCCAAGCCATGTCTTCCCTGGACCGGAAACAAGCATCCTGGGACCGGTTTCTGGCTATTCAGCCATCATCAAACAGTCCTAGGATGCTTGTTTCCGGTCCAGGGAGGACCTGGCTTGGCAGTTCGGGCTGGACTGTTCCCATGAGGCACAGGGTCAAGACTGATTTGCATATGGCCAGGTCTAAACTGGGGTGGCATGGTGAGCAAAAGAATGATGGATTTAACCCAGATCTCTTGACTGGGGGTGAATGTTTTGATTTGTTCTGCATTCCGTCCATCAATTGTGTGTCTTTTGCTTCTTCTGGTGAGGAGCAGTCAATGTCATCTGTGCCATGCACATTTTGCACCGGTTTTATTCACATTACTAACTCTGATTGCTGTGCATTTATTATCATGCTCCTTTCCTGTAAATGTACAGTAGAAACCCTCATCCTCGCCTTAAAACTGTTGCCTAGTTTCTGCTTGTTAGAACCGGGGTCGCCGATTCCGACGCGGTAGCTTGGCGCGAGGTAGGAAGGCACCCGAAGGCAATGTGTTAAGCACTTGTGCAGCACACACTCACACTGACTCAATAATGCGCAACAATAAAGGGGGACACCATACCAGGCTTTGATGTAAAAACAAGATTCTTTATCTCATTTAAATTAGCAGTTGATAAGGCAGATAATCTTAGGCAACATTTCATTTCATTGTAGCTTCATAAACTAGTGCGTAAATCTCATTCAAGCACATTAGAACAGGAGAACGTTACGCCATTAAAAGGCAGTATCAATAACCTCCTAGAAGAGCAGGTAACACTGTAGGTCATAGACTGTAGGTCAACACATAGACTTCAACACAGTTGGCGATATGCAATTAGCTAGACATTAGATGCACATTACACTGTAGATGATGAAGAACCTGTATCAACCTAGACGCACCCACATTCAGTACAGTGGGCGTCGCAAAGCAGGTAGGCCTACAACATAAGAACACTTTAACTCTTGGCAGGTGAACACTTCAGCTCAATTCAGGTAAACACCTTTACACTAGGCGAACACATTTCATTACTAAGGATATAAATCAGGCCTAACCATTAATTAAAGCGATACAAAAGGGGATGGACTGTTCCCATGAGGCACAGGGTCAGACTGATTTGCATATGGCCATGTCTGAACTGGGGTGGTGAAGTGAGCTAAAGAATGATGATGGATTAAACCCAGATCAGTTGACTGGGGGTGAGTGTTTGATTGGCTCAAACGTTCCGTCCATCATCCCCTTTTGTATAACCATTAATTAAAGCAGGCATAATAATCAGCTGGTAAATAGCTTAGGGAACCCCTCCACATGTCCCTCTCTCTGGGGCTTCCCTGTTGATTCGGGCTTCTGTGGCTCTCAAGGGCTACTTAGGGGTTAATTCAGGCCAGGCCCACTCCTCTCCGGGCCTCGCCTCTTCTCGTGGACAAAGTTAATCCTGGTTTCCCCCTTGTGTGGCAATGAGGAGGTGGCCCACGGCCCCCAGTGGCGACTCTATATGCCCTAGGGGCCTCCCGGGCTCACCTGCGGTGATTTCGGTGGTCGCTCGCCTGAGCGGCTGGTTTCTCCCCGGGCCGGCCCGTGTTCTGTCGGGCGGGGCCCGGACTGGGGCCGATAGGCCTCCTGGCGGGGATTGCGGGTCGTCGGGGGCCGGTAATACTCTTCTCCGGTCCCCGTAGCCAGCGGTATGATGCGGGGGAGGGAGCGGGAGCAGGCAGTCCTCTCCGGCCAGCTTCCTGCCTCCCTCTGCTCACCGGGACTCCTCGCTGGTTTCCGTAGGCGCTGGGGGCGCGGCGGGAGTTGGCAGCCAATCACTGCGCGGCCTTCCCGGGGGCGCGGCCGATGACACGCTCGGCATCCCCCGTCGCTCGGCAACGGCGTCGGCGGGGCCGGAGGCCTCTCTCCCTCACCTGGGCTGCGGCGGTGATCTCCAGGCCGCAACTTCTGCCTCAGAGGGCTCCCGGGCCCGGCGGTGATCTCGTGGGCAGCTTCTGGATCTTCGGTGAGGGCGCGGACGGCGCGCCTCACCACTAAGGCCTCGGGGAGGCCACGCCCACCTCCGCAGCTCTTCACACGCGGCGACGGCCACAATGGCAGTTTCCAGCCCGAGGTCAGTGGCTTGATGGGGCGATTCCTCCCACGTGGAGGCACAGCGCGGGAGCGCGCTTGAAACAGGCTAGCAGGGGGGGCAGTTACAACAGTGCTTTGGGCAGTCCCGTAGCAGGGCAGCTCTGCGCCAGCTAGTAGTGGAGTGGGGTGAAGGTTTAGCGCTTCAGGGCACGGCGCTTTACCTGGTGATCCCCAGTTTGGCAGTTCAGGTTTCTGACCTTGCTGTTTGGTCAGGGTTGCAGTTTCAGGTTGCTTGCGGTAGTTCTTCTGTGGTTGCTTCTTTGGTTTTCTCCTTATGGGGAAGGGAATGAGTTGGTGGTACTTGGGGTGCTGGATGGTACTTCCAAGCATGCTGAAGATGGTTCCCTGGGTCCCCTCACACTGGGCAAGATCAGTGGGTGGCGGGCGTTCCTCAGCTATCTGCCTAAGCCTTGTCAGTAGCAGTAGTGTAGGTCTCCCCCCTAGGCCCTAAAGCCTGTACTCCGGCAGAGGTTCTCCCAGGATCAGTGGTGCCCCAACTGACTAAAAGATTTCCCTCCAAACCTCTTATACCCCTAGGTCAGGTGACCCTCCTAAAGGCGGCAAAACATAACTCCTCCCCAAGCTGGAAGGTTCTAGAAGCTTCCCTCATGTTTGGCCATGAGGCCCAGGGGCGGGGACGGCATGGATACTGTATCATTATGTCCCAGCCTGATCCTGACTACTAGTATGTGTATGCAAAGGCCACTCCGCAGTAGCAGGGGCCTGTGGCAGCCATCTTAAAAGGAGAGAGCACCTGCACCTCAGCACTGTTTGGCAGTGGTAAGGCGCCCAGAGACCTAGGTCCAACAAAAGTGTAGTGGCAAAAATGAGGCGCAAAGAGAAAAAAAACGGGGTAAGACCACCCTAGGGCTGACAGGTCTAACACGCGTCCCCCCCAGCCGAAAGTGGGGAGAGCTTCCCAACCTCTAGGGAGTTCTCATCGCTAAGGCGGAAAAACTGGGAGAGACCGTCAGCATTGGCGTGGTCTACTCCGGGTCGATGTTCCACCCGAAAGTCCATCCCCTGGAGGGAAATGGACCACCTCAACAATTTGGGGTTTTCGCCTCTCATCTGCATGAGCCAGCGAAGGGGTCGGTGGTCAGTCTGAATAAGGAAGTGAGAGCCAAAGAGGTATGGCCTCAGCTTCTTCAAAGCCCAAACCATGGCAAAGGCTTCTCGCTCTATCGTACTCCACCGCTGTTCCCGGGGGAGTAGCCTTCGAGAAATAAAGGCCACTGGCTGGTCCTGGCCGTCATTGTTAAGTTGCGAGAGCACAGCTCCAATGCCATGCTCAGAGGCGTCTGTCTGCACGATGAATTCTCTTCCAAAGTCTGGAGTCCTAAGCACCGGAGCGGTGCACATCGCGTGCTTCAGAGTGTCAAACGCTTCTTGACAGGCAGCCGTCCATATGACTTTACGGGGCTGCTTCTTGGACGTCAATTCAGTCAGGGGGCTACGATGGTCCCATAGCCCTTGACAAACCGGCGGTAGTAACCCGTGAGGCCAAGGAAGGCCCGGACCTCCGTTTGGGTTTTGGGGGCTCCCAGGCCAAGATGGTCTCGATTTTGGCCTGGAGGGGTTGCACCTTACCCCCGCCCACCAGGTGTCCCAGGTAGACGACAGATCCCTGTCCAATCTGGCACTTGCTAGCCTTGATGGTTAGGCCAGCCCGCTGTAGAGCCTGTAGCACCTCCTGGAGATGCTCCAGATGGTCCTCCCAGCTGCTGCTGAAGACAGCTATGCCAACCAGGTAGGCAGCAGAGAAGGCCTCTAGGCCAGACAGTACCTGGTTAACCAACCGCTGGAAAGTGGCCGGAGCATTTTTCAGCCCGAAGGGCATCACCCGAAATTGAAAGTGGCCCTCGGGGGTGGAGAACGCAGTCTTCTCCTCGCTCCGTCCGCCATGGCAATCTGCCAATATCCTGACGTCAGGTCGATGGTACTCAGATACCGAGCTGCTCCCAGTCGGTCAATGAGCTCATCCGCCCGAGGGATCGGGTGAGCATCGGTCTTGGTCACTGAGTTCAGACCACAGTAATCCACACAGAACCGAAGTTCTGGTGTGGTGCCCGGTGGGGCCGCTTTCGGCACCAACACCACCGGACTAGCCCAAGGGCTGCTGGAAGGCTCAATCACCCCCAGCTCCAACATTTTGGTCACCTCACTCTGGATGCTGGTTCTTACTTTGTCGGACAGCCGGTAAGACTTGGGGGCATATTAGCAAGACCCACGTTAAAATTATCGCCGTTTTAGCGGCAGGAAACTGCCGCTAAAACGGCGATAATGGGCTTGCTAATATGCGTTATAGAATTCCAATAGAAGCCCAGGTTAGATGTCCTGCACATCTAACCTGGGCTTCTATTGGAATTCCATAACGCATATTAGCAAGCCCATTATCGCCGTTTTAGCGGCAGTTTCCTGCCGCTAAAACGGCGATAATTTTAACGTGGGTCTTGCTAATATGCCCCTTGGTTATTACTGGCGGGCTGTCCCCTGTGTCCACATCATGGGTACACAGGTGCGTGATTCCAGGCGTGAGGGAGAACAACGAGGCGTACCGCTCCAATACCTGGCGGCAGTCCCTCTGATGCTCAAGGGTCAAGGATGGGGAGAGGACCACTCCCTCCACCGATCCATCATTCTCTTTGGTCGCCAGAAGGTCCGGAAGAGGCTCGCTCTTCTCCTCTTCACTCCCATCCGTCACCATCAGGAGAGTAAGTTCTGACCGCTCCTGGTGTGGCTTAAGGCGGTTGATGTGGAACACCCTGTGGGGTTGTCGGGGGGTCTTGAGGTCTACTACATAAGTGGTCTGGCCTCTTCTCTCCAAAATTTCGTACGGTCCAGTCCACCGGTCCTGGAGGGCACTAAGCTCTCCGGGCTCCATGACCCACACCTTCTGTCCAGCATCCAACTCCACCGTCCGAGCATTCCGGTCGTACCACTCCTTCATGACGACTTGACTAGCCTCAAGATTGTCTGAGGCCTCCTTCCACAGCTTGGCCATCTGGCTGCGGAACGCCAGAATGTAGCTGACCACATCACAAGGGAGCTTCTTAGAAGACTTCTCCCACCCCTCCTTCATGAGACTGAGGGGCCCCCTAACGGGGTGGCCATAGAGCAGCTCAAAGGGGCTGAAACCGACCCCCTTCTGCGGCACCTCTCGGTAGGAGAAGAGCAGACAGGGTAAGAGGACGTCCCACTTCCGTCTCAAGTCCTCGGGTAGGCTTCGGATCATCCCCTTCAGGGTCTTATTGAAACGCTCCACGAGCCCGTTAGTCTGGGGGTGGTAAGGAGTGGAGAACCTGTAGGTCACTCCACACTCCTTCCACATGGCCTGCATGTAGGCCGACATGAAATTCGTGCCCTTATCTGACACCACGACCTTGGGGAATCCCACTCGGGTAAAAATCCCCATCAAGGCCAGCGCCACCACAGGTGCAGTGATGGTCCTCAGAGGAATGGCCTCCGGGTACCGGGTGGCGTGGTCCACCAACACCAAGATGAACCTATGTCCCGAAGAAGTCGGCGGGTCCATGGGCCCGACAATGTCAATTCCTACCCGCTCAAAAGGGGTACCGACAACCGGGAGCGGTTCCAGAGGGACCTTCAACTTAGTCCCAGTCTTGCCACTCGCCTGACAAGTCACACAGGTCTTACAGAAGGTGTCAGAGTTAACTCTCATCCTGGGCCAATAAAAATGTGGGACCAATCGGGCAAACGTCTTGTCCTGGCCCAGGTGTCCTGCCAGGGGTATCTCATGTGCCAATTCCAGCAGGAAGGCTCGGTAGCATTGGGGGACTACTAAGGCCCTAAATGACCCATGCACCGGAGCCTTAGGCTCACTGTAGAGGAGACCATCCTCCCAGTAGACATGGTAATTACTGGTCTCTTTACCAGTTGCTTGGGCTTCGGCCTGCTGCCGCATGCCTTCAAGCGTTGGGCACTCTCCTTGCGCCTGACAGAATTCCTCCCGGGTAGGCCCTCCTTCCACCTGCCACTCTGCAGGGGTCGGCAAGTCCCCACGGGAACAACATCCACCTCAGCGGACTCCGGGGTCACCTCCGCGGGCTCCCCATCCATCTCGCAGGGTGCATCCTCAAGGATGTCTTCTTGTCCAGCAGTGGGCTGGGCCATTGTTTCAGGCTCCAACCCGGGCTGAGTTCCTGGCCGGGCAGCCATGGACCGCGTGACCACGCAAGTCCACCCTGGTAATCCCAGCATCTCAGCGTGGCCGTTGAACTCCACCTCCTTCCAGGCGGTATGTTCCAAGTCGTTCCCGAGCAGACAGTCAACTGGCATAGCAGGGCTCACCGCAACTCTCAACAGGCCTGAGACTCCTCCCCACTCAAAGGGAACTTGGGCCACGGGGTAATGACCCAGGCTATTATCAGCCATGACAACCGGGTGGAATACTTCAGGAATCACCTGCTCTGGGGACACCAGCTGACGTCTTACCATCGTCATGCTGGCACCCGTGTCCCTCAGAGCCTCCACCTCCTCCCCGTTCACCAGGACCCTCTGCCGGTACTTGGCAGTGTTCGAGGGTACCTGAACCCGTGGTATCATCTCTCTATCCCCCAGGGAAACTAAGGTCAAGCCTGTCTACTCACCTCCCCTACCTAGGGACAACTCCTCCCCAAGCGCTACACTGGCCACCCCGGGGCTCTGACCTCCTGTGGGGGCTGGGGTCCTCTTGCGACACTGGGATCCCCCTTGTAGTGTCCAACCTCCCCTCACTCGTAGCACCGGACAGTTCTGGGCTGCTGACTCCTGTCAGGGTAAGTGGGTTTCTGGAATCCAGATTGGGATGGGGAACCTACCCCTCTCCCAGGCGGTCTATTTTGGGGGCCTTTAAAGAACTCCTTCTTTTTCTCTCACCCCTCTCTCTTCTGGGGAAAACTCTGTCCACCTTTCGGGGGGTCTCCCCCGGATCCCTTGTGGGACACCTGAGTGCTAACCCAGGTATCCGCCTCCTCCGCAAGTTCCCGAGGATCGGTCAGCTTGCGGTCCACCAGGTGTTGGTGCAGCTCTGGAAAACTTTTATCTAGAAGGTGCTCCCTTAAACATAGATTGTACAGCCCTTCATAGTCACTCACTTTGCTGCCACGCACCCAACCCTCCAATGCCTTCCGGGCATAATCAAAAAAATCCACCCAGTTCTGTGTGGGAAGCTTGTGGCTGTTGCGGAACTTTTGGCGATACTTTTCTGGGGTAAGGCCAAACTTTTTAAGCAGGGCCTCCTTCGTGACAGGGTAATTTGTCTGATCACCTTTGTCTAAAGTCAAGAGTGTGTCCCTTGCCAACGGAGGTATGTACTTGTACAGGCCTCCCCCCCAGTACTTCTCAGGCACCCCATGGGCCACCAAAGACACCTCATATGCCGCCAACCACTTATCAATGTCATCCCCTACACTGAAACTGGCCATCACCTCCTTAGGTAGGTAAAACTTAGGCTCTCGTGGAACCTCAGCGGGTACGCTGCCACCATTCAAGTTGCCCTGCGTCCCTATCTGCAATGCTCGGAGCTCTAGTTCTTTCAGGCTAAGCTCATGTATAAGCTTCCTTTCTTCCATGGCTAGCCTTGCCTGTTCTCGCTCCTTGTCCATCCTAGCAAGTTCTAACTTTAATTGCCTCTCCTCCCTCCTGTCCTCAAATTCCTCTGCAGACAAACTCCCCCTGACGCACTACTGCCTGCCCTGGAACGTCTTCCTGGCAACACATTCTCGCTAACGTCAATGCGCAGTAGGTCCAGTTCTCCTGGGTCATCTG
Organism: Calotriton arnoldi; assembly: GCA_963921515.1. Classification (NCBI taxonomy): domain Eukaryota; kingdom Metazoa; phylum Chordata; class Amphibia; order Caudata; family Salamandridae; genus Calotriton; species Calotriton arnoldi. Next base: position 185,853 of record CAWUFW010014207.1, on the reverse strand, counting down.
TCTCCCCTGCTCCTCGTCCCCTCTTCCCCCGGGTGGGCCATTACCCATGCCCTCAAAGCTTTCTGAAGCTCCTCTTTCCTGGCGCCTCGCTTGACGGACACCCCTTCTCTAGACAGAACTCCTTGAGCTGCGCCACCGTATACCTTTCTAGGTTGGCCAACTCAAACTCCATCCTGCTAGGTGGGGCCCCAGACAATTTAGAGAAAGGGTTCTAGACTGTAGGTAGCAGGTCTAACGCAGGAATGTACACAATCAGGCAATCACAAAAGAATTCTTAGCACTTGCATTTAAATAGGTGTCCAATTGCGGCGCACACTGAGTCCCTGTAGGGTGCTGCACAAGCACAAGTCCTTATCCCACCGCTGAACACCAATGTTATAACCGGGGTCGCCGATTCCGACACGGTAGCTTGGCGCGAGGTAGGAAGGCACCCGAAGGCAATGTGTTAAGCACTTGTGCAGCACACACTCACACTGACTCAATAATGCGCAACAATAAAGGGGGACACCACACCAGGCTTTGATGTAAAAACAAGATTCTTTATCTCATTTAAATTAGCAGTTGATAAGGCAGATAATCTTAGGCAACATTTCATTTCATTGTAGCTTCATAAACTAGTGCGTAAATCTCATTCAAGCACATTAGAACAGGAGAACGTTACGCCATTAAAAAGGCAGTATCAATAACCTCCTAGAAGAGCAGGTAACACTGTAGGTCATAGACTGTAGGTCAACACATAGACTTCAACACAGTTGGCGATATGCAATTAGCTAGACATTAGATGCACATTACACTGTAGGTGATGAAGAACCTGTATCAACCTAGGCGCACCCACATTCAGTACAGTGGGCGTCGCAAAGCAGGTAGGCCTACAACATAAGAACACTTTAACTCTTGGCAGGTGAACACTTCAGCTCAATTCAGGTAAACACCTTTACACTAGGCGAACACATTTCATTACTAAGGATATAAATCAGGCCTAACCATTAATTAAAGCAGGCATAATAATCAGCTGGTAAATAGCTTAGGGAACCCCTCCACATGTCCCTCTCTCTGGGGCTTGCCTGTTGATTCGGGCTTCTGTGGCTCTCAAGGGCTACTTAGGGGTTAATTCAGGCCAGGCCCACTCCTCTCCGGGCCTCGCCTCTTCTCGTGGACAAAGTTAATCCTGGTTTCCCCCTTGTGTGTCAATGAGGAGGTGGCCCCCGGCCCCCAGTGGCGACTCTACATGCCCTAGGGGCCTCCCAGGCTCACCTGCGGTGATTTCGGTGGTCGCTCGCCTGAGCGGCTGGTTTCTCCCCGGGCCGGCCCGTGTTCTGTCGGGCGGGGCCCGGACTGGGGCCGATAGGCCTCCTGGCGGGGATTGCGGGTCGTCGGGGGCCGGTAATGCTCTTCTCCGGTCCCCGTAGCCAGCGGTATGATGCGGGGGAGGGAGCGGGAGCAGGCAGTCCTCTCCGGCCGGCTTCCCGCCTCCCTCTGCTCACCGGGACTCCTCGCTGGCTTCCGTAGGCGCTGGGGGCACGGCGGGAGTCGGCAGCCAATCACTGCGCGGCCTTTTCGGGGGCGCGGCCGATGACGCGGTCGGCGTCCCCGGTCGCTCGGCAACGGTGTCGGCGGGGCCGTAGGCCTCTCTCCCTCACCTGGGCCGCGGTGGTGATCTCCAGGCCGCAACTTCTGCCTCAGAGGGCTCCCGGGCCCGGCGGTGATCTTGTGGGCAGCTTCTGGATCTTCGGTGAGGGCGCCGACGGCGCGCCTCACCACCAAGGCCTCGGGGAGGCTACGCCCACCTCCGCAGCTCTTCACACGCGGCGACGGCCGCAATGGCAGTTTCCAGCCCGAGGTCAGTGGCTTGATGGGGCGATTCCTCCCACGTGGAGGCACAGCGCGGGAGCGCGCTTGAAACAGGCTAGCAGGGGGGGCAGTTACAACAGTGCTTTGGGCAGTCCCGTAGCAGGGCAGCACTGCGCCAGCTAGTAGTGGAGTGGGGTGAAGGTTTAGCGCTTCAGGGCACAGCACTTTACCTGGTGATCCCCAGTTTGGCAGTTCAGGTTTCTGACCTTGCTGTTTGGTCAGGGTTGCAGTTTCAGGTTGCTTGCGGTAGTTCTTCTGTGGTTGCTTCTTTGGTTTTCTCCTTATGGGGAAGGGAATGAGTTGGTGGTACTTGGGGTGCTGGATGGTACTTCCAAGCACGCTGAAGATGGTTCCCTGGGTCCCCTCACACTGGGCAAGGTCAGTGGGTGGCGGGCGTTCCTCAGCTATCTTACTACAGCAGTGCCTAAGCCTTGTCAGTAGCAGTAGTGTAGGTCTCCCCTAGGCCCTAAAGCCTGTACTCCGGCAGAGGTTCTCCCAGGATCAGTGGTGCCCCAACTGACTAAAAGATTTCCCTCCAAACCTCTTATACCCCTAGGTCAGGTGACCCTCCTAAAGGCGGCAAAACATAACTCCTCCCCAAGCTGGAAGGTTCTAGAAGCTTCCCTCATGTTTGGCCATGAGGCCCAGGGGCGGGGACGGCATGGATACTGTATCATTATGTCCCAGCCTGATCCTGACTACTAGTATGTGTATGCAAAGGCCACTCCGCAGTAGCAGGGGCCTGTGGCAGCCATCTTAAAAGGAGAGAGCACCTGCACCTCAGCACTGTTTGGCAGTGGTAAGGCGCCCAGAGACCTAGGTCCAACAAAAGTGTAGTGGCAAAAATGAGGGGCAAAGAGAAAAAAAACGGGGTAAGACCACCCTAGGGCTGACAGGTCTAACACTGCTCATATCATTATCTGAATACATGAGCCTTCCGTGACCACAGTCTGTTGGTCTGAAGGAAGTGGCCCGATTAGGGTCACCCGGGTCACTCACAACCACCTCTCAGCCTTCTATACCAAATGAAGAGTCGGTCAGACAGTAGAGAATACAAACCAATATCTGTTTATTCAGGTACACTCAGAGTGGAGCCCAGTCTGCCCAGTCACTTAGGAGTGCTGCAGAGGGACTGGCATCGGCAAGCATAGAGATACATTATGTACATTTCAGAACCAATGAAGGCACGCCCACAATGGAATTTTCCAAGCAGATGCAGCAGAACAGTGGAATACAAAAAATAAGTTTCGATTCTGCAGCCGGGCACACACTATCTAGCAGTCAAGGTCATTCTGCCCGTGCCCGCCACTAGACAAGTGGGAGAAGGTTTCTATCTAAGGGGAAAGGTATGCACTAATAAGAACAGTGTATTCATTAGTGAAGCAAAACCTCACCTTGGAAAGACAGAACCTGACAGAGCCTTTTTCTTGGAAATAGCAGAGTATAAGTTTCGAGTGTAACCCAAAATGGCGCCTACATATAAAATGGTGCACGAATTCTAACATACATAAAATAATGCATACGTAGGATTCTTTTTATTCTAACAGACCCTCCTTTTAGCATGAGCTAAACATTTTATAACAGTATAAAAGATGTAAAACAAATAGAACGAAAATCACAAGTTAAGTTGACTATGAACAGTCCATATTCTCAGGATCAGGGCTGGAACAAGTAGTGAAGGGAAGAAGTCTCAAAAATGCCCTAACCAGTATGCATAAGATCGTCTATGTCTTTTTGTACCATAATTGCAGCATTAGTATTATAGATGGATGTTCTCTTTTGAAGGAAAAGAGTGGTGCAATAGGAACAACAGAATGGGAGACATTGAATGAGGATACAGCAAAATATCAGTACCACAACTAAATAAATTATTTTCTCAAAAATTCAACCCCAATTACCAAACAACGACCAATTCCAATTTTCGCTTTCCGTTCCTTTGACATTCTCCAAGATATCCAATATCTGTTTAGTGATATTTTGTTCCATATTCTTAATCCTGACTACACACTGGTCCCCGACTACAGCGCACACACCACCGCTCTTTGCCAAGATGAAGTCAACTGCATACCTAGTCTGCTCGGAATAAATCTGCATACTTTCCAATTGGGCGGTGATGTCACGCAAAGCTTCTACGGTGGAGTTAGATAATATCTGTAGCTTACATCCAAAATACTCTCTAGCTCTCTCACCCCTAGCCATAGCAGTACCACCAAACGTAATTATGGAGGAGAGAATGTATCCGAAAGCGATCCCATTACTGTAATTGTTGACTTCCAAATCTGTCACTCCATCACAGAACTCTGCAGTCAATGTTCTTTTTACCCACCTTACACTTGGCTTACTGTGCTTACAGGGCACGCCTAGGGGAAGCACCATTCCTAAAGCAACATCATCTGTGCCATTATAAACACTTGAGTAAGTACCATTAGACAGGAAATAGAATCCTTGGTGTGCATAAAGTGGTCCTTCATAATCTACTGGAGCATATCTGGTATTCATTCCAAAGGTGCTTGGATCCTTATCTTTTACTAAAGACATTGCATTTTTGAACAACACTATCCCAGAACAATTAATGTACAGAAATGCATCAGTACTATTTATTATCGGACAACAGGCAGGATAGTGACCAGCTTTGTGGGTGACTGTTAAATCTTAGTAGTGCAAAATTAACCCTGCACTCGAGAAAACGAGTACTTTGTGTGTGAATATAATGGTGCATCATATTTCAACAGCAGAACAACATATAAGTAGATAGCTTCCCAAATGAAAACAACAGACGGTCGTATTTCTTGATTGTAGCAAATATTATCCTTCTATTCAAAACACTTCATTCCTTAAAATGCACGACAAAATTGCTTGCCAACGCGTTTCATCCCTCATGGGACTTCTTCAGGGCTAAAAGAAATACGACCGTCTGTTGTTTTCATTTGGGAAGCTATCTACTTATATGTTGTTCTGCTGTTGAAATATGATGCACCATTATATTCACACTCAAAGTACTCGTTTTTCTCGGGTGCAGGGTTAATTTTGTGCTTTTGGTAGTGGTGGTTTTATACCACACTTTTGGGATGTATGTGGGTCACATCCTAGACCCGATGCACCGAGTTATAGTGAAGAATTAATAGGCCATTACAAGTAGTGACGTCTGGTGCTGGATTTTTAAGCTTTGACCCCTTTCTTTGTTTGTATATTTAAATCTTGGTAGTGCCAGCCCATAAGCCCATAATAATTTGTATTATCACAATACGTATTATTGTCACACCCCGGATACACCTTTCCTCGGGGCTTCCTGTAATATAGACAAGGGCCAGGATACCCCATACCAAACTCACCCCTTACCTCAACGTTTTGGGATGGGCGGGTATACGTATGATTGACAAGTGACAAGGGGTAAGCAGTCCATAAACTTGTGACAGATTCTGTAGGATAACAAGCTGTACCTTCTCCCAAAAATCTTTTATGTGTGTCTAAAAAGACATTATTTGGTGTCATTCTTTTCTGTCGGACCTGAGGGGTAACCTTAACCTCAGTACATGGTGTCATATCCTTATTATGCTCCAAAATCCATGACCCCCACCCAAGGTCAACAGAATCACAAGAACAGCACATATGAACTTTTTCTTTGTAGACCAAAATACATGTGTATAAACAGGGGGAAACACTGGCTGCTCTTCCTCAGCAACCATCCTGCCAAAGGGATGCATAACAAATGATGAAATGGGGGCTAAATGCAAACAAAAGAAATATACAAGTTCCCAGTGTCCATCAGAGCCTCACTGGTACAGGCGCCTATTGTTCATCAAAATGTTGGCGCTCTTGAGCACCGGCGGTGGAGCTTGCTCTGTCCTAAGCTCATGTTCCCACGTCGACCAGGATAATATATCCCTAAGGGGATACGTTTGATCGATCCTGTCCAATGCTCAAACAGTGCACAAATCTCACATCACCCTAAACTAACCCCGTTTGTACTATAGCAAAGTACACCCTAACTTACACAGTCCATCCCTAACTAATCTGACTTCTCCTTTGGTGCACTGTTTCCCAGGCGAGGGCGCAAATTGTAACTAATGACTCCAGGCACAGAAGGATCAGTAAAAAGTGGCTCCTGGATAGCTCGTATTTCCGGAGGAACTGCTGCATTCAGCACTTCATCATTTTCCTCATTTGTTCGCGTCCAGGTCAGTCTAGCATCGCTGAAGGGGACAACCGAGGCACCGTCTCACACTCGGAGTCTCCTATTCCATCCTTCACCCACTGATCATAGGGCAAAGGCAGGGGGATTCTGCGACAGTGAGTCGCATGAAACCAGTTCTTACGGCCAGCGACCTTGACTGCGGTGCGCGTAGCTAGAAGGACCTGCTCTGGTCCCTTCCAACGCGGCTCCAAACTTTTCTTCCGCTGAAAATTCTTTATAAGGATGTAGTCACCAGGCTGAATGTTGTGTCCGGGCCCCTCGGGTGCAGCTGGCAGGGTTTCCCGGACCTGTTGATGAATAGAACGCAAACTTTCAGTTAACTGGCAAAGATAGTCAATCAACAACGGGTACTCAATAGCAGAGAACCACCGAGGGCACGGGATGCCCCAGACATTTTCCAGGCGTCCAAACACGACCTCGTACGGTGACAATGCTGTCCTAGAATGTGCTGTTGTTCTTGTTGACAAAAGAGCTAACGGTAAGACATCTGGCCGATTTAACCTAATGGTCTCCTGAATTTTTGCCAATTTCAGTTTGAGAGTACCATTGTACTTCTCAACCAAACCTGCTGATTGTGGATGATTGGCAGCATGGAACTTCTGTTTAATGCATAGACCATCACAAATCAATTGAATCACTTTTGCATTGAAATGACTTCCGTTATCACTCCAGATCAAACGGGGCAAGCCGAAACGAGGAAAGAACTCCTTCAGGAGTACCTTTGCAGTCGTAATGGCTGTATTGTCCTTAGTGGGATAGGCCTCAACCCACTTACTGAATGCACAAACAACTACCAAAACATACTTCAAATTATTGCACCTTTCTAATTCTATATAATCCATCTGAAGGACCTCAAAAGGGAAAGTGGGTGGTGCAAAATTACCAGGCGGTGTGGGGGTACCCTTTCCAGGATTGTGCATCATGCACAACATACAGTACTCCACTAAATGTGTAGCCGTTTTTGAAATGTTGTTGTTCTGCCATACAGGGTCTAACAACTTGCAAATACCCTAAGCACTAATATGGGCTGGACCATGAGCCATCGTAACTACATGAAGAACATATGCATCAGGCAACATCCATCTCTGCTTTCCTGACTTATCAATCCAACATCCTTCATCGTTCAATTGTGCTGTACTTTCCTGCCCCACTGCTAACTCTTCCATTGTGGCTTCGCTCTGTATCTCTTTCACATTGTCAAGTGTATCTTCAAACATGGTAACTTCAGGCACCCACCTGCTACAAACATTCTTTTCATCTTAGTCCAGGCCATTTCTTTAGCTGTCTGATCCGCAAAAGCATTTCCTCTTCCCACATCGTCAGTGACTTTCCGATGGGCACTACACTTCACTATAGCCAATTTCTTAGGGAGTGTCAAAGCAGACAAAAGCCTCAATATAAGTTGCCTATGCTGGATTTTGGTGCCATGTGAAGTAAGAAACCCTCTCTCTGCCCAGAGTCGCCCAAAATTGTGCGCGACCCCGAAGGCATACTGGCTGTCAGTATAAATATTGACAACCAGTTCTTCACTCAATTCACAAGCTCGAATAAGGGCAACAAGTTCAGCAGCTTGAGCCGACTGATAAGGGACTTGTGACGTCTCCACTACTGTACGCAGTGTAGTAATAGCATAAGCAGTAGTAGTAGTGCCATCTGTTAATTTAAAACAAGAGACATCGACATATAGTTCCCCTTGTGGGTCAGATAAGGGAACGTCAGTCAAGTCTACCCGTCCTTTCGTCTCTTCTTCCGTCCAGAAGATACAGTCATGTTTGTCGACCTCATCTTTTTCGGAAGGGAGGGGCAGTAACGTGGCTGGATTCAGAGTGGCACATCTTTTGATCGTGATGTGTTTAGCAAACAACGTTAATTCATAGCCAGTCAGACGTGCACTGGTGAAGTGCTGTGTCTTTGTCTTATTCAAAAGTGTATCCACAGCATGGGGTACCATGACTGTGAGATCAGTATCCAATACGAGTCCGGCCAATTGTCTAATCGAAGTGGCCACGGCCGCGACCGCTCTTAGACAACTCGGGAGGGCTCTCGCGGCTAGATCAAGAACAGCAGAGAAATAAGCACACGGCCGTTGCTTATCTCCAAATTTTTGTGTTAAAACAGAAAGCGTGCAACCAGCCATCTCATGGATGTTCAACACAAATGTTTTATTGTAATCTGGGGTGCCTAGTACTGGAGCCGAACAAAGTTCAGTTTTCAATTGCTCAAAAGACTGCTGACATTCAGGCGTCCAAGGCAAAGGCTCATGCACATCTTTCATTGTTAGTGCAAGCAAGGGTTTGATTAGGAGTGAATAACTAGGTATCCACTGCCGACAGTAGGAAGTGATACCTATAAAAGCACGCACATCTTTTTGAGTCTGCGGAACAGGCATTTAACAATGGTACTGATGCGCTCCGGGGTTAGTCTCCTACCCTCCTTCGACAGTAGGTGACCTAAATAGGTGACCTCCTGTCAACAATACTGAAATTAAGAAAGAGAGACTTTATGTCCATGGTGAGCCAAATGCAACAACAATTGAACTGTACTATCTTTACAACCTTGCTGTGTATCAGAAGCGATAAGGAGGTCATCGACATACTGCACCAATACATTACCTGTAGGAAGCGAAAGGGAATCCAACTGACTCTTTAAAGCCTGGCTATAAATACTTGGACTTTCAGCATAGCCCTGAGGAGCTCGACAGAACCTAAAGCTTCTACCAGCTAGCGTAAACACAAACAAGTACCTACTATCCGGAAATATAGGAATACTAAAGAAGGCATTTTTGAAATCAATGACAGAAAAGAATTTAGCAGTGCAAGGAATCAACGTCAAAAGAGTAGTAATGTCTGGGACCACTGGAAGCTGGGGAACCACTATTTTGTTAACTTCACGCAGATCAATCACAAAATGATAAACATCTTCATGATCATCAGGGGAACCTGAGGGTGTCCATTTAAGAATCGGAAGAATAGGACTATTACAAATATTGGAAGACATTTCCTTAACTACTCCCTTCTTGATCAAATCCTGAATAATTTGCAATAAGGCTCGCTCTCCCACCTGTGGTATGTTATACTGAGGAATACGAGGCATAATAGCATTGTCTTTAACTTTTATCAAAACCGTCGGGATATGCAGCAATCCCACATCCGTTTCACTAGTTGCCCACAAAGTGGATGGTATACCAGCAAATTCAGCAGGAAGAGGGAGAGACAGACACTCTCTAGTACTCACATTTGGACCCAGGGCCATATAAACACCTTCCGGGGAGCAATAAATCTTAGCATGCAATTTTTCCAACAAATCCAAACCCATCAAATTCTCATCACAATTAGATGTTAACAGAAATGGTGAATCCACAGTAAAAGGACCAACAGTCAATGCAAGGGGTCTTGAAATGGGGCTCACTACCGGTACACCAGAAAAACCTACCGAAACATTATTATGGCCAGACAGAGCCGCCCCAAGGACCATATTTCGAGAAAGAGAACTTTTTGTCACACCTGTGTCCACCAAAAATTCCTTAGTTGAACCTTGCAGTTCCGCTGTTACTTAAGGTCCATGCTGGTCTACAGGTATCGGAACTGGTCCCTCACTCTGTCCCTGGCTGTCCTAGCTGTAAGACATCCCTGTCGCTTCATCCATGTCATAGTCATCATGGTAGTACTGCCCATCGTGAGGGTCATCAAAGTAATTATTATCAGAACAACCCTGTGAGGTTGCAGCATTTTGAGCCCTATCAGCCCCACCAGCTCCATGAGCCCGTCCAAGAGAACCTCGTCCTCTGGGGACCGCCACCTTCTGCAAAAGCATGGGACACTTGCTATGCCAGTGACCCTCCTCCTTACAATACTCACACTGATTCGGCCCGAGAGGCGTCATATTCGGCTACCTACTAGTACGTGGAAGCTGTAGGGCAGGACCACCACGTCCTCTACCATTCCCTCTAAAAACTTGTTGCAACAACACCTTCGTTTTCAAATCTTTATGCTTTTTCTCTGTCCTTTCTTTCTCCTCATTGTCTCGATGCTCATAATATTGAGCCATGTTCAAAATGACGGAAGGGGAAGAGGTGGACCAGGTACTTTCAGAAGCCTGCAATCGAGTCGCAATTTCAGGAAGCAAATTAGAGACAAATCTGTTAACAAACAACCGAACACCCCCCTCTACAGACAAATCCTGCCCACTGCAATCCAAAAACGTGTCTTCAAACCGAGTGAAAAAATCAGACACTCTCATCTTTCTTCTGTCTACAAGCCGACAATTTATCCCAATCTACTTTCCTCGGCGGAATAAGAGAATGCATATACGTAATAATGCGGCCTGGCAACTCTAAAGTTTCCGCTCGGGGCTTATCACCTGGTTTTCTCTCTTTGTCCCATGCTTTAATTTGATCCCAATTACCACCCAACTACGGAACATGATCTTGAGTATGGACCTGCCTCCAAATAACAACCGGAACAAGAAGACAAAAAACATTTCTATATCAGGGAGAGTCATTGCCGTCGAGCAAGCAGCTTCAGTCAATTCTTTATAATAAGCAGTAGGATTATTCCTAGGATCGGGCAAATGAGTCTTAAGGGACAAAACCTCACTTCTTTTCCACGGAGTATAAACCCATTGCTCTTGAAACCTGGTCGCCACTGCCGCTCGAGTAACATTACCACGCTGGTCCGTTAACTCCGTTATCTCGGGGTGATATATGGAATGAATCCCTCTCATTAGAAACTGGGACACTGTAGTAGGACTCTTATCATGTAACCTGCCCCTATAGGCAACCAATGCGGTAATGTTACTAAAAACTTGACCTGGATCCATACCATTAGTATACACACGATCCTTAATATCAAATAAAATTTGCGGCACGGCATTCCCAAAGTGTTGCTCCCAAAGACCAATTAACGTAGAGGACATATGTTTAAGAGCATGCTGCTGTATAAAGGGCTCATAATCTTTCATCACATTCAAAACATCCTCCACACTGTAAATAGGATTACGACCCCATTGCGCGGCCTGGTTAGCCACAACCTTCTTCTCTTCATCTCCCACTGCAGACCATACAAAAGGACCCATACGCTCATGAAATTTTAATAAGTCTCTATCCTCGAACCCACGAACCGGTGTCTCAGTGCTTACAAATATCGGGGGAAGAAGAACCATAGATGGAGAAGCAACAGAAGTAACAGGCACAATTGTCGCTGGCAAATGCGTCACAGGAGTAAGAGCTGGGGACAAGGATGCTGAAACAATCAGTGGCGTAACGAAAGTTGAGGGGGCCCCCCTGCCACGTACACGGAGGGGCCCCCACTCCGGATCTAATCCAGAGCTCTTGAGCCCGAGTATTGTGCTGAGGGGGCCACTTGCAGCTCGGGGCTGCGGGGGCCTGTGTTACGCCCCTGGAAACAATAGTTGTGGCAGGAGTTCTAACAGTCACCGTTGCCACAGATGGCAAAGAAACAGAAGAAAGGGGAGGAGGAGGAGCCGAAGCCACAGCCATTGAAACGACAGTAGTAGACGCAGGAATAGAAAGAACAGCTGTAACGGGGCAGCTGTGATGGCACAGGGACAGTAGGATATATCCTTTGCGGAGCATATGGGGGCGGGGGTCGAGTACCTAACAGTTCTTCCACAAAAGCATCAGTTTCCTCTTGAGCCAAATACGATTTATCAATATGCAATCGGAACCTCCTATTTTCACATTCAACTCCCTTTTCCTGTTTTTCTTTATCATATGCTACAGCTTTCTGAGTCACTGTCTGCATTTTTCCTTTCCGGGCCTCTTTCTCTGACTTCAATCGTCTCTGCCTAACTGCCTTCTGCCACGTCCTAAGAGAATCAAAAATAGTCTGTCTACTTCGCATCTTAAATAACTGTTCCTGTAAATACCCAATCTTATGTTCATCAAAAGTGCCCGTTAACGGCCACTGCAGCTCGGCATTGTCCCTCGTATATTTGTGCCATAATGTACTAAACATAATAGGGCCAAGACCATGTTTCACGTACATATCAAAATTTGGAGGCGCCGGCTGAGCTTCTTCTTCTAATCGAGCATCTGTAGAACAACAACGACAGCACAAAGAAAACAACTTACTAATCCTACTAATCCCAGGCATTCTCAAAACAAAACAAGTTCACTATTTTATGCCTGGTAAAGCAATTGCAAATGCTTTTATCCCAAACGCGGTCTTCAGACCATACCCAATGCAAACCAAAATGGTACCATATCCACAAAGAACCAAAACAAACTCTCCTGATATATGCAGGTCAAAGCGAATTAATTCTCCACTGCGGACTCTTCAGACCAAACGGTCAGATCCAAGGGTCTCGCCGTTTACGACTCCATTCGGGATGACCGCTGGGCGAGGCACCGTCCGGCAGGACGGAAGGGGCCACTATACTCCCCAACAGATGAGGCTGTATCAATGACAAAATATTGTATTGTATTGTAATTGCATTTATATAGCGTCTTACTACCCCTGACGAGGTGTCGAAGCACTTTTTTGGCGAGTATCATGCTACTCCGAAACCCATAAAGGATTTGTGGTGAATTAGTAAAGTTAAATATGAAAGCAATTTGAGTGGTGGATATGTTAGTCAGTTATTTGGATTGAGAAGGATAGTGGAGGGATAGAAGAGGGAAAAAGGTTTGTATTTATATAGCACTTGCTACCCCTGATGAGGTGTTGAAGCACGTTTTCTGCAAGTAGCACGCTACTCCAGAGCCCATAAAGAATTAGTGTTGAATTAGTATAGTGGAATATGAAAGTAATTTGAGTGGTGGATATGTAAGTCAGTTATTTGGATTGAGAAGGATAGTGGAGGAATAGAAGAGGGAAAAAGGTTTGTATTTATATAGCACTTGCTACCCCTGATGAGGTGTTGAAGCAAGTTTTCTGCTAGTAGCACGCTACTCCAGAGCCCATAAAGAATTAGTGGTGAATTAGTATAGTGGAATATGAAAGTAATTTGAGTGGTGGATATGTAAGTCAGTTATTTGGATTGAGAAGGATAGTGGAGGAATAGAAGAGGGAAAAGGTTTGCATTTACATAGCTCTTGCTACCCCTGAAAATGCTTGCTACCCCTGATGAGGTGATGAAGCACTTTTTCGGTGAGTAGCACACTACTCCAGAACCCATAAAGGATTAGTGGTGAATTAGTATAGTGAAATATGAAAGTAATTTGAGTGGTGAATATGTTAGTCAGTTATTTGGATTGAGAAGGATAGTGGGGGGATAGGAGAGGGAAAAGGTTTGCATTTATAATATAGCTATACAGCTGCCAATAACAACATTTTTCAAAATCTTCCCACCTCAAAATCTTTCTTTTTACCATGACTTATTTCCTCTCTGACCGCATCCTGATCTAGTTTTGATTGCTCATGATTTTCCCCTCCCACACACATTCCTCCTTCCTCTCAAACTGAAATCCATTTTTCACCTCTTCACTTTTACTTCTAATTCCTTGTCTATGGCTCAAACAATACAACTTTCTCCTGTTTCTCCTTTGTGAACTATATTCCCATCTATGTTTATTCATTGAATTACATTATGTAATTCATTGGATTACTCACCTGCTTATCGTAGATGTTGTTATTCATTTCAAACTTGCAATCGCAATTCTCAACTTGTTGCATATGCTACACAAATTCCATTGTTCCACCACTGATTCCATTTTTTATCCTTCCTTACCTAATTGTGAACTTATCTTCTTTCCAACTTCTTAATAGTTCACTTTCACCTCTAATTTTATCCTTAAATTTACTATATTCTCCTTGATGCATTTCATCTTTTATTCAGGTCAAGTAAATTAATTCTTTTCTTTTGCTTTTATGTCACATGAGTACCTTGTGTCTTTTTTCCTGGCCCATTTCTGTCCTCGCCTTTTGCTACCCCATTATATCACCCTCTAGCTTTCAGAGACATTTTTGGTGATGATTTACACTACTGTTACTCACTCTCATATTTTTTCATGCTTTTTTCAGTTAAGCTCTTAAAGGAAGCTCGCAATGTTCAGCTTAACCCTTCTAGAGCAGAAATGTCATTTAAAACTCAGCATCAACTGCTCTGAGAAAGTGGATTATTAGTTGGTGTGAATCGTAGTCCACTACAAGCAGCTTTGCTATGATTGCCCAAGAGTAGTTGCCTCTCGTGAATAGAAATCATGTTGCACTCTACGGGGCATATTATCAAGGGCAGTATCGCCACTTTAGCGGCACTTTTTGCCGCTAAAGCGGCGATATTTTTATCGCCCTATTAGCAAGCTGTCGCTAACAGCTGTTAGCGACAGCTTTATGGCGAAAGCGGCCGTTTCCTTGCCGCTTTGCATGTCAGCGATAATTATCGCTAATGACATGCAAAGTAGGCGTTCCCAACTAAAAGCGACTGGAAACAGTCGCTAACACAACTTCCCCCTATTAGCAATGCCCGCGAAGCGATAAAATAATTCGCGCTAACCGCGATTATCGCTGGAATCTAACACCTCTTTAAAACTTGACTTAGCCATTCTAGTCAATGGGAGGTGGATTGTAAGGTTAAGTCCTCACCTGCCTATTGGCAAGCTTTTCATTAGCGCGTGGAATTTATCGCTGGATTTCGCGCGCTATTTCTGGGTTTCGCCGCTATCGCTGGATTTTCTATCACCTTGGAGATAAGCGTTGATAATAACGTGTTATCTCCGCGATGTAATCCAGCGATAGCCGGCGATAAAAAAAACAGCGCTAAGTGCGCTTTGCGATAATTATCGCACATCCTTGGTAATATGCCCCCATGACTTCCACATTTCCTCTGCGCACACCAAACCAACGGCATGAGAGCATGTCAGGGGATAAAGCACATGTATGGGCAATAAGAAAGAGTTTGGTTAACAAAGCGAACAAAAGAACAGCTTGAGAGGAAGAAAAGATAATAGCAATAGCAATTAAAAATAATAGAAAAGGAAACAGTTTCAACTTTTTCCTAAGGTGAAAGTACATCATTGTCCTTTGATTGGCTGGTGTCAGGCACTTAAGGAAAGTAGTCGCTGCTGGACAAGAAAATGAGTTAAAACGTCTGAAGATGTGTGCTTGGGTTCAGAGCCCCAATATCGAAGACAGTTCGAATGAATAGCTTTATATTCTGACATTCAAGCACTGTGGCTTTCAGTGGCAGTCAAAGAAGGTGCTATGAACATGCATTACATATTCTCATGTTGTGCAGAGGAATGTACCAGCCCTTATTGTGTGTATTTATGAACCAGATCAAAAAGTGTGCATCATTTGATCGAATGTGGTCAATGGTTCAAAAAATGAGATTGTGTCATCTCATCCTGTGCTACACGTTAGAAGAACTAGTTGTGAACACACTATTGATAGGCCTCCTGTTATTCTCCTTAGTGGCACACTCTAGAATTGAAGACCCCTCAGCGCTGCACACTGGAGCCCTCTTCAAAAGGATCTACAAAAACAAAATGAATCCAACCATGACTTCTGATTACACTTGGGAATTTCGAGTCCTGAATCTCAACGGGTCAGAATATCATTAACAACAATATCGAGGGACAACATATAGAAAGGTAAATGCACAGAAGGAGGTTAAAGATTTACTCTTCTTAGTTCCCCATCTACATACCTTGCACAAATATCTATCACCAAGATATGTATATGTGGAGTTAGGTATAGGCAATGTATAGAAACGTAACTTTTAATATTTTGCCCTTCGATATTGTTGTAATGATATTCTACCCTGTCTAGATTTGTGACTCGATATTCTAAGCCTACACCACACCTTCCTTAACACAAGCATCAGCTCATACCAGGCAGCACCGACAGTCCCAGCTTTTCTACATTGAAAGTTTTGGACTTCGTGTTCTGCAGCAACAGTTAAAAAAGTAGTAGTGCATAAGCATTTCGTCTTGTATATCAGACTTAAAGTACAAGAAAATGCATTACTAACAGTTCTTCTTGTGAAAGTAACACTCATCAATTTTGCATTATTTGCTTTATTTTTGGGAGAAACCAATATCTCCAATAACATCCCCTGGAAGCCTAAGAACCAAAAATATTCTTTAGCTTTATAAAATGTACAATCCTTGCAACGTCCCACATTTTAGATCGTATTTTAAATTCAATTTTTCAGCATTAACACGCACCAGTACTGCTGCGTTAATCACCTCCTCCATTTTCAATCTCAGTAAATGAATAAATCTAGTTAAAATGGATCCCTGCAGCCACCGGGGAAATTAAGATAAGGTGGAAGGGGGTGTGTTACATCTAGCTCATCAGATACTAGAAGATGGGATTTGGCTGAAGTGCATGATGATTGTACATGTGCATCTGCATGTTCGCTGATAAGCATCAGTACTGCTTCCCACTCTGCCATTGCAGTAAATTGCTCTGTCTGACGTGGTTGTAGCCATCCCTAGAGGAGGTGGAGAAAAGGTGAAAGGAAGTGGTGATGTCAGATCTCTTCCATCATCAGATGCTGGCAGATGATACTAGCTTAAATGTGTAAAGGGTCAGGGTTCAAAACGACCACCACAAAGAAGCGTCTTATTTCATGCGCCATTAAAGAAATGTAATAAATATAGAGCCAACATGATATTGTAAAACTTCATTAGAATGTCACAAAAAATACAAATATTCCACCATTATGTCACAATAGAACAAGTGGGCCCACCAGAACCATGCATTATCATCTAAAGAACATTTTACAGGATCAGGCATGCAACTGTTTATATATTTAGTAATGTTCTACAGAACACTATAATACACAAGATAAATTCAATCTTCCAAAATTAAATATAATCTTAAACAATGTACATAGACCCTATCAAACATTTACAGTATCGCGATTCTATAAAAATGCCATACTATCCATAATAGTTAAAATGTATCATTTTCCAAATTAGTGAAAGCCTGCTTAATCTAACCAACGTCGGATATATACATCCAACATGAACAATAGTTCGCACCGGGAATGGGCCTACTATTATTGACTGCCACATTAAAAAATATGCAAGTAATGTAGTAATAAGTATCATCCAAGAAACGTAAGTACAGAAAATCGGGATGATATTTTGCTGCAAATTTTGTATCACCAAGAACGCCGGGAAATATGACAACGTTAAATATATCAAACTCATTTGACACTTTCTGATCCTTCAAAAACAGGAAAAACTCCTGCCGATTGGTAAAAATATATAAACAGAGACTATGAGATCAGTGTGTCCAAGACAGTTAAGAAGGACAAGGGCCGGAGTGTATATTTGTCGTGCAGCCATGGTTTTAAATTAAGATGGTTTTATGAATAGCAATGTTTTTTTTTTAGCAAAATATGTGATAAAGTGTGATTCCTTAAATTTACTAGGAGGCCAAATATCATCTGCTGTGTGTAACTACACTAGGGTATGTAAACCACATGCATAAGTTATGACAGCTCATTTTGCCGGATATTTAATTAAACTCTGTGCGCATGCACAGGTAGCCATCTTGCAATACTTTTTCTTTATGATAAAGAAAAAATCTAAATGTCCATCTATGTGTGCGCCTGCGCACCAACACACCAGAGGCCATTTTAAACTTTGATTTACCTTTTCAAGATGTCTGACCGCCATTACAATATACTAAAAAATATAGTTTGCATGGGATGCTGTGCAAACTAAATGAACGCAAGCAGCCCAGTAGTACTCCGTGGCTTCATGACACTTACAAAAAAATTTAGAAACAGTGGCAGCCGGTGGAAGTAAGAGCGGTGGAGTGGGACGGGGGAATTAAGTCAACAGATGTCGGAATAGGGAAAATAAAAAAAATTAAAATAGAAAAACACTGACCTTGCGCTCGCCGTATTGCAAACTCGGGGATGCAGCGAGCAAAAGGTAAGTGATTTTATTTATTTTTTTATTTTATTTTCCCTATTCCGTCGTCTGTCGAGTCCCCCGCCCCACCCCATCGCGCCCCACTGTCCCACCGCTCTTACCTGCACCTGTCGCAAGTCTTTAGAAAAACATTTCACAAATATAAAACGGGAATGTGACGGGTGCGGAAGCAATTGTGAGTGGTAAAGCAAGTTGGCAAATGTTGGATCCTCACAAAAGCACAGTTAAAAATAAAGCCAATTAACAAAACAAAAAATCAGAGGAGAGAAAGGGAATGGGTGCGGGAGTGGAGGACTCAGGGAGGGGTCAAGAGCAGCTAGGAAGGAGCAGAACGTGAGAGAGTGAGGAATGACATGCACTCCCATAGAATGCTAAAAGAAAATTTAAAAAGTGGTTCCTTCATGTCTGCAGTGGAAGGAAGGAACTCATTCAATCAAAAGGATGGCAGAGCAGAAATGCCCAAGGAGTGTGACAAACACGAGCATAGGGAGGAAAACCATTGAATCAAAAACACGGAACTGAGATGGACAAGTAAACACACAATAATCAGCAGTGGGCTGCTCCAAAGCCTATTCAATCAATTATATATTTCCAAATAGGGCTTCCACAACAGACAGCTGTCTGCAGGTGATACTTATAAATGGTTCTTTCTATAGTGCTTGGTTCCTTCTAGAAGCCTAGTTCATGCTATATCAATACCTTAAATGAATTTAAAACATAGAAATGTCTTGTTTCATGTAAAATATTGCTAGTTTTTGTTTAACACCTCACCCTTTGGTAATGAAAGACATATTGTTGGCACTTGCTTTCAGGACCACAGATGTCACATCTAGGACAGTTATAAAACAAAGCAAGGCAAACTTTCTTTTTAAATGAGAGTGTCCTGCCTGGAATCACATATTGGAAGTCAAAGGCAGCACATATGGACACTATCACACTTTGCCTCCCGACTCAACAGCCCATAACAAGAAACAAAGATACACATGCAAAGTACCATAGTTGACGTGTGCAATTACACCAATAATGACCATTTAAAGAACAGACAATACAAACTGCATTCTTTTTGATAACCGGATAATAGGCTATTAGACCTGTCATCCTTAGGGTGATCTTTCCCAAGACCTTATGCCTTTTACCTCGTATTTTTGCTGATTCTTTTTGTTGACCTTAAGACTCTGAGCACTTCACCACTGATAACCAAGGCTAAAAGGCATGTGTTTCTTCCCTAAACATAGGGACATTGGTGTATACTTGCTTGGCCTATTTGATTTACTAGTAAGTCCCTTGTAAAGTGATGTAACATATACCCAGGGCCTGTAAGTCAAGTGCTACTAGTGGGCCTGCAGCACTGATTGTGCCACCCACATAAGTTATTGTTATTGTTAATTTGAATTTATAGAGCGCTTAATACCAGAAGGTCTCTAAGCGCTGCAAGAAGAGTGGTATCAGTCCAAGGCGAGTGGGAAACAGTTAAGCCCAAGCTTCTGTGAAGAGAATGGTTTTCAGTTTTTTTCTGAAGGGAAGAAGGCTGCTTTCTGCGCGGAGCTGGCTAGGCAACTTGTTCCAAAGGGTGGGTAGAAGGATGGAAAAGGCTCGGCCCCCCTTGGTGGCATAGTTGAAGCGTGGGCAAGTTAAAAGGCCCATCGTGGATGACCTTAGCGAGCGGCATGGGACGTATTTCTCAAGGCGTTTTTTAATATAGGTGGGTGCCTGTCCATAAGAAGCCTTGTGAATAATACAGAGGCCCTTAAATGTGGCCCTCTGTTTTATGGGCAGCCAGTGAAGACTTTGCAGAAGGGGGGATGCACGCGTATGCCTGGGTACTTTAAAAATTAGCCTTGCCGCATCATTGATGACTATCTGTAGTTTGCCTACTAAAGAATCTGGCAGTCCAATGTAGAGCGAGTTGCCGTAGTCGAGGCGGGACAAGATCATGGCAGTCACGACTGTTCTCATGGTCGAGAAGGAGAGGATAGGGGAAAGTCTCCTAAGTAGTCTGAGTAGGCCCACACAGGTTCCGAACACAGTGGAAACCTGGTTAGCTTGTGAAAGCTTAGCGTCCACTTTGATTCCCAGACTTTTTACCACTGGGACTGGGGCTGGAGCATCACCCAGCTCATGGGGCCAGTAGAGGGAATTCCATGGATTGTCAGCATCGGTCATGGCCAGAACCTCAGTTTTGTCTGGGTTAATCTTTAGGGAATTGGCAGTCGTCCAATTGACCGTGAGACGTAGAACATCTTTCGCCTGGGAGTATGCTTGGGGGGTCTTTTCAATTTGCAGAATAATTTGAGTGTCGTCCGCATAATTGAAGACTTGACACTCCATAGCCGAGAGGGCATTAATTAATGGGCTGAGATAAATGTTAAATAGGAGGGGTGATAAGGCCGACCCTTGTGGGACTCTGCAGGGAACGAGCCCCCTCTCTGAGACCCAGTCACCCATCTGAATTCTTTGGGAGCGGTTCGTCAGGAATGAAGTGATCCATTGTAAAACAGCACCCCCGATCCCAATAGTTCTTAATCTTTCCAGGAGTAGAGCGTGGTTGACCGTGTCGAACGCTGCCGACAGGTCGAGGAGGACTAGGACACAAGGCTTTTTATTGTCGGTGGTCCTCCTGAGGTCATCAAGCAATGATAACATCACCAGTTCTGTGCTATGGTGAGCTCGGAAACCAGCCTGCCTGTCCTCCAGAAGGTTGTAATCCTCCGTAAACTTGACTAGGTTTTTAAAGACATGTTGCTCTAGGATTTTAGCAAGAAATGGAAGTTGGGAAATGGGTCTGTAGTTTTTCATATTGGATGGATCCGCGCCAGTCTTTTTAAGCAGGGGGATAATCCTGGCTTCCTTGAAATAACTCGGAACCTTCCCAGTCTCCAGTAACCTTTCAAACCTGTCTCAGACCTGCCATTGTAGTGCCTGAGTGTGGAGTTTACTTATACATATTTCTGAAATTTCTTTCTGGCACACGAAATATATGCGCTTCCTTGTGGTGGTCGTTTTGAACCCTGACCCTTTACACACTTAAGCTTGTATCACCTGCCAGCATCTGATGATGGAAGAGATCTGACATCACTTCCTTTCACTTTTTCTCCACCTCCTCCAGGGATGGCTACAATTGCTTAAAAACTACTTGCCAAGCCTCAAACTCCCCTTTTATTAAATATAAATCACTCCTAAGGTAGACCCTAATCAACCATAAGGGCAGGGTGCCATGCAAGTAAAGATAGGACATGTATGTTTAATCTTTACATGTCCTGGTAGTGACAAACATCCAATAATGTTTTTCACTACTGCGAGGCCGACCTCTCTCATAGGCTAGCATTGCAAATTCTTTAATACACTTTTAAGCTGTAATTCCTGAACAGAGAGGAGTAGATTTTTCATGTTTCATGTGCTTGGAATGGTAATGATAAATCCTCCTTACTAGTGAAGTTGGATTTAACATTATTGTTATAGAAATGCCACTTTTAGAATGTGGACATTTCTCTGCACTTACTGCACTGAATGCCTGACAGCCTGTCTCCAATTCTTGTCTGGGGTGGGTGACAGCTACACTTTGTGCATTCCCTCTAGACAGCCACCACACAGGAAAGATAGGTGTGTCTGAGTACCCATCTACATACATCTGCATTATGATGGCCTTGCCTGGGCAGATTGCAATGGAGGGGCTAACACTTAACTTTGAATGGGCAGTGCCCTGTCCCCACACAAAGGACTGATTACCCCGAGATATAGCCTGTCAGACAGGACTGGGTTGAGAGGAATACTTATGGACTTCAGAGAGCCACTTTGATGTCAATCCCACATCAAAGCCACTGTTGAGTATAAGTACTGGGTCCCTAGAATCAAACACTACTGGACTTGTAACTGAAGCTCTGCCAGAAAAGCTGCTGTGCTGCTCAAAGAACTTAACTGGACTGCTGATCTGGAAAGCCTGCTTTTCTGTTTGTTGCCCTGCTGCCTGCTGCTCTCTGACTCTGCTGAAGGAGAGCTGGACTCTGCCTTCACTCCAAAGTGATCTCCAATGGCTTGCTCACTTGCCCCCTGTTCTTGAAGTCTCAGGGCCATCAAAGACTTCCTTCCACCCTGCTGCAACTGCTGGACTCTGCCATCAGTGGGTCCTCCCTTGCCTGTGGTGCCAATCCAAGCCTGGGCCTCAGAAGTGGGCTCTGCAGCTGTTTCTGCTTCAAAATTGATGCAGTGGCGACTTTGCGCCGATCGGAACCGGCGCATTGTCCTTCGACGCTGACTCAGGAGTTGATTGGTGACTTCGCCTCACCAGACTGCGCAGTTCGACACTGACGGACATCGCTGCTCGACTTCGAAGCAGCGCCTGCATTGTAAAGGGGTTCGACACCGAAGCTTGCGATTGGCAACAACGCTTTGCCTTCATTCATGGAATCGATGTTGCGGCACTCCCTAGAGACTATGCATCAAGTCTTCGACGTTGACGCTTGCTCTATCCAAGGCACTTTGTCAGCAGGACCTGTCTAAGTTCTGTAGCTGGCCTGACCTCCATCGCAGTCCGCCTGAACTTTGGATTTACCCTGGTCTAGCGCTACGTCTAGTAACCATTTTAGCGACAATTGCTTTTAAGCGCATCACTGTGTTTACTCCTTTAAAAATCAATATCTCAACTTCTATACATTGGATTTTTGTCGTTTTGGTCTTGTTTTGTTTTGAATATAATAATCTGTTCTTCTAAACCTGTTTGGAGTATTTCTGTGGTGTATTCATTGTGTTACTCTGTGTGTGTGTTGGACAAACATTTTACACATTGCCTCTTTAGATAAGCCTGACTGCCCTGTGCCAAGCTACCAAAGGGTAAGCACAGGTTACCTTCTAGTGTGTATCTAGCTTACCAAGAATAGAGAGGTGGTTCCTGCTTGGGTGCATACCCCAGAAAACCAGAAACCCCATTTCTAACATAGGTGCTAATTGCTGTCACTCTCAAAAGTACCTATTATGCGACTTTTAAAAGAGTAAAACATTGTTAAATCCAGCAAGTTTTAAATGTAGTTGTTTCAAGCAGGTACATAATCCAATATCTAATATAACAAATTGGAACTTGTGTCCTGCAAGTCACAGATGGATCTTTGTGTCTCTTCACCTTTAATATATTGATTATGAAATAAAGTAAAGCATATTTCACCTTTCCCAAAAACTGTAAATCATAATCATTATATTGTAGGTGAAGAGATTCTCTAAGGTCATTATCATTCCAAGAAGGTCATCATATTTATGATCAGTCTTAACATAAGGATTTTGCAGTTACTATGATAACCCCTAAAGTCTCAGTAACTGCAATGACACAGTGTCCTTACCTGGCTGCCCCGCCTTCTCTGTGGCAGCCACAGCTGTGAGCGCCTCCCTCCTCTGCAGTGACCACAGTGCCACAGTCAACTGATGTACACACTGCTCACACACTGGAGCCTGCCTGGTCAGATGTGGTCTCCATAATATCCTTGTCGAGCTTAGAGCTGGCTGGTGCTCATACCTTGGCTTTAGGATCCACTTGCAAAAGCTTGAAAAGGAACTTGGGGCCATAGGTGCAAAAATGCAGAATTGCAATTTTCGAACTGTGATTCTTATAAATCGCAATTTGGAAATCGCAATTCCTAATGTAAGAAAATGCATAACTTTTAAATAGCGATTCCTAGTGGGTCGCAAATTGACCTAACTCATGAATATTAATGAGGTAGGCCACATTCTGCAATCCGTTAGGAATGATAGCTATCACAGGGACGATGGCCTGCTGGGGTCAGCAGACCGGTTCAGTGACATAATATCAAAAACACAAATATCGTGATACATAAATATCGTATCAAAAATATTGATCACAAAAATATAATTTTCAGATACACCAAAAGGTGATATATCAAAAGAAAATATCGGTTTACACTAATATCGAGAAAATAGATATAGAAATATCATTTTTTAATATATATATATATATAGTTACAAATAATAAATATTAAATATTTTAACATGTAACATTAATGTAAATGTTTAAATAATATTTTAAAATATATATAAAAATATACCTATTTAAACAAACACACACACATATATATGTAGATGTGTATGTTTATGTACACATATATAATGTAAAACTATTATTTAAAATATTAATTTCATTTTATATTATAATTTTCATTTTTTTAAATTTACTAATATCACAAATATATATATATATCTATGTATATGTGTGTATATATATATTCACTGAAAAAAACAGAGGTTTCAGGGACGTTATAGTTAGTTGGACATTTCACTCGTAGAAAACCAGAGAAATTCGGCCGTTATAGTTAGTTGAGCTAACTATAACTCGCGTGCCCGCAATGCACTGCTGATGACGTCACATATTACATCATTCATGACATGGTCAGTGACATCACTGATGACATCTCAAATGACATCACTGATGACATCACTGATTACATCATCCAGTGACTCTGTGTTTCTGTAAAGTTTAAATATGTTTTATATATATATATATAGGCCAAGGTCTATTGAAGAATGAGTGGGTGTATGACTGTCTGAATGGATGATTTAGAAGGTGCGTGACTGACTGTATAAGTGAGTGATTAAACGTGTCTTACTGAATGCATGGGTTAGTGACTAAACTGTGTGAATGTCTGTATCAGTCTGTCAGTTGGTGTGTAAGCGGCTGCATGGGTTGGGGAGTAGCTACATGAGTGTCTATATGGGTTATTGATTGGCTGTCTGACTATCTGTATGGGTGCCTGAGTGTCTGTGTGGGTGGGTGGGGGTGTGTGACTCTGTGCATAGATGTGTGAGTGGGTGATTCACTGGGTGTATGGGTTCAAGAGTACATCTGTGAAGGGCTGTATGGGCGGGTGAGTGTGTGTATGGGTGTGTTGGTGAGTGAATGGATGTCTCAGTGGTACATGTGTGAGTAACTACATATGTGAAAGGCAGTATATGTGAGTATTGGAGTACATAAATGACTATATGTGAGAGTGAGTGATTGTGAGAGTGGCTGTATGGATGAGTGCGTTCTTGTATCAGTGATTGTATAAGAGAGTAAGTATGTGTTAGTATCTGTATAAATAAGTGAGGTGGTGTGTGTATAACTGTGTAGGTGAGTAAATGGGAGTGTGATTGATTCTTTGCATGACTGACTAGGTGTGTGAGTAACTCAATGGATGAGTGGCGATGTGTGAGTGTCTGTATAGGTGTATGAGTGCAAATGATAGTGCTGTATTGATAAGTGACTGCATGTATGAGTGACTGTATGGGTGAATGAGTGGATGTGTGTGTAGACCTAGGAATCAGTGAGTGTGTATGTAGTAACTGGTATTGGTTTGTCTATGGTTTCAAAAATGGTAGTCTGTATTTTAGAGTTGGTGTATCAAAGGTTATATTAGGGTATGAGGAGGTGCATCAGATTATCACGTGGATGATATCATCAGTGATGTCATTTGAGATGTCATCAGTGATGTCATCAGTGATGTCACTGACCATGTCATGAATGATGTAATATGTGACGTTATCAGCAGTGCATTGCGGGGGCGCGAGTTATAGTTAGCTCAACTAACTATAACGGCCAAATTTCTCTGGTTTTCTATGAGTGAAATGTCCAACTAACTATAGCGTCCCTGAAACCTGTGGCTTTTTCAGTGAATTTCTAAGTTTTTTTAAATGTTAATTTCTAACTGTAACGTCCCTGAAACCTATGGTTTTTTCAATGAATTTCAAAGGTTTTTTAAATGCTAATTTCTAACTATAACGTCCCTGAAACCTATGGTGTTTTCAGTGAATTTCAAAGGTTTTTTAAATGCTAATTTCTAACTATGCTTACAGAGGTAGGACATGTGAAGAAAGAGGAAGAAAGGCGCAGAAAGAAGCAAGAGAAATGCAGAAAGAGGCAACAGAAGTCAAGAAAGACGAAGAAAAGTGCAGAAAGAAGCAAGAGATATGCAGAAAGAACCAGCAGAGGTGCAGAAAGAGGCCTTGTTGCAAAGTCAGCCTGTGCCCCCAACTTTTTGCTGACTTGTACTGGTGGTAACTGACTCTGACTAACCAGGCCCGGAGCCAGTGCTATGCTGAAAGACACTTAGAATACAGTGAAAACACCTACATACACTAGGGTACACTATGGGTTGGGGTACCCCTGTGATTGGCATGACCTCCACTGTAAGGCCCTAGTACATAATAGGGCAGGGGGATTAAAACTACCTCTAACTCAGAGGTGCAGAAAGAGGCACGAGAGGTGCATAAACAGGCAGGAAAGGTGCAGAAACAGGGAACAGGGGTGCAGAAAGAGGCAAGTGAGGTACAGAAAGAAGCAAGAGCAGTGCAGAAAGAACCAACAGAGGTGCAAAAAGAGGCAAGAGGGGTGCAGAAAAAGGTAGGAGGGGTGCACAAAGAGGTAAAAGAGGTACAGAAAGAGGCAGGAGGGGTGCAGAAAGAAGGAAGAGAAGTGCAGAAAGAGGCAAGAGAATTGCTGAAAGAAGCAACAGAGGTGTAGAAAGAAGCGAGAGGAGTGCAGAAAGAGGCAAGTGAGGTGCAGAAAAAAGCAAGAGCAGTGCAGAAAGAACCAACAGAGGTGCTGAAAGAGGCATGAAGGGTGTATAAAGAGCAAGAGAAGTGCAGACAGAGGCAACAGAGGTACAGAAAGAGGCAAGAGAGGTGCAGAAAGAGGCAGGAAAGGTGCAGAAACAGGGAACAGGGGTGCAGAAAGAGGCAAAAGAGGTGCAGAAAGAGAAAAGAGGGGTGCAGAAAGAGGCAAGAGATCTGCAGAAAAAAGCAACAGAGGTGTGAGGTGCAGAAAGAGGCAAGTGAGGTGCAGAAAGAAGCAAGAGAGGTGCAGAAAGAGGCAATAGAAGTGCAGAAAGAAGCAACAGAGGTGCAGAAAGAGACAAGAGGGGTGCAGAAAGAAGGAAGAGAAGTGCAGAAAGAAGTAACAGAGGTGCTGAAAGAGGCACTAAGGGTGCAGAAAGAGGCAAGAGAAGTGCAGAAAGAAGCAAAAGAGGTGCTCAAAGAGGCAAGAGGGATACAGAAAGAGGTTAGAGCAGTGCAGATAGAACCAAGAGAAGTGCAGAAAGAAGCAAGAGAAGTGCAGAAAGAGGCAAGTGAGGTGCAGAAAGAAGCAAGAGCAGTGCAGAAAGAACCAACAGAGGTGCAAAAAGAGGCAAGAGGGGTGCAGAAAAAGGTAGGAGGGGTGCACAAAGAGGCAAGAGAGGTACAGAAAGAGGCAGGAGGGGTGCAGAAAGAAGGAAGAGAAGTGCAGAAAGAGGCAAGAGAATTGCTGAAAGAAGCAACAGAGGTGTAGAAAGAAGCGAGAGGAGTGCAGAAAGAGGCAAGTGAGGTGCAGAAAAAAGCAAGAGCAGTGCAGAAAGAACCAACAGAGGTGCTGAAAGAGGCGTGAAGGGTGCAGAAAGAGCAAGAGAAGTGCAGAAAGAGGCAACAGAGTTACAGAAAGAGGCAAGAGAGGTGCAGAAAGAGGCAGGAAAGGTGCAGAAACAGGGAACAGGGGTGCAGAAAGAGGAAAGAGAGGTGCAGAAAGAGGCAGGAAAGGTGCAGAAACAGGGAACAGGGGTGCAGAAAGAGGAAAGAGAGGTGCAGAAAGAGAAAAGAGGGGTGCAGAAAGGGGCAAGAGATCTGCAGAAAAAAGCAACAGAGGTGCTGAAAGAGGCAAGTGAGGTGTAGAAAGATGCAAGAGATCTGCAGAAAAAGCAACAGAGGTGCTGAAAGAGGCAAGTGAGGTCCAGAAAGAAGTAAGAGAGGTGCAGAAAGAGGCAATAGAAGTGCAGAAAGAAGCAACAGAGGAGCTCAAAGAGGCAAGAGGGGTGCAGAAAGAAGAGAGAGAAGTGCAGAAAAAAGCAAAAGAGATGCTCAAAGAGGCAAGAGGGATGCAGAAAGAGGCAAGAGCAGTGCAGAAAGAACCAAGAGAAGTGCAGAAAGAAGCAACAGAGGTGCAGAAGGAGGCACGAGGGGTGCAGAAAGAAGGAAGAGAAGTGCAGAAAGAAGCAACAGAGGTGCTGAAAGAGGCAAGAGTAGTGCAGAAAGAGGCAATAGAGGTGTAGAAAGAGGCAAGAGAGTTGCACAAATAGGGAAGAGGGGTGCAGAAAGAGGCAGGAGGGGTGCAGAAAGAAGCAACAGAGGTGCTGAAAGAGGCAAGAGAGGTGCAGAAAGAAGCAAGTGAAGTGCAGAAACAGGCAGGAAAGGTGCAGAAAGAGGGAACAGGGGTGCAGATAGAGGCAAGAGAGGTGCAGAAAGAGAAAAGAGAGGTGCAGAAAGAGGCAAGAGATCTGCAGAAAAAAGCAACAGAGGTGCTGAAAGAGGCAAGTGAGGTGCAGAAAGAGGCAAGAGATCTGCAGAAAAAAGCAACAGAGGTGCTGAAAGAGGCAAGTGAGGTGCAGAAAGAAGCAAGAGAGGTGCATAAAGAGGCAATAGAAGTGCAGAAAGAAGCAACAGAGGTGCAGAAAGAGGCAACAGGGGCACAGAAAGAGGCAACAGAGGTACAGAAAGAGGCAAGAGAGGTGCAGAAACAGGCAGGAAAGGTTCAGAAAGAGGGAACAGGGGTGCAGAAAGAGGCAACAGAGGTGCAGAAAGAGAAAAGAGGGGTGCAGAAAGAGGCAAGAGATCTGCAGAAAAAAGCAACAGAGGTGCTGAAAGAGGCAAGTGAGGTGCAGAAAGAGGCAAGAGATCTGCAGAAAAAAGCAACAGAGGTGCTGAAAGAAGCAAGTGAGGTGCAGAAAGAAGCAAGAGAGGGGCAGAAAGAAGGAAGAGAAGTGCAGAAAGAAGTAACAGAGGTACAGAAAGAGGCAAAAAAGGTGCAGAAAGACGTAAGAGGGGTGCAGAAAAAGACAAGAGATCCTCAGAAAAAAGCAACAGAGGTGCTGAAAGAGGCAAGTGAGGTGCAGAAAGGGGCAAGAGATCTGCAGAAAAAAGCAACAGAGGTGCTGAAAGAGGCAAGTGAGGTGCAGAAAGAAGCAGGAGAGGTGCATAAAGAGGCAATAGAAGTGCAGAAAGAAGCAACAGAAGTGCAGAAAGAGGCAAAAAGGGTGCAGAAAGACATAAGAGGGGTACAGAAAAAGGCAAGAGAGGTGCAGAAAGAGGGAAGAAGGGTGCAGAAAGAGGCAAGAGGGGTACAGAAAGAAGCAAATGAGGTGCAGAAAGAGGCAACAGACATGCAGAAAGAGGGAAGAGAGGTGCAGAAAGTAGAAGAGATTTGCAGAAAGAGGCAAGAGAAGTGCAGAAAAAGAAAAATGTGCAGAAAGAAGCAACAGAAATGCAGAAAGAGGCAAGAGAGGCGCAGAAGGAAGCAAGAGTGGCTCACACACCATTAGTACCAATTTAACACACACATTTAGCAATAAGTAACAGGTGACCATTCTAGGTTTGCAAAGGGCCTTCCACCATGCTGTAACACTTGTCGCTGCATTTTTGATAACGTTTGAGCCGTTTGAGCTAGAAACAAGGCTTTTTTTGTTCAAATCTGCAGATTAGGGAGCAGATGATGAATTATGTGGCTAATGCAGAAAATGTATAATTGTGCGAAAGTTGGTGCAGCCAAACAGTCGCATAATTCCAGTGGCCCTGCTCATACCTCTGACTAGGTCCACAGTGCTCCTCAGTGATTCCTTCTTTTTTTGTCACACTGAGTTTATAGTTGAGCTTCTATGGAAATGAGGAAGACTAAACCTGAGGTTACCACTCCACAACACAGACTACCATACCACATAATTACTCTCCATAACACATAATTCCACTCTACATAATTCCTATACACTAAATACCACATAATTTCTATCCACATAATTCCACTGCACAACATACCACATAATACCACTACACACAACGTACATCAACTCCACTCCAAAAAACATTAGTAAAAAACTTTTACATTTATAACGCCAATAGCTCTAACTCTCGCAAATGCGAAATCTATTACATTGCAAACACTTCTTTAACTAGTAGTCGCGTTTGCAGAGTGGTGGAGAAATGGTGCTGGGCCCCCGACCAGCGCTCAGGAATTCCACTGCGTAGGACTTACAGGAGGTACCAGAAGGACTTCTTGGCCCCCAAAGTCCCTCAGGAGTAAAGTGGACTTCATCCCCATCCTGTAGTCTGCCAGGAGGTGCGTTTGCAGAGTGGTGGAGAAAGGGGGGCATGGCCTCCAAAGACGTTTTAGCAATCCCACTGTGTGGGACTTACTGGAGGTAACAAGAGGGGTAGTTGGCCCCAAGGACATCCTTGGGGGCCAACTACCCCTCCTATTACCTCCAGTAAGTCCCACACAGCAGGATGGCTAACTTATCATAGCACGCCATGCCCCCTTTGCCCACCACTCTGCAAACGCGCTCCCTGGAGCGCTCTTGGATGGAGATTGAAGTCCCCTTCGCTGCTGGGGGTCTTTTAGGTGCCAACTAGCCTACCTCTTACCTCCAGCAAGCCCCACGCAGTGGGATTGCTGAGAGGTGGACACAGGCCATGCCACCTTTCTCCACCACTCTGCAAACGCGCCTCCTGGCACACTCTTGGTTGGGGGTGAAGTCCCCTTTCGTCCTGAGGCTGCCTGGGGGCCAACTAGCCATCCTGTTACCTCCAGTAAGCTCCATACAGCTGGATTGCTGAGAGTGCTCAAAGGCCACGCCACCTTTTTACACTACTCTGCAAAGGCGGCTCCTGGCGCACTGCTGCTTGGGGGATGAAGTCCACCTGTGTCCTGAGGTCCTCAGGACACAAGAGGACCTCATCGCCCCACCAGCAGTGCACCAAGAGGCGCGTTTGCAGAGTGGTGTAAAAAGGGGCATGGCCTCGGACCACCTCTCTGCAATCTAGCTGTGTGGTACTTACTGGAGGTACCTGGTGGGCTAGTTGGCCCCCAGGGACCCTCAGTATTCAAGGGGACTTAATTCCCCAACTTAGAACATGTTTGCAGAGTGCTGCAGGGAGGGAGCAAGGCCTCCGGCGAGATGCCGGCTTTTTAAAAAATATATTTTTAGAAGGGGGGCTGTGTGGCCCCCCTTCTTTTAGTATTTGTGGGGCCCTGGGGACCCCATACCCCAGGACCTGACCCTTTAAAAAAAAAAATTAATTAAAAAAAACGGGAAGGGGGCCGCACGCCCCCCCTCCCGAAGCCGATTTTGGCTCCAGGGACCCCATCCCCTAGGGCATGGACTCCTTTTTTTAATATATATTTATAGGGAAAGGGGCCACGTGGCCCCCCTTCCCTGGGCCACTTTTGGCCCTGGGGACCCCATCCCCAGGGGCATGGCCTCTTTTAAAAAAAATATCCATAGGGAAGGGGGGCCGTGTGGCCCTCCTTCCCTGGGCCACTATTGGCCCCAGGGACCCCATCCCCCGGGGCTTGGCCATTTCATATATATATTTAAGGAGGGGGGCTGCTAGCATGCAGCTCCCCTTGCCCAAAAGCAATTCTGCTTTGCTTCGTTGAAGCGAGAGCAGGTTTCCTGGTCTCGCTTCAATGAAGCAAAGCAGAGTTTGCTATGACAGGGCGGGAGCCGCGCTCCCGTCCTACATAGCAAACGGCAATGTCCCAGGGGTGGGCACCCCGGGACATTGCAGGAGCTGGCCCAGGGGGTGGCGGTCCCCAGGGCCATCGAGGGCTCCAAGAGGGGGGCCGCGCGGCCCCCCTCTCATCATTTCAACAGCCCGGGGAGGTGGTGGTCCCCGGGGTCCGCAAAGGACCCCCATATATAAACAATTAGTGCCTCAGGGAGGTGGTGGTCCCCGGGGTGTGTGGGGGGGCTCGAGCCCCACCACACATTTAAAAAGAAAATCAGAGGCCCGGGGAGGTGGCGGTCCCCGGGGCAGCATGGGGAGGCAGGAGCCCCCCCCCACGCATTTTATATATATAAATAAGCCCCGGGAGGTGGCGGTCCCTGGGGCTGCGGGGGACGCATGCCCCACGTGGTTAATTGTCAAAGCCCCGGGGAGATGGCGGTCCCCAGGGAAGCATGGGGGGCAGGAGCCCCCCATCGATTTTATTTATCTAAATAAGCCCTGGGGAGGTGGCAGTCCCCGGGGCTGCGGGGGCCCCCCGCTACATAATTGGGCATTGCCCCCGGGACCTGGCCCACCCAGGGGCTTAAAGAAAATGAAGCGCAGGAGCCCGCGCTTCGTTTTTTAAAAAATGTTCTCAGCCGGATTGGCGCACCCAGCGCGAATCCGGACGATTTTTTAAAAACATAAATGCTTTTTTTGGCCCTGGGTGTCCTTGTGGGACCTCCTGAGCAGGCCTAGGGGGTCAGGGTGTTTCTACCCTGCCCCCTTTTCTTGTTTTTCACCTTTTTTGTACTGATTTCTTGTGACTCGGTTACTAATCAGAGTGAAGCTCGTGCCCAGGAGGGTTCGCGACTCCTCGGTGCTCAGATATCGATATTTTTATTTTTTGAATTTCTCAGCAACTACTGAACGGATTTACACCATTTAAAAAAAAGCACGCTTTCTAGACCAAGACCTACCTTTTTGTCAAATTTGGTGTAGTTCTGTTCAGCAGTTCGGGCTGTAGCTTTGTCTAAAGTTTCCTATGTAAATTAACATGGAGAAAGCGTGTTTTGAGACCCCCCTTTTTTCTCAATCCCCGCTTGACGAATCACCCCGAAACTTTCAAGACAGGAGCTGACCGGAGCGCCCCAGTAGTTTTGAAAATTCCGCGAAGATTCGTCAACCGGCGCCAAAGATATTGGTAAATCAAAAAACTCTTTTCCTATGGAAACTAAGTCCTTACTATAACTACCTACTGGCGACCGCCAGTAGGTAATAAATATCTATGTATATGTATATGTATATACATATCACCAGTTCCTCCGTATGCAGCCACTTCCCTTCCACGGGAAAGAAACGGAGAGTGAACCACAAATATTGTGCTTTAATCCATATTTATTCTGCCATAACAAACACCATGACCGCCATGACGCATTTCGGTCTCACAAGACCTTGATCACATGACGCACCTTAGGAGAATCCTGTTACATTTAAAGTGCCAGTGCATACACACGTGAGCTCAACCAATTCCAATAGACATCAAGGAAATACTCATACGGTAATTTCAATGCATGTGCAAAATCTTCAAAAATGGGCCTAAATCAGCATGGTATAATGCATTTGAAGACAATAAATATATAAATATATAAATAACATATAATATACATCGTAACATCATCACGTAAAATACATATTTTGTTACAACTCGCGAATAAAGATTGAATATTATTCAAAAAGTGCAGTCGAAAATTTATACAGCACTTCTACATCATTATATCTGTTTAATACATTTATGAAGCAGGGTAAAAACTAAGATAAAACCACTGCTAAAATTCATCCTCATGTCTTCTCATTTATGGTAGGGTTTAAAACTTAATTTAAAAAACCATACTAAAAACGTCTGTACTGCATCATGTTAATTCAAAGATGCTAGTCTGTGCTGAAATTCCTTCCTCAGGGTCTAGTATCAGTGGATGATACTTAAACTTGCATGATGTCTAAGTCTAAAGTGCAAAGTGTCTAAAGTGCAAATGTGCAATCAATATAAATATACTGTAAAAAATTGTGTGTTAAATCCAGGATGTTTTAGTATTGAAATAAGTCTTTACTAAAAACTAACTAGCATAATGCTATTGCAGCTGGTAGCAGATCTTAGATAGAGAAAGTCAATATGTCGCTAATGCTGATTAGGGTGATGGGAGTACCTATGCTGTAAGTTTATTGACTACAAGCATGTGTAAAAGTCTTCGCTGGAATTATGACCATTAGGTGTCTTGGTATCCAACCAAATAATGTATTTTGTCTCGAGCTGTCGAAGTTTGGCCTCACGGTTGCCCCCGGTTGTCCAAAAAATTCACAGAGGTTGGACTAACTTCTCCGGTGAATTTTAGATTTACCTCATTCTTGTTTAGGTCCTCAACAAGAATGAGGTAAATCTAAAATTCACCGGAGAAGTTAGTTCAAACTCGATGAATTTTTTGGACCTAGAAGCCTTTGTAGCAGACGATAAACTATGCACTAGACTTTACAGAAAGCCCACTGCGGGCAATTCAATCTTGCATGCCTCAAGTAACCACCCACGTAAGCTCATCAGCAGCATCCCATATGGGGAATTGCTGCAGATTAAAAGGAATAACACCAGGGAGGTCAATTTTCAAAAAAGTGCCCATGAGTGTCTCACCAGATTTCGAGCATGTGGGTATGGTGAACAGGTACTCAAACATGCTTTACAGAAAGCAAATTCCCTATCAAGAGTAGAATTATTGCAAAACAAGGCCATCAGCAATAAAGATGTAGGAAAATTCAGAATGGTCACAACGTTCTCAGAGAACGCGGAAGAGTTGAGAACTATTTTACGTAAAAACTGGCGTCCGTTGAGAACGGACCCGATTATAGGCAATGATGTACCATTGAAACCCATGATAAATTTTGGAAAAGCGAGGTCACTGAGAGATAACCTTACAAGCAGTTATTTAACCAAAACAAATCCAAGAATTCTTGGGAAGGAATTACATGGATTCTTCCCTTGTGGCAGGTGTAAGGCGTGCTCTGGCAGTAAGAAAATACAAACATACAATGTGCCAGGTTTAAATAAACCCAAAATGATTAAGAAGTTCATCACGTGCAGCACACCTTACACGGTTTATTGTCTGACCTGCCCATGTGGGCTAAAATACATTGGGAGCACCATTCATCCCACCAAGATACATATTTTGGAACACAAAAGGGCTATTAAGAATCGGGA
Source organism: Calotriton arnoldi (assembly GCA_963921515.1). NCBI lineage: Eukaryota > Metazoa > Chordata > Amphibia > Caudata > Salamandridae > Calotriton > Calotriton arnoldi. Next base: position 151,227 of record CAWUFW010014207.1, on the reverse strand, counting down.
TGTGACGTACCCGGTGGCCAGACACTTTAGTGCAAAACATAACAGCGACAGGGATCTCCTCACATTCTTTTGCCTTGATCATGTACCAGTTAATCCCAGGGGGGGGAGATAGAATTCTAAGCCTAAGAAGGCTGGAATCGAGATATATCATCGATCTCCAAACAAAGGCCCCGAATGGTATGAATTGTAATGAGGAATTGGCAGTACATTAGGCGAATGTTGATATATGGGGGGTCTGAAGCAGCACAGTATGTAGGAAGATGAATATCCTTCTTTCCTTATATCCTTCTTTCCTTATCGTCCTTTCTCATTTCCTTTTAATTTTGATGTTGTTCATTCGTATTTTCTAAGGGCATTGACGTCATTGCAGGAAGAAAAAGCTTTAATGGTCATGTTTCAAAATGTAACTGTGCATTTACACTGTTTATGTAGGGGGACAAGAGGCAAACTACCGTAATGAGTAGAGATGATGTATAGCAGTTTAGAGATAATAAGGGTGCAGGCACATACAGGGCTTAAAGAATTGATAATAATCTAATGTTGGTTATACACATTTGTCCATTTAGAGCTCTATGGCCATTTTAGATGTATTTGTATATAGCATTAACTTGCACTAAGCACTTTTATTATGTGATTACGTTTGCATAGCTTGAATCATGAGTGGCTTGTAAGCCATACAAAGAGGCCCATTCAGGGCGCAATCATGGGTTATATACCTTAACTTGATTTCAAGTTCAAACGGGTCGATATTAAATACATGTAATGAAAAATGGTATTATGAACCTTGGTATTATACTGTTTATGCACCATTTTAAGAAGGCGATTTAGTTTGCTGATGTATAGTCCTTCTTTCTTGTCACTGCCCATGCCGGCAAAGATTTAAAAAAATGTCCGGATCCGGCGCGCCTGATTACACTGAAGAAGGCGACAGCCGAAACGCGTCTGTTTTGCAGGAGTTCACGGAATAAACTTTATTGAACTCACCCCCGCGAGTGCTTTCTTTTCGTGCGTGTTGGCACACATTATTGGAGCTGTAATATATATATATATATATATATAATACAAAAAGAGTTGCCTCTAGGTGGGATGCACTCCCAGGTGGAAATTACGCCAAAGCAAGGGCACATGACATGAACAAAGTCCTTTTCTGGTTTTCCTCCCAGACGCGTTTCGGGCCAACGCCCTCTTCAGTGGCAGACCATGTGGCACGCCGGCACGTCACATGGTCTGCCACTGAAGAGGGCGTTAGCCCAAACGCGTCTGGCAGGAAAACCAGAAAAGGACTTTGTTCATGTCATGTGCCCTTGCTTGGCGTAGATTTCCACCTGGGAGTGCATCCCACCTAGAGGCAACTCTTTTGTATTTTGTACAGCGGCCTGCCTGGTCGCGGGATTGCACCACCGCGAAACACTTGCGGGTCCGCGGCTGCTTTATTGGGGCAGCTAACTGTGGAACAGGAGGTGCCTGTTATATGCAGGGGTGCCGGCGCGAACATCGGCAATCCTTTTAAAGACATTTTTGAATGTGAGTGCCGGCGGCGACCCACTTGGGTTTTACTGAACCACCAGTCCCAGGAAGCATTGCTTCAGGTGGTTCACCTGAGCATAATTATTATGGGGATTTACTGGTGGTTGCCGCACGCCGGCACGTCACATGGTCTGCGACTGAAGAGGGCGTTGGCCCGAAACGCGTCTGGCAGGAAAACCAGAAAAGGACTTTGTTCATGTCATGTGCCCTTGCTTTGGCGAAATTTCCACCTGGGAGTGCATCCCACCTAGAGACAACTCTTTTTGTATTATATATATTATCTACTGCCGGTCGCCAGTAGATAGTTATAGTTACAACCTATTATCCATAGGAAATCCGCGACATTCTATTTGAAATAACTCTCTTGCCGGTTGACGTATCTTCGCAAAATTTTCAAACTTTGTGGCCCGCTCCGGTCCGCTCCTACCCTGAAAGTCTCGGGGGATTCGTCAAGCGGGGGCCGAGAAAAAGGGGGGTCCCAAAACGCGTTTTCCCCATGCAATTTTCCATAGGAAACTTTAGACACGGCTACAGCCCGAACTGCTGAACGGAATTACACCAAATTTGGCAAAGAGGTAGTTCTTGGTTCAGAAAGAACCCTTTTTGTTAAATGGTGTAAATCCGTTCAGTAGTTGCTGAGAAAATCAAAAGTAAAAAGATAGTGATATCTATGGCCGAGTAGGGTCCGCGTACCCTCCCGATCACGAGCTGCATGTTAATTGGCTGTCAGCTGGCTGTCAACATTCCGATTAAGGAAATGTTGGCAGCCATTTTGTCCCTCGGTAGAACCGAGGGACAGAAACAAGTGCGCAAAGCGCACAAAGGGGGCAGGGTAGAAACACCCTGACCCCCTAGGTTTGCTCAGGGGGTCCCACAAGGACCCCCTGGGCAAAAAAAAAAAAAAAAAATTTTTTTTAAAAAAATCGGCAGGATGCGCTCAGGGTGCGCGAATCCTGCCGGAAAAAAAAAAATCGAAGCGCGGTCTCCCGCGCTTCGATTGTATTTTGCCCCCGGGTGGCCCAAGTCCCGGGGGCATGGTGGGGGATAATTTAATGTGTGGGGGGCCTCAAAGGGCCCCCAAGCCCGGGGACCACCACCCCCGGGGCTTTTTAAAAATGGTGCGGGAGGGCTCTGAGCCCTCCCGCAGCCCCGGGACCACCACCTCCCCAGGGCTTTTTTTTTATTAATTAAAAAACCTGTGTGGGGGGCTCCAGCCCCCACACGCCCCGGGGACCGCCACCTCCCCGGGGCACTAAACATTTAAATATGGGGGTCCGTTACGGACCCCAGAGCCCGGGGACCACCACCTCCCCGGGGCTGTGAACTGAATGGGAGGGGGCCGCGCGGCCCCCTCCTGGAGCCCTTGATGGCCCTGGGGACCACCACCCCCAGGGCCGGCTCCTGCAGTGTCCCGGGGTGCCTACCCCCGGGACACTGCTGTTTGCAATGACAGGACGGGAGCCTCGCGGCTCCCGTCCTGTCATTGCAAACTGCTTTGGATATTGGAAGAGAGAGCAGGAAACCTGCTCTATCTTCCAATATCCAAAGCCGATGCTTTCCACATGGGGAGCAGCATGTTAGCTGCTCCCCATGTGTAAGCAATGCCGGCTCCCGTAGGACACGGGAAGCCGGCGGGACTGTGGGGGATTGGGGACCCCCACAGTCCCCAACGAGAGGGCCAGCCCCGGGGGATGGGGTCCCCGGGGCAAGTAGTGGCCCGGGAGGGGGCCACGCAGCCCCCTCCCCAAAAAAAAAAAATAAAAAAACGGAAAGGCCGGCCCCGGGGGATGGGCTCCCCGGGGCCTTAAATGGCCTGAGGAGGGGGGCCACGCAGCCCCCCTCCCTACGAAAAAAAAAAAAATCGAGGCCATGCCCCGGGGGATGGGGCCCCGGGGCCAATACAGGCCCAGGGAAGGGGGCCACGCGGCCCCCTTCCTGTTTTTTTAAAATTTGTAATTAAAAAAAAGGGGTAAGGCCCTGGGGGATGGGGTCCCCAGGGCATAAAAACTGGAAAAAGGAAGGGGGCCACAGAGCCCCCTTCAGGGGACAAAAACATTTTTTTTTTTAAACGATCGGGCCGGCAGGCCCGCCCCTTCCTTCACCACTCTGCTAACGCGCCCCCTGGCGCGTTTGCAGAGGGGAACGAATTCCCCTTGAATACTGGGGGTCCCTGGGGGCCAACTAGCCCACCAGGAACCTCCAGTATGCGCCAGAGGGCTGCCTTGCAGAGAGGTGTACAGAGGCCACGCCCCTTTTTACACCTCTCTGCAACGCAGCTCTGTGGCGCTTTTTGGAGGTATATGGTGGGCTAGTTGGACTCCGGGGACCCTCAGGATTCAAGGGGACTTAATTCCCCAACTTAAAACGCGCCACGGGCGCGTTTGCACAGTGGTGAAGGGAGGGGCGGGGCTTCAGGTGACATGTGTGCAAACAGGCCCCGTGGCGCGTTTTAAGATGGGGAATTAAATCCCCTTCAATCCTGAGGGTCCCTGGGGGCCAACTAGCCCAACAGGTACATCCAGAAAGCGCCACAGAGCTGCGTTGCAGAGAGGTGGAAAAAGGGGTGTGGCCTCGCTACACGTCTCTGCAACGCAGCCCCTGGCGCATATTGGAGGTTCCTGGTGGGCTAGTTGGCCCCTAGGGACCCTCAGGATTCAAGGGGACTTAATCCCCCAACTTAAAACGCGCCACGGGGCGCGTTTGCACAGATGTCACCTCAGGCCCCGCCCCCTCCCTTCACCATTGTGCAAATATTCTTCTAAAATCATCCGAAATACGAATTCCTATTTACTCACCTGTTATAAGGAGAGACCTCAGTGCTGCATCTTTCAGCCCAGTACTGGTCCTGAAAAGTAATTTTAACCGTACTTACCAGTAACTTGAATTTCCTTCCATAGGATATCATTGCCTGCTTTTTGTTGAAAAAGTTTCTAAGTGTTGATTTTTGAAACATACAAATATTCCTCTAAAATCAGCCGAAATACGAATTCCGATTTACTCACCTGTTATAAGGAGAGACCTCAGTGCTGTATCTTTCAGCCCAGTACTGGTCCTGAAAAGTAATTTTAACCGTACTTACCAGTAACTTGAATTTCCTTCTATAGGCTAACATTGACTGTTTTCACTTGGAAATTCTTCTAAGTGTGGAGTTTTGGAACTTTAAAATATTCCTCTAAAATCAGCCGAAATACGAATTCCGATTTACTCACCTGTTATCAGGAGAGACCTCAGTGCTGTATCTTTCAGCCCAGTACTAATCCTGAAAAGTAATTTTAACCGTACTTACCAGTAACTTGAATTTCCTTCCATAGGCTAACATTGACTGGTTTCACTTGGAAATTCTTCTAAGTGTGGAGTTTTGGAACTTTATAATATTCCTCTAAAATCAACCAAAGTACGAATTCCAATTTACTCACCTGTTATCAGGAGAGAACCCAGTGCTGCATCTTTTAGCCCAGCACTGACCCTGAAAAGTAATTTTAACCGTACTTACCAGTAACTTGAATTTCCTTCCATAGGCTAACATTGACTGGTTTCACTTGGAAATTCTTCTAAGTGTGGAGTTTTGGAACTTTATAATATTCCTCTAAAATCAACCAAAGTACGAATTCCAATTTACTCACCTGTTATCAGGAGAGAACCCAGTGCTGCATCTTTTAGCCCAGCACTGACCCTGAAAAGTAATTTTAACCGTACTTACCAGTAACTTATATTTTCTTCCATAGGAATCCATTGTCTGGTTTTCAGCAGAAAAGTTTCAAAGTGTCGATTTTCACAAACTACAAATATTCCTAAAAAATCGCCTGTATGACTTAAACGCATTCTTTCAACTGTTTACAGGAGATGCACCAGTGCTGGATCCAGGATCCAACACTGAGTAAGAAAAAGTAACGATAACAGTTTTTAACTTCTAAGTGAATTTCCTTCCATAGGATAACATTGGTGATTCTATGAGAAAAAGTTTCGAAGTGTGAACTTTTAAAGTACAATAATATTCCTTAAAAATCACGACTGTAACCAAAACGCTTTTACTCAACTGTTTACAGGAGATGTCCCAGGACTGAATCTAGGATCCAGTCCTGTGGTTAGAAAAAGTAATCCATAAAGTAACTAATTGCATTTAACTAGAAATTCACATTGAGCTGAATGTTGCATTGTGTTTGAAAATGTGTTGCCCATTGCAACAACTGTAACTACTGTACTTAAAAGTCTATTGCCTATGTGCAAAGTATTTAAACTAAAGTAATTCATTCTGAGAAAGTATTTTTTGTAATGTAATGTATAATGTAATTACAATGTAATTTAAAAAATAAAATATTTTAAAAAAAATTGTTTCTAAAAAATTTGGAAATCAGTATGAAAAAAATTTATATAACAATTAATACATTTAAAAATTGTCATTTACAAAACCTTTGAAATTCACTGAAAAAACCGTAGGTTTCAGACATGTTATAGTTACAAATTAGCATTTAAAAAACCTTTGAAATTCACTGAAAAAACCATAGGTTTCAGGGACGTTATAGTTACAAATTAGCATTTAAAAAACCTTTGAAATTCACTGAAAAAACCATAGGTTTTAGGGACAGTTATAGTTAGTTGGACATTGCACTCGTACAAAACCCGTGAAATTCCCCCGTTATAGTTAGTCCAGCTAACTATAACTCGCGCCCGCAATGCACTGCTGATGACATCACATATTACATCACTCATGACATGGTCAGTGACATCACTGATGACATCACTGATGACATCTCAAATGACATCACTGATGACATCATCCACGTGATAATCTGATGCACCTCCTCACACCCCAATATAACCTTTGATACACCCACTCTAAATTAGACTGCCATTCGCAAAACCATAGACACTCCAACACCAATAACTACATACCCACTCACTGATTCTTAGGTCTACGCACACATCCACTCACTCACCCGTACAGTCACTCATACTTACGGTCACTCAGTACAGGACTATCATATGCACTCATACTCCTATATAGACACTCAAACACCGCCACTCATCCATAGAGGTACTCACACACCTAGTCAGTCATGCAAATAATTAAACACACTACCATTTACTCACCTATACAGTTATACACACACCAGCTCACTTACTCATACAAATAGTAGCACATTCTTACGCTCTTATACAATCACTGATACAAGCACACACTCATCCATACAGCCACTATCACAATCACTCACTCTCGCTTATAGCTATTTATATACTCCAACACACATATATACTGCCTTTCACATATGTAGTTACTCACACATGTACCACTGGGACATACATTCACTCACTAACACACTCTTACACACACTTACCCACCCATACAGTCTATCACAGATGCACTCTTGAAACCATCCACCCAGTGAATCACCCACTCACACATCTATGCACAGAGTTGCACACACCCCTCCCACACAAACACTCAGGCACCCATACAGATACTCAGACAAGCATTCAATAACTCATATAGACACTCATGTAGCTATTCACAAACACATGCAGCCACTTACACAGCAACAGACAGACGGATACAGACATTCACCCAGTTTAGTCACTAACCCATGCATTCAGTAAGATACGTTAAATCACTCACTTATAGAGTCAGTCACGCACCTACTAAATCATCCATACAGACACTTACACACCCACTCATTCTTCAATACGTCTTTTCCTATATATATTAAAAATATTTAAACTTTACAGAAACACACAGTCACTGGATGATGTCATCAGTGATGTCATTTGAGATGTCATCAGTGATGTCATCAGTGATGTCACTGACCATGTCATGAGTGATGTAATATGTGACGTCATCAGCAGTGCATTGCGGGGCGCGAGTTATAGTTAGCTGGACTAACTATAACGGGGGAATTTCACGGGTTTTGTACGAGTGCAATGTCCAACTAACTATAACTGTCCCTAAAACCTATGGTTTTTTCAGTGAATTTCAAAGGTTTTTTAAATGCTAATTTGTAACTATAACGTCCCTGAAACCTATGGTTTTTTCAGTGAATATATATATATACAAAAAAACAACAAATAAACAGGAAAAGCATTGGACTCAGAAAGAGTAAAATTTACTATTCTCACCTCAGCATGTACAAAAGTGGGGAAAGCATTGGATTTAGGAGCGGTGAAATTTATCATTGCCACTCCAGTCGGTGCAATATTAGGCAAAGCATTGGGCTCAGGAGGGGTAACATTTTCTATTCCCACTCCAGTCTGTGTAACAGTAGGGAAAGTGTTGGACTCATGAGGGGTAAAATTTACTATTCCCACTTCACTGCAAACACATACCATATTTTAATAAATGTATTAATTGCCCAAAAATATTAAACTATTAATAAAAACATTATATTTACATTCAAAAAACAAATTACATAATTATCATTGTTTGTAATAATTAATATCGCATAAAAAAATTGTTACTTGATTATTTAATTAAATTCCCACACTATACTCCTAGCAGCCCACATTTAAAATATGATCAAAATAATTGTTTTGAATACAATTAAGATATTAAGTACTAAATAAAATAATTACTAATGAATAAATAATTAATTGCTAATTATGGCTTAAATAACTTCCCACCCAATCCCCCTAAAAACTCAAACACACACTGCATATATAACATAAAAAATATATTTATTACACAATGCACATAATTATAAATAAATTACATATTTTAATTATAATGAATTATTAATTGATATTTAATATTTATTTAACTTTCCACCCTATTCCCCTAACAAACCCAACAGCCCCCACATAAAATATTACTTAAAAAATATAACAATCACACAATTTATATAATTGGTTATCAATTAAATAATTAATAATAAAATAATAATCAATTATTACTTAACTAACTTCCCACCCTATAACCTACAAACCCAACAACCTGCACCTAAAATATAACTTACAAAATAATAATTACTCCATTGACATAATTAAGTACCAATTAAAACATGAATAATAAATTATTAATTCATTATTAATACATTATTACTTAGTTAACTTTCCACCCTATACCCCTACAAAACCCAACAAACCGCACCTAAAATATAACTTAAAAAAATAATTACACAATTTACACAATTAATTAGCAATTAAATAATTAATATTCATTCATTATTCATTAATTGTTCTTAATTAACTTTCCACCCTGTACCCTTGCAAACCTCTGAACCCGCGAAAACACTATAAATCACTAATAACAATTAAATTATATTTATAAATAACTTAAAATTGCAAAGTATATTTAAAAGCATTAACAACAATTATACAAACTATATATAACATATACAATTAAAGTATTATTTAAAACACATAAAGATAATGAAAAAACGACAATTATGTTATTGAAAACGATATTACTTACCTTAAAAAATCAATATTTTTGTTAACAATATTCCTGCATTACGATATTTATGTGACACAATATCTAAAACTCAGTATTTGTGGAGCTTGATATTTATGACTAGATATTATGCCCAAATACCCAGCAGACCATCATTTCTGTGAATTCTTTTTTATAAAGCAGTCTTTTTTTTTTTTTTTTAAAGAGACCATTTTTTCTTAAAGGAAAATGAGATATGTTTATAAAATTGAAAATTAAACTTTAAAATATACATTTTTAAGAGTAAGTAGTGGTCCGTCGGACCATTGCCTGCTCGTAAACAAAACATTTTGTTTATATTCTCAAAGGGCAAGTGGTCCCTCCCATTTGCGAATGGTTACCATTACCTTTTAGTAATTAGTAAAACATGAATGTTTTTTGACCGTACTTTATTCGCAAAACATTAATACATACCACTTTCATTCTGTAATTGGAAGGGATGCCACGAACAGGCCCCTTCCAAATACTGAATTAGTATTTATTCTCAATTCCAAATTGCGATTCCGTAACATGTTACCAAATCGCAATTTGTGAATCAGCATATTTGTGCCCGCAAAAAAGTTTTGTTCATGTGGACATAAGTAATCACGGCAATATAAACATGAAACAGAATTACTGAGCAATATGACAAATCTGAAAGTGCTGTAGGGTTTAATGAGTAATTTTGCAAATGTGAGCATTCAGTTTTTATAATAATGCTAAATTTGGGTACCTGTTTGAGATTTCTGAGCGTTGGTGCAAATTTGGGCACATACTGAAAGTTACAATGGGTGCAAATCTAAATAAGAAATAATGATTGCTTAGTGGTGGTTCAAATCTGAATATGCTCTAAAATTACTGAGGCTCTCATTACGATGTCAGCGGTCGGACCACCGACTATAATAGCGGCGGTCAGGAGACCGCCAGACAAGCAGTTGGCGGTCTGACCACCGAATTAGGATGGGACCGCTGTGCTGGTGATCGGAAAGTGCTGAGACCCGTGCTGCAGCCCAGGAAATGGGCCGCAGCACAAGCCGCCGTGTAAAAGAGCACTTTGTGCACATCCATGCACCGTGTGCCATGCACCATGTGGTGCATAGCAGATGGAGCATGAATGTGAGTGGGGGCATTACATGTGCCCCCAGGGCCATTTTGCAGTGGACCATGAGGGACGGGGGCCATCTTTGGGGCCTACAAAGTCCCTTTCCAGCAGCCTTTTCATGGCAGTTGGATGACCATGAAAAGGCTGTGGGAAAGGAACATCGTATTCCACGGCGTCGCCGCCATTCGGAATTGCGATTCTGTCCACCAACCCTTCAGGATCTATGATCCCGCCAGAGGCAGCGGTCTCCCCTCTGACTGCTTGTGCTCCAACCACCGGTATTGAAATCTGGCATTTGGACCGCAGGGGTGTCTGTCGGTTGGACCGCCACCAATGGCCTGTCAGTGGCAGTCCACGGACAGGAGGGCCTTAGTAAGGGTTCTTATCATGATGCCATTTAGTGTGATCGCAGAAGAACATTTTGTCTGTGTGTTTGTTTTTCTCAAAATTGCACTGGCTACAGTGCATACATTAACTCAGAAAATCTCTGACAATATATCACCTGCAAACAGCATGGAAACGTGGAGGGGCTGTTCCTTCTCTGTGTTTATGAGTTGTGTTGTCTGCCGCTCATTCATTAACTCTGAGATTTTCTGAGTTAAGTGACGCACAGTAGAGAATGTAATTTTGGGAAAAACTAACATACAGACCTCAGCTGTGTCTGTCTGTGCTCGACTATGATGGGAAAAGTTACAAATTTACCAAGGTTTACTCAATAATAGAACAGGGTCAAGCATATAGTTAGGAGGAACAAATGATGGTGCAAACCTGAAAACACTAAGGATTACTGAGTGCACTCATCAATTCATTCATTGATTCATTCATGCACTCACCTATTCAGCCAGACATCTCTACTCTCTTCTATTAATTGATCCATCCAGTGCTGTTTTGTGCCAACATTTTAGAAACACATGTTGCTCACATTCTAAGGACACACCTTCAGCTGTCCAATTTTCTTAACCTTTCTAGCCCAGCTTTCACCTTGGCCTTAACACAGGCTGACAGCGAAGAACAACCTCAGACTAGAGTGTGATAACGGTCAAATCCACCACGCTGGTGCTTTTGGACCTGTTGGCTGCATTCAAAATGGTTGACAAAAATGGCTTGATTGACCATGTTGAGGAAGCTGGGTTAAGTGGCCAGGTGGTGCTGTGGCTGAAATCTTTTTCATCTGACCATTTGTGTGCAGTAAAATTGTTATCCTTTCCAGCCAAGAGGGCCTCCGCTCACTTATTGGGTACCGAAATGGTCGTCTTTATTTACACATCTTTTTTATATTTATGGTTGACCTTTTGTTAAGGAGCTAGACTCTAAAGGTTCTAAATTGTATATGTATGTGGTTGACTCGCAGATGCTGCTACACCTCAATGAAAATCTGTCTTCCCAACTTGCATTTCAGAATGTGATGTGCTACGTCTGGAACTGGATAGGTAACAACCAACTGAAATTGAATGCGGATAAAACTGTGATGATTGTCATCCATAACTGAGCAGATCACTAGAAGGACCTCTGTTGGCCTCCTAAAATAGCCCCCACACACAGCGTCAATAAAAAGCTAATGAGTGACAATGGACAACAGTCTCACATTGAACCCTCCTTGATAGTATGAAAATGCATTTTTTTACTTAGACCCATCTTGTCTAAAAAATAGCCCTGTTTTTAACATCTGGTGACTGAAAAATAGTAGTTTTGGTCTTGAAAGGCTCCAGATTGTTTTACATCAATTCAAAGCAGGAGCTCTGCGCCCAACCGTATGGGTTGAGGCCTTTTACTCCTGATGTCCCAGGACCCGAACTACTATGGATCCTGAGCTACTGGGCCAAGTACGCCATCTCAGTGGTAGCGCTGGTCAAGCAGTGCAAGGCTGTTTGGGGGTAGATAGACACAGAGGGGTGAACACAAGCTCACAATTCAAAATACGTTCAATAACAGCAATAAATGATTGTCTAGTCAAATAGGATTTTTATGGCAAAAGGAGTATTTATATATGGCCACAAAGTGAAATATGGCATACACAAACAATATACACAGCCCCCTAAGGTCAGAGCTCTAGTGTTTTAATAGCTGTCCCCTGAGCCCCACTTCTCTCTCACTAGTGGTAGTGGTTATGACCCAATCACTATAGGTGACATTCAGGGCAGTCCCCATGAGCAGTCTGAGTCTCCGGAAGCGCACTCTGACTCTTGTTAGAAAAGTTAAAAGTGTTCCAGCACCGAAGCGCTATCTGGCAGACAAGTTCCCTGGGGCCTTCTGGCCCTTCAATCAGTCTTACCTGCACCAGCAGGTATTGTATGACTGGAGTCCCCGAGAGCATCTCTCTCATAGGTGCGGTTCAGCAGCTGCCTCAGGTGAGTATCACACAATTGGCTCTGCAGACGCTGCAGCTGGGTGTCCTTGGCGGTCCTTTGATGCAATGGTAAGTTTCCGTTGGTCTTCCCCCCAAACGGGAGGAGAGATTTCAGCAGCTTCTGGTTCTGATCCTCAGTCGGGACATGGGTCCACACGGGTCTCCACGGCATCCTCTCCATATGATGATGGCATCCACCAGGCTTCAATCCTTGTCTCCTCCGCTGGCCACTTTTGGCATATAGGATCACCACACTTGCTCTTCACATGGGAGACAGTCCAATTGGAAATATTCACCGTGGCCCCCTCTGGCATACGGTGGCACCAACTTACACACTGCACACAGGTGACAACCAGTTTGGCACAGCAATCTTCATTGCAGTCTTCTGTGGCATACAGGATCGCCGACTTACAAATCGCACTTAGGGAATTTCCTGTTTGGCACAGCAAACTTCATGGCCATCCCCTCTGGCATCCAGGGTAGCCAACTAACACACTGCACAAGGGTGATGGCCTTATTGGCACGCAAACTTCACGGCACCCCCCTATGGCATACGGGGATGCCAACTTGAAACTACACAGGGCAACAGATCGATCGGTGCAGCAGTCGTCTCCTCACATCTCGCTGCAGGGATCCACTAGACATGATCCCCCACTGGACGTCTCTCCCTTTAGCATTCTCTTCTTCCTCAGAAAGCTCACTGGTCTTGGCAAGCAGGCAAGAATTGGTGCTCCAACCTCCTGGAATATGTGTTCTTGGATGTCCCTGGGTGATGTCCCCTCAACCAGCTGGGAGACGGGCAGGCCTTAGCTTCCAGCTCTGGTCACAGGCAGAAATCTTGCAGAGATTCCCTTTCTCGAACAGCCCATCTTGCTGCTTGACAGTTGACAATTTTGGTGGCCTCGAGCTCCCTTTCTTATAGTCCATTTCTAGGCACTAAATGTGATTTAGGATCTGAGTCTTTGAGCTTTATGTACCTGGATGTCAGCGCAGTCATATGTGTATCAAAAGGTTATGCCATGGTCTTGGCCCTATGATTTTATGATTATCTTATCAGCCCCATCTCCTTACTGAGATGTTCCCATGCCACTTTTCAGTGATCTATCTCTGAATCCAAGAGCACCCTTTGAGTGTGTGGGAGAGCCTGTCTCTCCTTCCTCGAGTGTGTGTCCTACCCAGCTCACAGGAATGCAAAAATCCAACAAGTCTGTCTGCATGGATGTTTCTACCTCCTCATGTTCCTTCAGTCAGCCCTGAGTCTTCCACAATGGCACCCAAAATCCTCCATGTATTGTATCATTCACAGGCACACATACATTCAGCACATGTATATAACACGCATGCACTGCACAGCACTACTTATTAACCGGAAGGAGGCCAAGAGTGAGTTAAGCACACAGCAGCGGAACTTTACATGAGGGATCCGGTAGGTCTCACTTCAGTGACACAGGTAAAAAGGACTGTTCACTTCTACTGATCACTACACAATATACTGCTACCACTGTGCTCATTCTGCTTACCTCCAGGTAAAGGCAGTAGCCTTTCACCACTATGAGGGAAGCGCTTTGGGTGACCTCCCGGTCTAACAAGACCAGGAGGCGTGAGACACGCCTATGTCATGGTGCGCATGCAGGGTCCGTGTGTCCTGATGATACCAAAAATCACCACCAGGGAACCAATCATCATTGCTACTGGAGCACTCAGGGCAGGGGTACACGTCCATAACCATGCAAGGGACTTTACCACCCGCAAACAGTGCAAAATGCAAAAGGCCGATTAATTAATTAGCAATGTGCCCAAGAGATCTCATGTAATACCTCTACTAAAACATCTGCTTTGGGTGCCTGTGAAATACAGAATTCAAATGTAAATACCATGGGGCTTATTTACCAGCCACTTGCGCCGCCGATGCGTCACTTTTTCCCATATTAAAAGTGACGTATTGGCGGCGCAAGGGGCTTGTAATTAAGCCCCCATATATTTATTGTCTTTAAAGCACGCCACGAACTGGCTCCCTCCTTTGTCACGAAGCAAGTCACCAGGTATGCTCCCAGCCGTTCTTTACCCTCCCCTTCGCCGCACCTTCGTACAGTGCCTCAACTTGCCAATGTGGCAAGAGGCGGGCTGCAGTTCCTCTGTGCGTGGCCCCATATTGTGAAACTCCCTCCCGGCCTCGCTACAGGCTGAGATCGATCTACTCTCCATCAGACATTCCTCAAAGACCTGCCTCTTCCAACAAGTATATTCATGTTAATTGGAGAACTCTGACCCTGATCAGCCAGCGCCAAGAAATCAATGGTATCCGAGCGCTATATTAGGGCTCAATTACAATTGCAGGATTAGAGATAGTACTAACCATTTTCACATTCAAATAAATTCGTGATATAAATGCATGATTGTTCAGCCTATTTCAAACAGCAATCAGCCTCTGTCAATCACTGCTCATGCTGCCTCATTTCTTGGTCATCTTAATGAGAAGAGGCTTCTATTCCTCATAGTTGAACCTGGTAAGTACCTTTATGAAAGAAAAGCAGCCATTCCATATTCTAAGAGGTTGTCTGAATTGCGAAGAGTCTCTCGTCCAACAGAAATAAATTGAGTCATTATGAAGCGTTTTGTTGAAAGAAAAAGAAGTGTCTATTCACAATATGAGTTCACGGTCTAAGAATAATGCATTTTTCAGTTGTTCATTAGTGCAGGTTTGCAGAGGATACTTTTTTGGGAAAAAACTGCGCATATGCACAGGAAATTATATTCGCAGGCGACTAAGTGCACAATGACCCCCTGCCAGCCTGGGCCAGCGTGAACATCGATGACACCATCAAGACCATGAGCACAATACACTCCGGCTCCCCGTCAGACCCTTTCCCGCACCACATCTTCAACAAAGCCAGCAGCTCCATCGCACCCCACCTGTGCAACGTTATCAATCTCTCCTTCGAGACCGCGACCTTCCCAGAGAGCTGGAAACACGCAGAGATCAACGCCCTACTCAAAAAACCCAAGGCGGCCCCGAGAGACCTCAAGAACTTCCGGCCCATCTCCCTGCTTCCGTTCCCAGCCAAGGTCATCGAGAAGATCGTCAACAAACAGCTAACCCGATACCTCGAAGAAAACAGCATCCTGGACCCATCCCAATCAGGGTTCCGCAGCAACCACAGCACTGAGACTGCCCTCATCGCCGCCACCGACGACATCAGGATCCTGCTGGACAACGGTGAGACCGCAGCCCTCATCCTGCTGGACCTCTCCGCCGCCTTCGACACTGTCTGCCACCGCACTCTACGCGCACGCCTCCACGACGCAGGGATCTGAGACAAGGCCCTGGTATGGGCCACCTCCTTCCTCGCCGGCAGAACCCAGAGAGTCCGCCTCCCACCATTCCGATCCGAAGCCTCCGAGATCATCTGCGGCGTACCCCAGGGATCATCCCTCAGCCCAACACTGTTCAACATCTACATGGCCCCGCTCGCACGCATCGCCAGACAGCACGACCTCAACATAATCTCCTACGCTGACGACACTCAACTGATCCTCTCCCTCACCAAGGACCCCCTCGCCGCCAAATCCAACCTCCATGAAGGAATGAAGGCCGTCGCCGATTGGATGAAGTTCAGCCGACTAAAACTGAACACGGACAAGACAGAGGTCCTCATCTTCGGCTCCAACCCCTCAGCCTGGGACGACTCCTGGTGGCCAACGACACTGGGAGCAGCCCCGACACCCACCGACCACGCACGCAACCTGGGAGTCATCCTCGACTCAATGCTCTCCATGGCCAAGCAAGTCAACGCAGTCTCCTCCTCCTGCTTCAACACCCTCCGCATGCTTCGCAAGATCTACAGGTGGATCCCGACAGATACAAGAAGAACAGTCACCCAGGCCCTCGTCAGTAGCAGACTTGACTATGGGAACGCCATCTACGCGGGAACCCCGGCCAAGCTCATCAAGCGACTGCAACGCATACAAAACGCCTCCGCACGCCTGATCCTCGATGTACCACGCCACAGCCACATCACCCCCCACCTGAGGAACCTGCACTGGCTCCCCGTACAGGAGAATCTCCTTCAAACTCCTCATCCACGCACACAAGGCACTCCACAAGACTGGCTCAGCCTACCTCAACAGACGACTCTTCTTCTACGTCCCCAACCGCCAGCTCCGCTCCGCCGACCTCTACAAATTCTGTGATTGATTGATTGATTGAATGCTGAATACTGCTTAGCTCTAAATGACAAATGACAGTAACAAACAAAAACATCCCCAGAATGAACTCTAAATTAAAATTTAAAAAAAAACACAATTTGTTGGCTACAGAAACGAAGGGGCATATTTACAAGGGGATTGCGCCACCAGAATGACACTTTTACTGACGTTCCAGTAGCGCAATGCCCTGCACCATATTTACCATATTTAGGAGTATATTTACAAGAATTGCCGCTAACTAACACTAGCGTTAGCGGCAATTTTCTTACTGCTGCAATATTAAATGCAAGAAAACAAAAAACAAAATGTCATCACATTTCTTGGAGGCAAATCACACCACAAAGGACATACATTGGACAGTCATAGAACAGGTGAACAACGAGGTGACACTTTTCGAGAAAGAACAACGTGGGGGTGCTGCGTTTGGGAACACATATTACAGGACTCAACGACGATATTCCCTGGAGGCAACTCAGATAATGAATCTCCTCCTTACACCTATAGGGCACGAATGACAGTACAACAAGCAGACAAACGTTTTCTACTAAGTGAGATAGGTATGCCAGACCACCACCTACAAGTGTTTTTTCGGACAAGACAACCAATGAAAATCCAATGTCTGGGTCCTTGTGATGCTCTTAGAAGTCACCCATGACACGCAGCTGCCACACATGAAAAGGTGCAACCAATGGAGGGCTCTTCGACAGTATGAATGGGTGTTGAATAAGCCTCTTTGGGTACACATACCGGTAAGGGCTTTTCACGCATGGCCCTTTTTGCAATCAAGAGGTGCCACTGAACTTCCCCTTTAAGGAGAGCAATCATTGAATTAGATGCCACAAGTATTAGAAAAAGGATACGCAACACAAGCACCCACTACAAATTGCATACAAGCGCAGATGCGGAAGTGACCACGTTATAAGAAGAATGTGTTCCACTGTGGGCGGCCATTTTCTCATGGTTAACGCTCCAGCTGGGATGTAGGACTACTATTCTTAAGCAGTCCCACACCAACACCATCATGCCTATGGACATACCGCCCAAACAGAGGGTGCCCTCGTATTTCTCCTCGTTGGGGTGTCATCATCGAAATAGATACCATAAGTATTATTTATAACTGGCACACATTGCAAAGCGCCCACTATGAAAGGCAAACGTGCGCAGATGCGGAAGTAACCGCATTTTTTTAACAAATAGGTGTGCCATTTGGGGTGGCCATTTTGCGAAGGTTAGCGCTTCAGTTGAGATGTGGGACGACAATCCACACCTACACGGAAGTATTCTAACCTACGGGGAGTATGTTCCACCATGGGCGGTCATTTTGAGGTTATTTTACATTGCAGCCTTCTTACTACCAACGTGCGCGCAACGCGGAAGGGAGGCAATACTTAAACCAGCTCCGAACACTTATTACTTGTTCATCGGAGCAATGGAGAGGTATTGACCTGAGCGAGTGAGCAGCTTTGACAAAGTGAGTATGGCGTAGCCGACCCCCTGAGACAACGAGCATTTTTCTATAAAGATGTGACATGGTTCGCAACAACAAACCTGATTTTTAATGCTCTTTGTCCCCTACAGTGTGTGACTACAAGCGCTCCTCCTCTCCCGTGATAATAGCTCATGGGGCTATAGTGTGGTAATAATAGTGTATGTCAACAATGCTTTTCCATACTTTTTTCAGACACCTTAACTTATAGAGGCATTGCGATGTGTTTCACCCGCATTTTATAAACACCGTAGAGGTTACAAGACTCTATGATATGGATCATAAAAACCTACAGAACTAAGGAATATAGAGTGTGTGTTTTATGTTAAATGCTGTTGTGTCTAGTATTGTATGGTATGTCTCTTTCAAGGGCAGCACGGCACCCACTTAATTCACAAGCTGTGGTGCACCTAGTGAAAAATATATAACTTCTAAAACCTTCCACAAATATGGTGATGTGGTTCAGTAATGATTATATTACTGCATTTAACGATGTTGTTTCTTTATCCTTCCAGATTAACTTATGAAACTATACCAACCTGGTACAGTATTAAGTGCATGTTACTTATGTGCATTGTATTCTGCTAGATTGATTAAGCAGACCACATTGTTGTTTTCATCTTAGAGTGGTGTAGGGATCATTTTCTTGGTCCTGATGAGAAGCCAGGGGGATGGCTTCGAAACATGTAGACTAAGGAGGTAGTAGCCCATCACAGCACATATCCTCCACTCCCCATTTTTAACAATACCAGCTAGAGGAAGTATTAAATTGTAGTTTTCCATATAGCCAGGTATTTTTTAACTCCACTATTTTCACTATGACCCTTCCACTCTCACATTACACATAGTATTTCACTCCTAAGTGCTCCCATGTCTCCGTTGGTCGTAGCATGCCTTGTCCCGCAGCGGGGAGGGAAGAACCCAATGATGAAGCATGCCACCAAGGGACCTTTTGGTGGGTGAGGGTTATTTTAACAACACACTGTGTTTCCCTATACATTGTTAGGGTACACATAGTTCATGAATAGTGTTTAACAGCCTTAGGAAGTGTTGATACATGTACAGTGGCTTTATGCTGCCTAGTAAATAATACAAAACACATATTCCCTGCACTTCCACATGGAAAGTGAAGCTGTCGTGGGGACAGGGGTTAGCAAAGTTGCCCCTAAGTCCCAAACAACATACCCACATCATGTAACCAATGCTGTATGAGCACAATGCCTCCAGTGCATCATGTGTATTTTTGAATCTGCAAATTAGTATCATATAGAGACTTATTCATCAGACCACTCCTATACAATCTCTAAACTGAACTTTGCTAGCCTACATATCAAGCATTTTTGGTCACTCACATTCAAAATGCAGAATGACAGTAGCCAGTCCGTTGAATATGTCGTAATTCCATTGGTAGACATACAAATCGATTGTGTGGGTAATGCATCTGTTGTAATCAACTAGCAAATCACCAGTTCATGGGAACACATCAAAAATCAGTGACACCACAAACCACTAACCACTCGGAATTTATTATAAAAAATACACACTTACTAACCTAAACTAATACTAATGACCTATCCTAATCTACAATAATCTAACTTGTACAAATTGATACCTAGACTAAACTAACTACCTTACCTAATACTATACACATAACAACATGTATTATACATCAACCCACCTCCCCCTTAAGTCACATCCCGGGACGGGACAAAGACAGCTTAACCTATACATGAACTAACTAAACATACATCCTAAACAAATATATATATATATGGATATATATATATATATTTTTTAAATTTTATTGAACAAGTCAAAAAACACATCAACCCCCCACCCAAAGGAAAAGGAAACTTAATCCAAAACACTTAGTTAAAATTTATAAAATACTAAAACCTACCTACACCTGACACTATTCTATACCTTATCTAAAACTACACTTATCACCATCTACTAAACTACAGTACAAAAAAGTATAAAAACTGGATGAAGGGAATAGGGGGACTGTACATGAGGGACAGCTGAGATCATTAGGGCCTAAATAGGGGAGCCCCAGGGACCCCTTAATATCCTGGAAGTGGCCCTTAATTACATCCTGGTCCCGTTCTATTCGGGCCACACGGTCATTTAGGTTGTAAAGCAACCTACGCTCCCTCTATGTCAAGCAGGAAATCTGCCTCTGTCCCACCGGTCGCAAGGAAGATGTGCCTGATTGAGAAGTTTGTGATGGGGCACCTGGGGGTTGAGATGAGGTGGTTGCAGCAGGTTGAGCCAGGGTGAATGTATCAGGACCAGCAGATAGTTGGGAATGTCTGCCACTCCGTTGGACACCTGAAGTGCCTGGGATTGGATCTGCGTGCCTCTGTTTTGTAGATGAGGCAGTCAGGCCAGCACGTTTCTGTCCACCTTTCTGTCTACTGACTGTAATAGACTTCCACTTTCCAGATGCCCTTTCTTCCTGGTACCTCCGTACCATATCATTGTACTCCTTTGCCACACGACGTATGTGCATGTAACGTTCCTTTTGCAGAAGGAACTGCCTCACTTCATCCGGTGACATGTTGTCTGAAAAGAAAAAAAACATGTCAAGTTTCAAGACTCACAAAAATTGACAGCATTCTGCATGTTTCTCCCTAACAAAAGTGTAACAAAACATTATCTAAACACTCTCATCAAATGTAAGGTACGTCCCACATGACCTGAAAAGGTCTATGTAAATAATGACACTAATCAAATCAAATCAAAATCACTTTATTCGGTTTCATGTGATAAAACCATAAAAGCACAAGTAGAATATAATACATACAATCCAGACGGGAACATACCCGGTTTAGGCATAGTATATACAATGTAAAGATATATACAGTTTAAAAATATATAATTGCCAAATCTCCACGAACACACATAAAATACCTGCTAAACAACGCTCTAAATGGTGCAGTAAGACCTTGCTCTTAATTAAGTTGTTAGTTAAATGGCTAGTGGAGCAAGGTAAAGTGCATAGTGCCGGGGATAGTGACAAGGGTCAGGCCAGTTAATCACAACTCGCCCTAAGCCTAATCGCGGATTTAAAAAAGTTAAGCACATAAAAAACAGTGTTACCTGTCAACATTTCTAAAATTATAAATGCGGGCCGTACTTGTCTAAAATTGGCCTGTTTTAGAATAGGAATTAAAAAGGATTTTCTGGGCATATCATAAAATGGGCAAAACATCGTGAAATGAACCATGTCCTGCGGAGATGTACCAACGCAGCCGCAGGACGAAAGAATATGCCCTTTATTCTGACCCCTGGGATGGGCAAGAAGAAGATGGAAAAGATCAAACCGAAACCTGGTCAAAAGAAAACGGTCGTATGAGTTTGTGAACCCCAGCAAGTACGGCTCCAACATCGGAGTGGTCCTCAACATGATGAAGCGACGTACGCTCGGCTTCAGAAGCTCCTTCTCCTCCCTTGCCAAGGTCTGGCATGCAAGGAAGGCCATCTTAATGAGGGCTAGATCTTTCTTATTCATTGCATCGGGATTGGAGAAAAGGTCTCCTCTTCCCAAACTCATGAGGCTCCTTTCTACATATTTGAGCCATGGTACCCTGGCTGCGTGATCGAGGGCCAGACAATCTTTTAGAATTACTTTAGTTAGGGAGGCCCCCCTTCCCAACCCAGATTCTTAGACAGAGAGACACCGGGCGGATTGCTATTAGATCCGAAATGTAGGGCATACCTAGCTCTTCATGAGCAGTAAAAGAGGGAGTACCCTGGGGAACAGATAAAAGACGTCTCAGAAATTTGTTTTCCGCCATTTGGAGATCGTCTGTGTCGGTATACCCACAGATTTCACTGCCATAAAGGGCCTTTGAAATACACTTGGCCCTATAGAGCTTTAAAAGGGCCCCCACCGGTCTTTTCCCCAGTCTAATGGCTGCGGTCTCCCTGATGAGGTCATTTCTCTTGCGGATGAGTTGGAACCCCCAGTTCATTTTTTCATCTAAAAGTACCCCCAAATAGGAGAATACAGTCGACTTAGGAATTGGGGTAAGCCCTGCCCTAAAAGTATATGGCCTACTGGGCAGTGCCCCTACTTGCATAATGTATGACTTAGATTTATTAATCGTCAGGTCCATATCCCCCATAAATTGCGCGAAGAAGTTTATAAGCGTTTGCAAACCCTGTTCAGTCCTGGCCATTAAAATGGCGTCATCTGCTTATAGCAGGATCGGGAGACCCCGCCGTCCTGCCTGAGGGGACTCCAAAAGGGTTTTCTCCAAGTTGGTAATGTAGAAATTGAATAAAAATGGGGCCAAAATACAACCCTGCCGGACTCCACCCCTGACGGGAAACAAGCGAGATACACTAATACACTAATCAAAACCTGATGGTGATACCGACATGTAGACTTATGTTATGGGACATAGCAAGGGCAGAGTGCAGTGACAACAGTAGTAGATTAGCTGGTTGCAATGAGGCTGCAAGCACAAACACTGATTGAGTCCAACAGGGGAATGTCCTCAAGGATTAAGTTTTACAGGCCATTACACCAACACAAAGACAGCAGGCTGCAGTGTCTGCAATCATGGCAGACGACTAAGCACAACAGTGGTAGTCATGTAGAACAGTTGAACAAATCCTATTTCTTCATTTTATAAACAATTTGGAGGTGTCAACACAGCTACACTTCTATGAGTGATGATGTATACATTGACTAGAAACATCTGAGTATACCTGGATATCAAACTTGATGATTGGAAGTCAGGAGGGCATATGTTCCTTGAATTCTTGTAGCGCGTTGTTAGCCTGATCTGCACCACGATGTGCTATGCCACAATGGGAATGCTAAGCTGGAGCATTTCAACATCATATTTTCCTGCACTGCTTTTCAACTTGTGCATGAAGGGTGAAACCTTAAATGCTAGTGCAAAGTCAGGCACCCTTGCACAATAGTGATAGGGTGTCTGAATTGAGCAGAAGATAGTTCATGTAATGGAAGGATCCCTGTCATGCACATGAACATTCATTGGCCTTTAGTGTTTTTCATGTGTGCCGCCCAATGCTGAACACATATGAACATACACATTGATGAGATATAAATCACTTCACAGTCCAGAGCATGTTTGAAAACATGTTTTTCATGATCTAAGCTATTACGCACTCCCCATATTCACGCTGCCCTTGTGGAAATGGTTCTGCATGATGATAAATGGGCTTAGCGGTGTTACAATGCCAACCCCTTTCACACTAAATGTAGTGTGAAAGGGTGTCTAATGCATGAGTTGCCATTAATCAACATTGACTTGATTAACACTGGCTTGAGACTGAGGCTAAGACAGTCTTGCCAAGACAATGTTGTGCAAGCAAACGTTGCGTTGGCTACAGGGGCCTTGAAATTCCATCAACATGGAAATGATTCATAAGATTCAGAATCAAGATGCTAAGTCAGCTCTGGTACATATTTTGGTGACCTTAATCTGTTTTACATTTGACTAGATTCATTCACACAAGTTGTAATTGGGGCTCGTGCCACTCTTCCATTTGTTTCACGTACCCCAGCTCGTGAGCTTGGTTATGAGACCTGCTCTTTGGAGTACTAACTGTCAATTACAACTGTTACTCAAAATAACTGTCAATTGGTGACAGCCACCTCAATGCTGCGTGTCAATGGATTCCATGTCTGGTCATACCCATCAAAAACATCACTCAAATATTTCCTCTTCAGTATGTACACTGTGAAACCCACCTACATTGGCTGGAGTGACATACACATTTTGCAGCAATGGGCTCATAAACACTGTTACCGTAACTCCACAGGATTGACGGGCCAAATCATTCCATGCATACTAAACCTATTGAACTTGATGTAGCTGTGGCCATGCAACATGTCCCCAAGCTGACATGTACACAATATACTATGACAAGAAGCCATAATCACTTTGAGATTTGGATGAGAATGCGCACAATACTTTAGAAAGTGTTGGGCCATTGTGTGACAGTTCCATTTCGCATTCATCTTGGTATGAGCACCCAAAGCCCACAGCTTACCAAAAATATTAGAGTTGTGGTGACAAAGTTGATACCATGGGTGCAAACATCATATGAGAATGGTTGTACATGGGCACCCTTTGTAAAGAATGCTGTGTGTTCATGTTTCACCTAAGTTTATTCCAATATGCTACAACACGTTGCAAATGATATTCCACAACAGATGTGCCATGATCAGGGGTAGACACTTATCATCATTTACAACAGTGTACACTTGCAATGGCTAGCACCAAAGCTGTTCCCCTTGCACAATTCTGTCAGAGTGCACAAATGTTTGGGGTGCTGCCTAATAGGCTCAATGACAGGAAAAAGTAATTAAATTACTGTTATAGTTGTTTGTACGGTGCAGGGATGTAGTGAATCATCTGATGAGTTATGATATCAACTCAAGAAGGCCAGTGCTGTTCTCCATCAGCAACTGATGTTCATGTGCATAACACTATACTTGATGCTGCCTCATCACACTAGAGGTGAGGTCCATGTGATGCACAGCCAGACTGTGTTCACCAACATGAAGGGACATTGGCATGACATATTTATGTCAACACATATAATCCAAATGTAGGGGCAAGGCACTCACCAGTGGCGTGTGGGTCCATGAAGGCATCCACATTTCCCTGTGTGATCAATGGTCTTCCAGCTGTGACAAAAGGATGAAAGCAAAGATATATGTATCACACATCACATTTCACATGTCTCATTGAAGTCATCTTAATGCAATTTCATTCACTGTAACAGTCATGTGTGTTTCCACGTTGCATACATGTAGGGATGGGCTTTGCCTGTCTGGCACACAACACATGACAATTGCTGCCTTGTGGCCTAATGGATAATCCTGCCTGGATCAGTGGGCCAAATCAGACTACAACTTGATGTACAGCTTCATGAGTCACTTTTTACCTCGCCAACATCAATATACATGACGTTGTTTAGTCAAATGGCCCCATAAGTCTTAGCACAGGTGTATCAGGAAACTTGACATGTTGATATCCCGCATTGTGTATCACACAGCTTGTCAGCCAGTACATTTTGTGAAGTGTTCCAATGGGAATGCGCGTTGCGATGGACAGTACACCATGACACCCATTTCATTTTGCAATGGAGCACATTTGAAAAGGGGGCATATATGTGGTCCTGAACCTAAATTGTGGACAGTCAATTCATACTCTGATCTCAAACAAATTTGGTCATGTACTTACCACATTGCCTGCCAACGATGACTCCCAGGTGATCCATGAGGTCTCCCTCACACCCAACACAATCTTGCCAACGGTGCTTCCACTGGTGGACAGTCCTGTCCACACCGAACATTCGCATCATCTGGTTGCGGATGTGCTCCCACCTGACCTTCCTGATCTTGACGTCATATCCCTCGAGGATACGTCCCCAAGCCTCCACCATACGTGGCAAATAAAATTTGATGAGCCAGAGGAAGCCCCTAATGCCCCCTCGGACACCCTCCCTACCCTGACCCAAAATGTCACAATACACAAGTGAACACAGTAATATGAAAAAAAAAAACACAAAATACCCCAAATTAAAGTGAAAAATACAAATATACCCCTTAGACAAACACCGGACAAGACAATCACAAAGACACAAAAAAACACATAAGGACAAAGACACAGGACTCAACAGGGACAGTAGGGGCAGTAGACTAGGCACAGAAACACTATCCAACACACCAACACCAGCAGACACCTCTCAACACCTCCACAACTATCAACAGACACTAACATGTGGTTGAAAGAGAAAGTGAAAGTGTACAGTACTCCTCCATGGAACAGGATGCAGACTGACATCACTTCCTGGGTGTTTGCAACCCGTTTTTGGACTTTGCGATGAAATTTTAGCCGCTAAGGGGTAAGCGGAAATATTTCCTGGTAAATACATGTATTTTGCGAGTATTTTCCCCGGCGGTTATGAAAATTTTTATCGCTTACGAGGATTTGCGGTAAAAGTTTAGCCGCAAATTGCTAGTTGATCAGTGCATGCACCATGTTGCAGGATTTAGCATGCCTAACAACACCATATGGCTATGGGATGTGATCTGTGTTGTGTAGTTGACTCTATGCTATCTGTACTGTCTTGATATCAGTGATCCAGAGATGTCAAGAGGCACTTGTTCCTCACATTGATGCCTATCTATGACTGGTCATGTCTGTAAGAAAATGCATGCATCAGTGGTAATCATTATGGTTAGCATTGGTGGTATGTGTCACTACATGTGAGACTGTTACATCACACATTGCTGGGATGTCTGTGCCAGTTTAATGGGCTTGCTACACACATGTACTTGAACAACAGGCAGTCACTACTTTTATGTGAGATTAGTGATGCAGCATACAATGTGCAGCTATGACTGCAGATTCACATTTGAGTACTTGATTAGCTGGATGCAGAGAGGTGCACATTTGCGATGGGTTGTGCAAAGGGACTGATGGACATATTTTGAAGAGATTGTGCTACGCATTTTAGAGCCTGCAATGCCTGACATGATTTTGACCGGTGTCTATCGACCAGATCCATTGTCACCATTTCAACATATGCAAAATCGGACGTTACATGGCGTAAGGATCTTCTTGTGCTAGCAACATTTTAACATCAGTCTAGCATGACAGCGATACACATCTTGGAGCTAGTATAGACAATGATGTGATAGCTGGACAGATAGAAAAATTTATTGATGTTAGTGAGCCCTCCCTGAATTTTCTGTCTCTAAGGGCTACAAGAGCTTACAGGGACACCTCTGATGATGTATAGCTAAATGTGTGTGCCAGATTGCAAAATGGAGCAGCCATGTCCAAATTATGCATAGGTCAACAAGCCCCACTAAGCCATGTACAAACATGTTGTCAACCCAGATTCACAGGTGAGCATGACATTGTTGGCTTGGAACAGCAATGCAGCACTTTGCACAGCGCAATCCTCACAACAGCAAAGTATCAGATGCCTGTAAGCGCAGACAGTCCGCATGGCCTAAACACCACGCTGTGCTTTTGTATGAGACCCTGGGGGCTAGACACAGATACTGCAGAGTTACTGCAGATTGATGTTGACATCGATGCCTGCGTCATGCATGAGACGGTGGGCCCTGGCTGTTGACATTGATGCGTCAGCAATGACCATTTCCTGGTGGAAAGGCCTGGCATGTTAAATGTTTACACATTGCTGACATGAGAAGTACGCATGGGGCAATATTTTGTGGTGCTCATTCGAGGTGCTCCTGATCATGGACAAAGGGTGGTCTGCATTGCACGACACGCACCAAGAGGACACTGGTGTGATAGGGGAGACATCCTATATTTTGGCTGCGCCTCTCAACATCGTTATACCGGAGTAGGTTGTGCTATCTGTCGATGTTGAGGGTGAGACCCCTAAACTCGACAAGCCTTGTGATGCAGGGGACCTGTGACTAAGCAACTAAACGGGTCCACTTGCATCTCCTGCATCTGTAGGTTCCCCTGCATACTTGGAGTACACTGCTGTACCCAGGCTTGTGTAATCCGGACTGACAGAGGATTAAGCTGGCTGAGTCAGTGATTCGGAGAGGGTGGTGCGGTTTGGAGCCTGGTGTAGTTTTACAGTTTGGGAGATGGTTGGGTGTGAAGCAGAGGAGGCCCAGGGGTGGTATCTGCCCATTAGCCATGAACACACTGCTTGTACCAACCAGATTTCCATGGGCAATGTGGAACATGTGATCTGCTTGCCAATGTTGGCATTCATGATGCAACCGGGTGGTGCAGCCTATCCTCCCCACATGTAATTGAGCTCTTGTGTGTATGGTGGTTTTCCATTGGTGCTATCGGGACCGAGTTTTCTGTCTGGCATACACCTGACTGGAGTTGAGTGACTGGTTGGCCACACTGGACTGCAACATAAGCCATACATGGTGGCTGGCCATCTTGTACAACAATGTTTTATGAAGAGTATGTTGTACATTGCTTGAGAGATACAACATTGTGTGACATTGACGTTTATTTTTAGATGCATGTTTGTCTATGTGTTCAACTGTGCCTGCAGATGTGTGGGTATTTTGATTGTTGTAGTTGTGCTGAAGAGCAAAATTACACACATCATGCAATTGACATAAGTAAACTTGTAGTGAACATCCAGAGATTGGTGGTGCAACTTCATGGTGCTAAAATTTGTTTTCATGTCCGTCTGACCCAATACAATGTCCTTCCTGATGTCATAGGTTGTATGTTGCTTGCAAGTTTTGGCTGTACTTATTGATTTCCCTGTTGCACTTCACTCATGTGTATGTCTGTTCTCTGTCTTGGGGTATCAACACAGAGTAAGAGTTATTTAATGAGGATGTAGCCCATTCTCCACCTTCATTGCCATGCCACACTCATGTTGTTGTGCATGTGACAGCAACACTTTCTTGCCATTGCTTTGCCAGGTCCATAGTCCTACATACACGTTGCTGTTTGCTGATGCCTTGCCAGTTGTCCCATGGCTCACCTATGTGTCATTGTTTGTGCTTATGGAACTATAGCATAGTCAGATCAGTGCAGTGTTGATGGGTGATTCATGCACAGTGTTAGTGATGCATGACATGTGTTTATTGGTCATTTCAATAACACATGTGTCATCTAGGGAGGTATTATCACTTTCTGATGTTGGATGAATGGGGAGGCTTGGTGTTTGAAGCATTCCCTGCACTGTATTGATACATCAGTTATTCTAGCTGTACTATCCTCTGTATCTTCATCCTCCACACCTACAAGTGGATCCAGTCCACATTAGTCATGTATATTTGTGACTGTTGTCAGTTACCTTTTTTCCTGTGGCATTAAATTTACAGATATGTTGTGTTTCAACTTTTATGATGGTTTATAGCTATGTGGCCACAGCTACAATGATGCATCAGACACACAGTGTATGTTGTACTACGCTCTTGTGTGGAAACAGACCCGATGGTGCTCTTGTGAAGACACAAGACACAGTTATTGATTCTCACTGAGGGACCATACACAGTAATTGGTTCAGATACCCAATACATTGTCCCATTCCCACTCTTCCTTTAATTGGCGCCATGTCCCCTGCTAGGTGAGAGATCTGTGTGGCAGTGTTGTTTTGTTAACTTGACTTTACATGATTGATCAACTTCTGAAGTCACAAACCAACCATACAAGATATTGTTGTAGTGGTAAATTTTAAACATAATTACTATCTGTGGACTTTTGTTGTGACGGGACATTTATTGATGGTGATTAGGTAAAACAATTGCGGATGATGGCATCCCTCCTTGCTGTTCCAGCAGCAGAAGCTGAAGTGTGTCTTGCATCAGCTTCTTCGTCCTGGCCATCCTCTGGATTGTCCTGCTCCTCCTGGTCTTCTGACAATGGTGTGTTTGTCCGTACACAGATGTTGTGCAAAATGCAACAAGCCTGTATGATTTTACAGACCAGTTCAGGCCTATACAGGAGTCTCTGCCCCGAAATATCAAGGCACCGGAACCTTGATTTGAGGACTCCAAAGATCCATTCAACGATGGCCCTTGTGCATCCCAGTGTAATATTGTAGTCTCTCTGGGCCTGTGTGTGGGTCACTTTGATGGGGGTCATCACCCATGGTGACAGTGCATATCCTTGATCACCTGAAACAGATTATGGAGAGAAGTGTCCATTAGTATGTGTGCCTGCTGTGTTTGCAGAGTGGCTTTTTTTGTGTGTCCATTGTGCATCTTTGTACTTTCTGCTTCGTCATGTGGTGGTATATACAATTGACCTGCATCACTGAAATTGACTTGCCTGTACTTTACAGTCTACACATCACCATGATGCCATTGGCCAGGTCCTGTGTATTACCTCCATGTTGTGACTGTCAGGATGTCTGGGTCGCTTAAAACACCTTTGGGGTTGTTTACAGGGCCATTACGCCAACAGTACGTCACTTATACACAGATTGTATATGATGCACCGGTGGCGCATGGGCCTTGTGAAGCAGCCAGTTTGATTGTTGGCACATTACCATGTCGGAGCATCAGCAAGATACATCATTGGGAGTTATTGCGCTGAGGGTAGCTGGCACCGGAAATACTTGGATGCTAAATGTTGTATTCATTGTGGGTTACTTACATCCCCCTTTCCCCCAACGTGGGTCAGTATTTGAGTGACAGTAGCACTGATACCTGGTGCACTTGACTTACTAGGACATGTAAAGCCACCGGACATGTGTATTGATGTCCTTGGGCATATGTTAACTTTGACTCTGCTTGTATGCATGTTGGGGTGATATCCATAGATATTGTCTTGTGTGTTGCCCATCAACACACATTTATTTGGCTACATTTGTGCATCAGATTGCTACACCTCACCAGGGGAGGCGCAGTGATGCACAACATGTTGTGAAATTTATATTTCTCTTGTTTGTATGCTCTTTCTATGCATGCTGCATTCTGACACGACCCAGACTGCTGCTTAATCAACTTTGGTGATTGTTTGTGTGCAGTTGGGTGTTCCTTCATGCAGATATACTTTCCTCCCCATGACGCAGCCACCCTTGCAGCATGGTGCATGGGTGCCTGTGTTTTTGCATGTCAGCTAATTGTGCACCAGCGCAGGGGATAGCAGGGTGATCTGTCATCTTGTCGTACATATGGCACATGCGTTTATTTCAGGATGGATGTAGCCCAGAGTAAGCATATGTCTTATGGCACGTGCTGCATAGATTCTTTTCAATTTTTGTCTGATGAGCTCTGCAAGATCTATATTCCGATGGTGACATAGTGGTTTGTGAGAGTTTTTCTGGCCTAGTCCCTTGTTGGGCCTACTTACATATGTGTGGTTCTTCGGCATTAGGTGTTTTCTGTATAGTAGTTGGCCCAGTTACAATGTATGTCAGATTCAATTTGCTACATGTGCATTCTCACATGGTTGAGCTACATGATTGAGGACTTGAGGTGTGTGGTGTGTTCAGTTTGTACTTACCAACGAGCAGTCCATTTCCATAGGTGCCATTCTCGAACCGCTGGTTGATGAGCAATTGGTGAAAGATGTAGGAGTCATGCACACTCCCTGGAAACTTTGCAACAACATTGATCAACAGGCCCAGGTGGTCCACAATTGCCTGCACGTTCATTGAGTGTGTGTGCTTCCTGTTCCTGTATATATGAGCAGTGTCCGCAGGAGGCACAAGTTGAACATGGGTGCAGTCAATTGCTCCCAACACATGCGGAAATCCAGCAATGGCATAGAAGCCTTGCTTGTTGTAAAGTTGTTCTTGCACAGTTTTGGGGAAGCGTAGGTGCTGCAGCGTCAGGCTGATGATGGCGTCCAAGATAGTCGTGAGGAACTTGGAGAAGGATGCCTGTGAGACTCCACCCACTCTGGCAGTGGTTGGTTGGAAGGTACCAGAGGCCAACATGTGCCGCACTGCAAGTAGCTTTGTCTGTGGAGAGATGTTCGTGCAGCGCTGGGATGGTGCCTGCAGCCATGGCGCTATCTGAGTGGGTAGGCATAGGATAGAGGTCCTTTTTAGCTTGTAGTGGGCTATCACATCCTCTGGCTGGAGGTGTATCAGGGTGATCCATTGGCGGTAGACCCGCTCTCTTCTGCGGCGCTGCCTCTGTGGTGATGCTGGTGGTGCTGGTGGGGGTAGTGGGAATTGGTGGGGGTGGTGGTGGTCTTCTTGGAGCTACAAGCTGCAAGAGTAGTACCTCCATGGCCTCCTTGAGAATGCCAATGAGGTTCTGGGATTGCCATCTAAAGTGCTTCATTGGCGCTCTCCCACTATATTATAAATGCTGATCCACATCTACAAAGCCCTTCACAAACAATGGCCATCATACATCAACCACCGCATGAACATCCACCAACCCTCCAGACACCTGTGCTCCACCTCCCTCTCCCTCGCACAGACCCCTTGCATCCTTCGAAGCAAAAGTGGAGGACACTCATTCTCCTGCCTCACTGCGAAATCCTTGAATGACCTCCACCTTCACCTCTGGACCTCATCCTCACATATGGAATTCAGGAAAGGACTCAAGACCTAGCGTTTTAACTGAACACTCCAGAAGAAGCACAGCTCTCAGCACCCAGATACCCTCATGGGTGATTAGCCGTGCTTTATAAATCCTGTTTGATTACAAGCTGTATCTAAAAGCCTTTTTGACAGCACACCTTTGATGCAGATGGTATCAAAACAAGTTATAGACACAGTGCTTTCAATACAATCTGTATCTAATTTCTTTTAATACAGAGTGCACTTAAAGTGCTTTGCCAAATCTATGTTTTCATACAAACTAAAGAAAACACTTTGCAGTTTGTGCTTTTCACAGAAACTGTACCTGAAACACCTAAAGACCTGGGGACAGATTTATCATACTTTCACACAGGATGTATGACGATATCACGCATGCATTACATCGCATGCCATTAGATCTCGGTTTTAACAACGCAAGTCGTTACAACGACTTGCGTTGGAGGGCGCTGGACTTAGGAGTAGTTTAATTTACTATTCCAACTCCAGCCTACGTACAGTAGGGAAGGTGTTGGATAGTAAATTAAACTACTCCTTGTCCTATAGCGCCCTCCAGTGCAAGTCGTTGTAACGACTTGCGTTGTAAAAACCGCGATCTAATGGCATGCGATGTAATGCATGCGTTCTAAAGGTTGTTTCCCTTTCACACAACGCAGCACAGTAAGACATCTTACTGCACTGAAAGGGGGTTGGGAGCACACTGCCTCACATCCCAGCACAGTTCGCCATTTGCATCCTGGTAAATGCAGTATAAAGTTAGTGCTTACTTGAAATTTAGCTGTAGTTTTTCGCCAAAGTTGGTGCAGACATTGCTGTATATCTCTAGACATGTGTTTCTGGGTTCAGCCCTTCTGCAGTAGAGAGCAGCTGTAGTAGAAAGCAAAAGAAAATTCACGTGGGGTTGCTGGAAATGCTGCCAAATTCCTCTCAGGTCACAGTACCACTCACAGGCACACAGGTGCATCTCAAAAGCTCGTCAGCTTGCTGGCTCAAGGGAGCCTTTTGAACAGAAAGGGGGTTGGGAGCACACTGCCTCACATCCCAGCACAGTTCGCCCCTTTGCATCCTGGTAAATGCAGTACAAGATTAGTGCTTACTTGAAATTTAGCTGTAGTTTTTCACCAAAGTTGGTGCAGACATTGCTGTATATCTCTAGACACATGTTTCTGGGTTCAGCCCTTCTTCAGTAGAGAGCAGCTGTAGTAGAAAGCAAAAGAAAAGTAATCTGGGGTTGCTGGAAATGCTGCCAAATTCCTCTCAGGTCACAGTACCACTCACAGGCACACAGGTGCATCTCCAAAGCTCATCAGCTTGCTGGCTCAAGGGAGCCTTTTGAACAGAAAGGGGGTTGGGGGCACACTGCCTCACATCCCAGCACAGTTCGCCCCTTTGCATCCTGGTGAATGCAGTATAAGATTAGTGCCTACTTGAAATTTAGCTGTAGTTTTTCGCCAAAGTTGGTGCAGACATTGCTGTATATCTCTAGACACATGTTTCTGGGTTCAGCCCTTCTTCAGTAGAGGACAGCTGTAGTAGAAAGCAAAAGAAAATTCATCTGGGGTGGCTGAAAATGCTGCCAAATTCCTCTCAGAAGAAGGGCTGAACCCAGAAACACATATCTTGCTGCACTGCACTACACTGCATGAAATGGAGAGGACAGTAATGCGTCATATTTAGCATTATATGGCGCATTCCGGTTCGCTCCTTGTGCTGGTGCAAAAGTGCGACCATGAGCCTATGCAGGCACCCCTGCACCATGGTGCAAGGATGCTTGCATTGTAGGCAGGATTGTTTTTGTGCAGGAAGGGGCGCCTTCCTGCAAAAAAACATTCCTCAGAGACAGATATTTCTTCTCCTTGAGCCTCCCCTAGGAAGGTGTAGCATTTAGACGCATTCTCAGGTTTACGTCTTGGCAAATCTAGAAATACGCCAGAATCCATGGGTTTATGCATTGGAACACCCACGCTCTACCCATGGAACACCTTCCCATTGCAGATTAACACAAGGCAGCAACTTCCGCTGCCTTGAGCTACTCCAGATTTGCCAAGCCACGCAGACCAATGCAAGGTGGCCTTGCGTGACTTGTTAAATCTTATTCTAGGTTTTGAATCGCCCTGCATCACCTTGCGTGGAACAAGGGCGACGCAAAAGCTTGATAAATTTGGCCCATGGAACCTTTTGTTACAAACCATGCCCAAAGCACTTTAAAGGCTGTGCCTTCATAATAATTGTGCTTCGAACACTGTACAGACACTGCATAGAAACAGTACCTAAAGCAGCTTCTGGAGTGTACTCTTCACACACCTTTTCCCAACTTGCCCTACTTACGCTATTACTTTCATTCAAACTGTCTAAATCACCTCACAGACTATGCCCTTCTTGTGCCCACTGTACATAAACTGCTTCACCTACATGAGTCCAGTAGTAAAACCTGTACTTACAGCACTTTAGGCACTACACCTCTCATACAAATGTTTTATAAAGGATGTTAATGGCACTATGTCATCCACACACACAATAGTCAAAGCACTTTACAGACAGTACCTTTCTCACAAAATGTTTGTAATGTCCTCTTTTCAGTCACCACACTCTTCACATTCACTGTAATGCAAGTATTTTAGACAGCACTTTCCTTATAAACTATACACCATAGAGTTTTGGACAGTGGCTTTCAGGCAAACTGAATCCAGATCTATTGACATGTTGTCTAATTTAAAATGTACACTTGGGCCCTGGTTACGAGTGTAGGCATAGCGTCCTCCCCAGCTTGGGTACATGCAAATGATCATGCAACACAGAGAGCTTGGTATTACATCCCTTTATTCCTCAACTTGTAACTGTTAACTGAACATTCTACATCATGACTTCTATCACCCACACCCATGCACTTATGTCACTGTTCTATGGAGTCCGTCTGGAAACAAAAGGGTCCTGTCATCTCTACTTCACTAAACACTATATCTCCCCCTTTGTTAATAAAAAGTACGAATAATACATATATGCATCACAACTCTTCAATAAGTCGTTTTGGTGCTCTAATAAATCACCCAGATCTGGACATGTGATGTCACGAGATACAGGAGTAGTGTCCATGACTGCCACTGGTGACAGAGACACTGGCACAGTCATTGGGCTCTCTGGACTCTCAGGTGGATAAGTCTCACTTCTGACATCGGAGCTTGCGAAGGTCGAGGCAGATGCTTGAAATGCAAAGAATCTTGTGTAATGGACTTTCCAGGATAGTGAGCAGTCACCATGTGTCCTTTACTAATCACCACCCTCAGAGGGTCAGCATCAAAAGGAGAATCAGACTTGCATTTCTGTTTCCGCCTTACACAGACTTTGTCTCCTCTTTTAAACACAGTGCTCTGAGCAGAGAGGCATCTATCCGCATAAATCTTCATTGGGCATTTGTGAGATGAATCAGTAGTGCAAAGTTCATAAATTTACATAGATCTCTCAGTGGTCCATTGTGGCAATTTGGTGCGTATGGCTTTCCCAAACATTAAGATGGCATGGCTTTCACACCGTGTAGAATGAGGAGTTGACATGTATGCATGAAGCATACACTGAAGAACTGATTTGAGGTCAAGCTTTTCCAGCGCAGTGCGCTGAACGGTGTTCTTGAGGGTGCTCATAAATCTCTCAACCGCATTATTCACCTGTGGCCAGAGAGGTGTGTTTTTCTGATGCTTGACATTTAGATGAGTGAGAACAACTTTACATTCTTGACTATTGAAAGGTAGACCATTGTCAGATTTCAAAATCAACGGAACACCTCATGTTGCAAAAATACTTTCTAGTCTCTCAATGACTCTGTCATGAGTAGTTGACAACACATCTTCTAACAGGGGTAAACAGGAATATTCATCAACAATTACTAGTAGATGATGTCCATTATCAAGGGGTCCAAAGAAATCATTTGCAATCTTCTCACATAAATGATTTGGAAGATCATACATGTTTAATGGATGCAGGACTGTCTTGGAAGACAATATGCTGCACAAATGACATGCCTTTAACTCTTTTTCAACTCTTTCATCAAGATGAGGGAACCACACTTGGTCCCATAAAGCTCGTTTAGTAGCAACAACTCCACAATGTCCCTCATTGGCTAATTCAATAACTTGTTGTCTCAGACTTTCAGTTAAGACAATTCTCGACCATCGTAAGATGATGGGCTTCTTCCTGCACATTTTTGAATTTCTGGTATTCAAGGTCATCATGAAGAGGTGAAGTATGTTTCCGCCATGATTGATGTGTAATAATGTCGTAGGGTATCAGCAAATCTCTGTCAGTGCAGCAATGATTTATGCCACCGCTATGGCAGCAGTGGCATTGGATTTCACAATGAAGTTAACATAAGCATCAGCCACTTTAGAAGTAGTGCCATGAGTTTATTGGTACACATGAGAAGTAGTCAGCAGGGGTTTGACCTTTTCCTGGATGATGCACAATCGTATAATCATATTCCTGCAATTGCAACCCCCACATCCTAATGCGAGGGGGCACCTTGGCTTTAGGACTGCGGAAAATGGTGAGCAATGCTTGATGGTTGGTGATAACTGTGAAATGCTTTCCATATAGGAACACATGAAAATGTTCACAAGCCCACACCACAGCTATGCTTTCTTTTTCAGGTTGAGAATAGGCACGTTTCATTGATGACAAACTTTGTCTGGCATACGCCACAATGTGCCCTGGGGCATTGGGATATTCAGTGTGCTAGGAACGGATGACACCCAATGCCACTGGGTTCGCATCAGCAACAACCTCTGTCTATAATTTCCGATCAAAATATGCCATTTCAGTGGCATTCTCAATTGCATGCTTGATTTTCTTGAAGCTTTGTTCACATTCACTTGACCATCGAAATGGGACATTTCATTTTGTTAAGTCTCTCAATGGGGCACTCACAGTGGCAAAGTCACGTATATACCTTGAATAGTAACTGGCCATACCAAGGAAGGATCACAGCATAGTTACATCTTGTGGGGTGAAATGGATGACAAGGCTTGTACTATATTTGGATCCAGAGTCATTTCCCCATTAGAAAAGATATGACCAAAGAACTTGAGTTTGGTTTTATGAAACTCACACTTTGCCGCATTTAAAGTGAGACCTGTATTAGCAAGTGTATGACACACTTGTATAAGAGCTTTATCATGTTCATTTTGTGTGGCCCCAAAAACTAGTATGCCATCAATGTAATTGAAAGCATTTGTGACTGCCTGTATTATGCGACGAATGACATCCTGAAAACGTTCTGCAGCTGATGACACTCCAAAATGCAACCTTATATATCTAAATAAACCAAAATGAGTTGAAAAGGTAGCAATGTACCTGCAATGCACTTCCAAATTCGAGCTGGTGATACCCTTTGTTCAAATCAAGCCGGGAAAATACTTTAGCTCCATTCAGCAGCATAATCATGTCAGCAATGTGCGGACCTGGATGTCGTTTTCTTTAAATTGTCGTGTTTGCGTGGCTCATATCAATGCAGATGCGCATGGCTCCTCCGCTTTCCTTTTTCAGCACTACCACTATGGGTTATACCCATGACGTTGGACGAGTGGATAACTCAATGATGTTGTGCTTTAATAGTGTCTCAAGTTCTTTCCCAACAGCCTCTTGTAAATGAAATGCAATTCAACAATGTCTTTGAGCAACAAGATGGATGTCCTCATTTATGTGAAGTTGTACTTTCATGGTGTTAAGCCTTCCAAAAAACAAGGATAAAAACTGATTCACTATTTGCTGATAGGCATTGACATTGCAGTTTACATAAATCAGCCCAATGTCAGCAGCAGTACTTAAACTGAGTAAACATGCACTCGATGAATTGCCTGCCAAGACATGACTTGGTGCTTGTACTTTTCTCTTTTTTTTTGCTTCATAGTTGCTATAAATGAACTTTGACTTTGCCGTGGCGTTGAAGAAGCCCACGCATACACTTTGGTTTTTGAGGGGGTTAATTGGGGCACCGGAGACAGTTCATTGTACCTTTCCGCTGACAAAATGTTTATTGACTCACCACTGTCTATGATAAAATATATGGCGCACCCATTCACTTTCAGTGGGATCTTGGGTCAGTGTTCAAATGAATTTCGCACTTTCACTTGTCGACTTAGCTTGGACCGGCATTCTTCCTTGAAAGAAGCTAATCCTACATGTGCACATCATCCAGCAGTCAACATTGACATTGCACACCCATCTTCCTCACTGTTGATTGATAATGACGGGCGACTGACTCTAGAACCAGGGGGCTCACGGTTCGATCCCCGGCACCGGTAGCAGATCAGCCCAGCTCCATGTGACTCTGGGCAATAGCTTGCTTAATCTTCCCGACGGCCCCCAGCGTCTTGACACCTTCGAGTAATTGTTTGCGCTTTACAAATACTGGACATTTACGGTGTTGAACTTTTAAAAGAGGAATCTGACGACAGTTGACATCGTTCAGGTTCTACTTGCCTCAACTGATGTTGCCGCTTGGCCTTGTGGGCGTGGTTGGAACATCTCTGGAATTTTCTGGCATCCATTTTGTTTCTCGACATGATGCTCTTGATCTTTCCTTCATTTTGTTTCCTCGATGTGACGCACTTGGTCGTTCCCTTGCTTTGCAGACCATTACAAAATGGTTCTCTTTCTCACATTCTTTGCATATCTGTCCAATGGCAGGACATTTACCTTCATCTGGAAACGAAAATCCACATCGAAAACAGATCTTCTTTTTTGTGAAGTTATTACTGTATGGCCTTCTACCTTGCATTTCAACTTACTTTTTACACTCAGTGCTGATTCATTTTGGGCTGTTCTGGCCTCCACGTTTACTGCTTGTCTGTCAGCTCTTTCTTCTGCTCTGGCAGCCATGTGTACTTGCTCAAAGCTAAGTGTCTCTTTCAGCATTCGTCGTCTGAAGGAATCAAAGAGAAAACCAACTTTTACTCCGAGAAGCATGGCCTCTACATCATTGAACATATTGAACTTGCAATGCTTGATGAGGAAATCAAGTCTTTCTACAAACTCATCCATTGTTTCACCAGCTCTCTGCCTTTCCTGATTGAAGGTGTACCTTTCATGGTCCATATTCGGCATTGGATTGAATTTGGTGTTTAGCGGCTCTTTGATTTGACGGTACGTCACTTTATCACCTTGTGGTATTTTCTTTATCACTTCTTTTACTGCTTCACCCACGAAATTCTTTAGATATTTAATGATCTTTTTGTGATTTGCTACTTCCAGTTCATCAGTGAAATCATCAAGGGTTTCAACCCAGGAAGTCCATCTGTTGCCAATATTTAGCTTTTTGGCAGTATCGAAGGGAGGAGGTGGTTTTAAGAAGGCGGCGGCACCGTATTTGACGCTCTTTTCAGCAGCCAATGGAAAAGAAAATTGCAATATTCCTACCTCCACTCACGGCCTTTTAGTTGGTCCAACATGATTCACCTGCCTCGTAAGCACAACCCCCGTGCTTCTGCTTGGGTTGCGGTGCCTGGTGCTGTGCTCAGCCCGGATGGCTCTCTTTACTCGCTTTCTGGTAAGCATGATCGTAATCTCTCTGTGTCTGGTTATCGCTACCTCTAAAGTTTCTCTGTGTTTACCTGTTTCTGCTCACATGGTTCTCTTGCACCTGGCTGTCTCTGCTTGTAGCACTTTCCGTACCTGGTTGTCACTGCCGTTAGCATTTCTTTGTATCAGAAATGTTTCCGCTTTTAGTGTTTCCTTTCACTTGGCTATCAATGCCTTTGGTCTTAATTTTCTGAATGATTTATGACTCTGTGTCACGTTGTGGTGCAGTACCTCCTGCCTCGACTTTACCAGCAAATTTCTAGCTGACAACAAACAAACTTTCTGTAAGACCTTAACTTTCTTCACAGGCCTTGCACTGGCTGGAGTGGCGCTTTGACTCCACATACACCAACCGCCGATTTTCACTTTGACTCAGGCACATGTGCCACGTACGAGCAGTTTGTTGGACCACGGCAAACTCTCCGGTAGAGCACTCTCCCTTCTTCGGGTCATGGGGTTTACATAATCCCCAATCTCTTCACCAGTTGTAGTGTCCTCCTCAGCCTGGGTACATGCAAATGATCATGCCACACATGGAGCTTGGTATTACACACCTTTATTCCTCAGCCTGTACCCGTTAACTGAACATTCTAAATCAGACTTATATCACCCACGCACTTACATCAGGAACCAAAGGGGGCCTGTCATCTCTAACTCACAAGACACTAGAGTAGGTACTATTTAGCGCACCAGATAAATAGCGATACCACAGTGTACTTTATTTATCGGTGCAATAAATAGCACCTATCATGTGTTTAAGGGGAATAACATGCAGATTTTGACGTGCAACACACCAAAATCTGCATGATACAGTAAATACTGTATGCTTTTCCCCTGTTAAATTTTGGCAGGTTTGACCTACCAAAATTTAAAAAGGTTGAGTTATTTAGCACATCCAATAATTATTGGATGCGTTAAATACCTAACAACTCGTAATTCCAACCCGGGCGTAAACAGGGGTTCATGCACAGGTCGTAAATTAATCGCCCCACTCATGATCGGGCCTTAAGTAAGACACAGGCAATATCTTACAACAAAACAACTTTAAAGAAAACAACTTTGACACAAACTTGTAGAGCGTATCTAGGTATTGAGGGCAATTTGAATAAAGAACACCACTTTGAAAACAGTGCATTATTTAAACCACACGATTGGCCTATTTAACCTATCACTGCAGTCTGCTCCCTGACCCTACTCCAAACACATAGGGGCAGATTTCCAACCCTGTCACACAATGCAGCGCAGCACCCAAAGTTGCCGAGCTGCATGACAGGAAGAGAGGAGGAAAGCGCCTTATCTACAGAGATATGACACTCTAATCCTGTCTCCCTAGAGCTGGCACACAACCAACCTGCCGAGTGCCACGCACACACCTTTGCCCTATAGTGCAAGGATGTCTGTGTGACTCTAGCACAGGTTTTATACTGGAAGGGTTCCCTTCCAGTAAAAAATACAGTGCAGTCCACATACAAATTTGAAAAAGAAAGAAGAAGTAAAAGTATTTCTCCTTTTAACACCTGCTTCAAAGGGAAGTTATTTTTTGGTGCAAACCCCTGTCTACTATTGTTAATAGATGGGGTTTTGCATCAAAACGCAAGGATGAAAGCACGGGAACACCCATGTACCATTCGTGTAACAGCCCTCTGATGCATAGTATTAGAGTGATTATTTTCAAATAATTATTTGGAATGAGTGAGGCAGGAAAATATTCCATGTTGCTCAGACTGTACTGATGAAAAAAGACAATCTCAGTATCATGCTTGAAAGTGAACCTTGCTAAATGTTTATCAATACAACCACTTTTTGCAAATAGCTTAATCTTTTTCCAAGGACTCTATAACCCTGTAGTATATATCATTTACAAAACTGGATGATTTATTTCTTAAAACTGAATGAGGATGATATCTGTTTAAAAGTGCAGCTTGCCAGTGTGCAAAATATGGTGTTTAGACAAAATATCAGAGAAGAAATATGGTGTGGTAAAATATGGTGACAAGAATATCGAGAACAAAAATAATGTGAAGGTAGGTTTCTATAGGTAAGCAAAGTTTTACTATATATAACTCCACTTATATGTACCTTGACAATATATATATCTTTAAGGTATGTACGATGTAGAGTTAAGAATAATAAATCTATACCTACCTATTTGCACTTACCTTCTTGATATTTTGGTCCTCTATATTTCTGACATAATATTCTGTACAAACAGTATTTTTGTTTCCAATATTCCGTCAGTGATCCGCAAAATATGAATTGACTGCTGTAGTGAAACATAGCTGTACCGAATTTCAGGTTAGTGTCCTATACCCTGATTTTGAGTTGAACAGTACTGGTGGGGTAGTAAATTTGCATGCACATTTACTCTTACCATGCAGTAAATCTTCACCAGTACCATGCATTTACAAATTGAGGCCCAAGGAATGAGGAATTGCAACGTGGGACCAGGTTTACCACTCATAAAACCACATAGATTTTCGTATTCTGTATGGGTTCGCAAAATATTTTCCACCTACCCTGATCAGCCGATAAATGTATGCTTCTGCCTCAGAATGGGGTGGGGTGAAGGGAGGGTGGTGTGAGTAGAGTGTAAAGATAGGTTCTGGCAGGGCAGAGCACTTCCTCTCCCCTGCTATAAAGAAAACAGGGAATAAAGCTTCGCTGCTGTTGCAGCCAAAATCTCCTGCAATTTTTCAGGCTGGAATAACTGTTTGGAAAAATCTGGTCTAGTGTTCCTACACCAAGGAAAATGTGAACCTAGATTTACCAAGATTTTGCAAAGCAATCTTGACACAAAATTCATGTTGGGATTCACCACGCTACACAAATCAAGATTTGTGTGGCCTTGCTTGGGATTTTATCCCAAAGTTCATGCAACGCAGCACATAACACTGCCTAGTGTTTCCTTGCATCTGGGAGGCATAACAAGGGTGGAACATGGGTGGAACATGGGTGTTCCCGTGCATCCGCCCATGTGTTTTGATGCAAACCCATATTTACTAAGTCAGTAAACATGAGTTTGTGCCAAAATGGTGGCCTACACGAGGCTGGCGTAACAAGGAAATATATCTTTATTTCTTTTTTTTACTTGCTCTTTACATGTGAGCGGCATTCTGCAGCACACATACAAAGAGAAATAAGACTCTAAGAATATTGCTTGTGCAGGAAAGTATCCCTTACTGCACAAAAACTATTCTAAATCAAGGCAGGCAACCTTACTTCATGGCACAAGTTTGCCTGCGTTGGCGCTGGGCAGCAAGAAGTACACCAGCACTACGATAGATCAAAACTGCGCCAAATCTTATATTATGGTGCATTTCTGCTCTCACTCTTTGACACAATGCAGCACAGCAACCTCCCTTGCTGTGTTGCTTTTCATGAAAGTTTAGTAAACCTTGCCCCAGGTATAGGAACGCTGGTCTACTCTGAATAAGTCAAAGTGGAATTCCATATGGTAATTCAGTTTCATCTCAAAACCTTGCCCCAGGTATAGGAACGCTGGTCTACTCTGAATAAGTCAAAGTGGAATTCCATATGGTAATTCAGTTTCACCTCACTGATAATCGGGGCTTAATGTCTTAAGTAAGTAAGAAATGGGAAAAGCAACTACAAAATACAAATTAATGAAATCACAATGTGATGATCACACAAATAATACACTTCATTTTTCTTCCTCCTTCTCTTGTACCTTCTATCCGAAGAAAAGCATAACACATCCCATGTGGCTATAGCTCTTCTAACGCGTTGCTGTCTCCCTTGGCTGCACTGGTCGAATTTCCCAGGCTTCTCGCCAGGAAGCTATTACTCACACATTTCACTGCAAAACCTTGTTTACTTACCCATGCGCAGGAGGATACCTGTGAAGGAAGGATTCCCAGTACAGCCTTGAAATTCTGAAGCATTTCTGAACATGTGCGTGCTTGAACTCAAACTGAGCTACAGTGTTCATTTCAATATTCATTCTCATGTCAATAAAGGCAGCAATTCAGGCCAGGTTCAGTGATAACCTCTCCTGGGGCCACCAACATACATGGGATAGACAGGCGGCTACTGGATAAGACCTACAATCAGTGAATGGTGTCAGTGTGGTCACCTCAATTTCTTTTATCAAGCACGTTTTCCAGTGTTAAGCTTTTGTGTGACAAGTTAATGTATTCTAGCTGTTATGGCCCAATGTATTACTTAATTAAACTACAATATCTGATTTTTATAATTCGTAGGTGAAAAGACAAAAATAGAACATATTCCTCTATTTCATGCAATACTTTGGTCACTCTAAATAATGCCCACCTGTGAGGAGGGAGAAGGGTGAGGAGAAGTGGTAAAATAACTATGAGATAAAGAAAAACATATTTCCTAAAGCAACAGTCCAGGAAAAATTGTTAGGTCATATTACTGGTAATGTTAGTGTAAGGAAACAGGCTTTTTGCAGGTTTCCCCCACTTTTTGCCTCTATTTAGACTACTAGCTGCTGGCTTTTTGACTCTGAGCGTGCACTGAGGCCTGCTAATCAGACCTCAAGGCCAGAGTTCTTACCCATTGCAAAGTGTATGTTGAATTGGCTATCCCCAATTGGAAAGGATTGACTTACTTATAGGTTCCTAGTATAGGGTACCCAGGGTACCAAGGGCCTGTAAGGCAGAGTGTCCACCCAGGGTTTCAGCACTGGTTGTGCCACCCTGTGTGTGACAAAGTACAAAATGACTCCCAGTCTGCCACTGCAGACTGGAAGGGCAGTTGTCGCACTGCCAGTTCGACTTTGCCATTACCATTAATGGCAAAGCCACCACTTCCCTTAATAATATATGTAAGTCTCCTCTACAGAAGGCCTATCGA
Source organism: Calotriton arnoldi (assembly GCA_963921515.1). Lineage (NCBI taxonomy): Eukaryota > Metazoa > Chordata > Amphibia > Caudata > Salamandridae > Calotriton > Calotriton arnoldi. The sequence goes on along the minus strand of CAWUFW010014207.1, from coordinate 106,733 downwards.
GCCATAAGGCAGGGAGCTGTATATTATTAAGTAGGACATATAGTTAATATATTTGTCCTAGCAGCAAAGCCCGTAAAGTTATCGTTTTTGCTGTGGACAAATTAGAAGCCCAATTGGTTAACAAAGGGTTACAGGCTGGCACCCCAGCTTGACTAACTTCTGAATGGACTACCTAACTGGATATTGTTAGGTATCAAATAAATCGTGTCACTATTAAAGTAAAGCAACTTTTAGAAACTTGCCACTCTGTGACCTAGCTGGTCCAGCAGCCTCACATGGGCACTGGCCCACAGACCACTTTCTGCCCTCCTGAGGAGTAGTGTGAACAACTCCCAGGCTTTGAAACAATAGCAGCCCGCTGCAGGGAGAGGTGTCATCTCCCCCTTGCAGGAAGCCACTCAGGGTGTTAGCCCAAAATGTGAGCTTCAAAAGAGAAGCTGCCTTCGTTGGGCAAATAGTGATAACACTCCCAAGGGGCTTCCTTTTGTTCCTGTAGACTAGCTGGAGACAGGGCCAGAGAGGGAAAATCCGCCCCCAAACTGGATTTCCCATGGGCACGTAGCCCCCAGGTAGTCACACCTCTGGGGTGGGTTACGAAGCTACTCACAGTCAAGGGAAGGTTCAGACATCTTGAGAGTTGAAAGAATAGTGCACTCTGAGATCGCCAGATACCACATATCACTGGAAACTCATCCTCAAGTAGGAGGGGACCTGGTAGTCCATTGCCTAGTGAGCATATTGTACCCTTGGGGCACTTTCCCAGGAGTGATATGGCACCCCTGGCACCCTAAACCTTAGATCATGTTGGAATTGGAACAAGAATTGAAGAAGGGCTGCCCTGCTGCCCCTGGACTGCAAAAATAGCAGCTGCACCGTCTTCTTGACTGCACCTGCTGCACTTTTGGGCTAGTGAAATGAGGACTATGCCTGTGGCTCCTGGCTCAGGGAAAAGTTGTTTCTCAGCCTCAGACTACAACAGTGACTCTAAGGATCAGTTGACTGATCCCCTAGAGCTACCTCCAGGGACAGAAGAGCTGAAGAAGCCTAAACTGGCAAGTTGCTAGCCACCTTAGAAGATTTGCTTCTAACTGCTGCTGTGCGCCCCAAGAGACCAATCCTTTAAAGCCAAAGGTTGCACCTGAGTCAGCCAGATCCAGGAGTGCCATCAGAGTTTGGATTGGTTGCCCAAGAGGGACACTAGCCCCTACTAAAGGATTTTGCTCCAACAGCTGTGCTCGGAGACTTCTAACCCAGCAGCAGCTTGTCTTCTACTGACTCGATGAGGACTTCATGTGACCTCGACCTCTGTGGCCAAAGTCGCCCCACATCACCTGTGGACTGAGGAATCACCACAAAGGCACCCCCATTAAGCACACAGCAAACAGAGCATCTTTGAGTGTCTTTTCATCCTGCATCCCTAGCATCAGGACCCAGTGGCGGCTGTCTCTGAACAGGGGTGGTGGGGCAGGTGGGCGGTGTGAGGGTGCTGGGTGAAAAATAAAAATAAAAAATAAACTTACCTTCTCCGCCGCCGCACGCCTCTCCCTCCGCCGCATGCCTCTCCACCGTCTGCTGGCAGCACCGGAAGCACCCAGGCTTCCGGACTCTTCCAGCCAATCACAACGCTTCCTGAGCAGCATCGTGATTGGTCTGAGCAGCCTGTTTGGCGGCTAAGGCAGTGCCTGGGGAGGCTGGGCATGTTCTCCACTGGGCTGTGCAACACAGCCCAATGGAGAACATGCCAATTGCGCATGACGGTTTGGGCGGCCCTAGAGGGCCGGTCAAGCCGTCATACGCACATAGGGAGGGAGTGCAAACCACTCCTGCTCACTCTGCAGCGAACCAGCCCTGCCCGACCTGGCTGGAGCAAAGAGAAATAAAATGATAACTTCTTACCTCCACCACCCCATTATCGTCTATCGCGGTCATGCTGTAAAGACTGGAACTGAACTGGAAAAAACTTTAGTGGTCAGGCAAGTGTCCGACTCTACTCCACTGGCCCCATAGACCTAGTCCCTGTTGAATTTGGTCACCCAAGTTGGGCTGGAGTAGCTACACTAACTTTTTCAAACTTTTGAGAAGTTTGCAAAGTTTTTGTTGGCCAATGCTTGTTAGTGGCTGGAATTAAAAGTGATGAAACCTTTAAAATCTGTATCTCCTGAACCCTCAGGGGGATTTTGCTCATCAAGGACTCTAAAAATACATAACAATATATTCTAATTTTATAAATTTGTGTTGGATTTCTTTCCTGTTGTGAGGCTTTCTTATTTTGTTGTTTGGTACTTGTAAATGCGCTACACAAAGTTCCTTTGTCTAAGCCTTGCTGCTCGAAGCCACAGCTGCCCAGGGTTGATCATCAGGTTTACAAATGAGCCTTATTAGACCCAATAAAGGTTTGTGTGTGTATTCCACAATAAGGCTACCCAGCCATATCATATAATACACCCAGATCCTCACAATTAACATTTGTACAATTCACTAGTATGGCAAAATGGGTCTTTTAGCATTAACAGTTATGACTTTCCATAAGTTTCCATCAAAGAACAGAGTCTGACTCGTTTATGTGAAAACATATGGTCAGTAGAGTGAGCGGATATGTGGCTCTGTAAAGTTGGTGTTTCAGATTTAATGAATTGTGAGTTTTCAGTGGGTGAGAGCGGTGGGCCATACCAAATTGTTGCAACTGGTCAGTAAATGTGCCCAGTGTTGAACAAATAGATGTGTGATGGGTAACTAATTGTGGCAAGTGCTAGTTGCCTTAATAGTTACTTAAATGTATTTCAATGCTGAGTTGTGTTCAGAGTGCCGTCTTAATGTGTGCTATTGCCAATCCAGAAACACTATTAACTCTAGGGAACTTCTACTCCTTTTGACCATTGCTCTGACTGATAGGTGCAGCTAAATTCCCTAGACCATGCAAGCTCAAGTTCGGACACGTGTCTGAGCATACCCGCTTCTTAAACCCCAGGAACTCTTCGGGGTAACATTCAACTGCATATCTTTAAAAAAAAAAAAAAAATTGACTTTCATTTATTTACTTAAATGTTTTCAATATTTTGCGAAGTGCTGGCTTGAGATAACAGGCACTTCATTGTGTCAGTGAGGACAGACAAAATCTTTTCGAGTAACCCTGTCCCCTTACTTAAATTGTCTGAGGAGGGTGAACAATGACTGTGATGGATTCAGGGTCACCTGATAGTTACCTACTTATAGACTTGAGCCAAGGTCACTTTGTACTCTTCCCTATTACAAGAGGCGGGACATAGCCTCTGGACCTTTTAGTTGGGATGAGACTGCCTCTTTGAATAGACTTTGGAATATTAGGTGGTATGGCTGGGAGGCCTTACCATACAATATTCTCACAATACACAGAGATGATCCTTGGATTCACATCAATAATCCTTAACTCAGTCCTGGTAGTGTGGCAAAGAGAAGTGAGGCATTGCTGGAGGAACATGTGCTAAGCATTTTACAGTACCAATATGGTGCATAAGTAATTGAGACAACTCAAAAGAAATCCAACACCAATTTATAAAAATGGAACTTATTTTTATATGAATATAGACACCAAAACAAACTTTGTATCATATATACAACTCGAATTGGGAATTTTGGAAGTGCTAAAAAATTAATTAAACTGGTGCCATTGAAACGAATGGGGGAAAACACAGGTGACACTCGGCTGCTTGCAGGGTGAGTTCAAATGATAAGGTGTATCATGTGGATAAGGTCATGCAGGTCCCTAGACCAAGTTCCAACAGTCATTACTTCGTTACCTTGCCCAGGGAGTCCGGGTGGAGGGGTGACTTGGCTGCCCTTGGTACTGAATGTGATCCTGAGATGATGTCAAACATGCAGCACTTGATAAAACCACACTTGGAGATGGAGTTCCACTCTACTCATGGGGAGTAGAGGCCTTTGGGGTCCTAGGACCCAGGTTGAACAGCTGGAGTTATTCTACCTTGCTCGGCGGCTCTGGATGCAGAGGTAGCTGGCAGTTATCAATTACCGGTGCAGGTCGTGCCAAAGATGCTTTACCACACACTTGATGACTCCAACTTCAGGATGCAGAAACACAGTAGCGGGGTCATTGCCGACATCGGTCACTGTCAGTGTGAGTTTCTCTCGGGCTGGAGATGTCACTCAAGGGGTCGATTACCTGGCTGGCGATCACCAAGCCTTGGCTGCAGTAAATGTATTCCATGGTTACTTCGGCAGCTGGAGGTCGACAGGAGTGGAGTAGTGGCTTGAAACTTGGTGAAAGCTTAGCAACCACTCCAGGCTTGCAGGGCACCACTTCTCTTTGGGCTAACTTTTGACAGGCCCAGCAGGTTACAATTCTTGTCACGCAGCACGTAGATTTTCCTACAGCTTGCAGGGGACTGGTCCCACCAATCCAAGGGGGTCTGCTTCAATTTCTGGCATCCGCTGGAGTCCCTCTTCCTGGGAGCAATGAGGTTCTGCCACGGATACATGTTGAACACATGGTTCCAGTATGTGGTCTCTTCAGGTCACTTAAGTGTCCTCTCTTTGCACTGCGACAGAGTCCACAGTCCTGTTGTCAGTGACGGCGTCTTCTTTGTGCCTCTTCTCAGATTCAAAGTCAAAACTGAGGTTCTGGTGTCAGGGGAGCCCCTTAAATCCTAGTTTAGGGGGGCGTTAAGGGTGTGAGGGACAGTGGCCAATGGGCTACTGGTCCCCTTGGCTAATCCGTCCCTGAGGTGACAAAATCTTGTGGGTGTACATCACCTTTCTACCCTTAGTCATCTAATTTAGGGTCTTCCAACAGAACCCTTCCTTGGCTGTACACACCTCCTAGCCCACCCTAAAGGTGTGGCTAGTCTGTTGGAGGTGTACGCCCCCTGAATAACTCATTTTCCCGCCTGTCGGGTTGGACAGGGCGAGAAGCGTTTTGTCCTTGTGTGGGGGACAAGGAATCACAAGAAATCACACATCAAGGACAGTGAAAGCCTTTGAGGCTCATTGCCTTGATGACTGTAAATACTAGCGATCCTTGGAGGAAGGAGGTGTGACCTCTTTCCTACCCAGGCCTTTGTCTCCATCCTGGGGAAGTGCTAGCACACCCCACAGGAGAGAAGACTCTTGTCTTGGTGGAAAATGGCTCAGGGAAGCCCGCCAAGGCACTGCGTCACTGTATCCTAGGAGGGCATCCACTCAGGGTGGCACCACTATGCATGCCAGCTCACCCTTGACAAAATAATCATGTTGGGGGTGAAAAAGCACATTGTTTGACACCAAACTTGACACAATTCTGTCGTTCCATAATGAAGCTGGCTATCTCGAGTTTCCTCTGTAGCCAGCCCATGTTACTCTATGGACCGCCGGTTACTTATAGTAAAACCCTTGCTTTATAGGGTTACTGTAGGGAGATATATGTATAAACATATATATCCACACCTTTAATGTAATGCACTCTACCCCCCGGGTTTAGGAGGACAACCTTAAGAGTGACTTACTTACATTAGAGTAGTGGTATGGCTCTGCAGTACATGGTGTGTGTTGAGTCACTCTCGAACAGACCAATTTCTGTTGACAGACCTGCAGACACACTTTTACTTGGGTCACACAGGGTGGCACAAACAGTGCTGAAGCCCTGGTGACCGCTTTACCACCCATGCCCTGGGCACCACTGGCACATATACTAGGGACTTATAAGGGGGCAAAGTGCCTTGCAAATTGGGTGTACCAATTGACATCACTTTTAGGGGAAAGAGCACGGGCACTGTGGCCTGGTTAGCACATCCCAGTGCACTATCAGAGTCATAATCCAGCATCTAGAAGTCTAGAATGGGGGCAAAAAGCAGGGGGCGGGATCTGCAAAGAAGCCTAGTTTCCAAAAGACTTGCTTTCAGATTTCTTTTTATAATCATCTTTTTATTATTTTTGAACAGATCACTACAACACAACCCCCTAACAGTACCTTAACCTCCCTTCCCACCCTCACCATGTGCCCCCTCAAGGTCCCCCATCTAGATGGAATACTGCTTCAGTATCATTCATAAATCCATAGTATGCCCGCCACCGCTCCCAGATTCTGTCATGTTTCTTAGGACAACCCCTGGCCTTATATAAGGATTCCTTCTGTTTCAAGCACCAGTCCATCAATGATCTCCATTCAGCGAGTGTGGGAGGGGGAGATTTGGGGATTTCCATTTACATGCAATCTCTCTCTTTCCTAGAATCGTTGCCATCTCCACCAATATATGCGTTCCTCTCTCTTACCCCATAGGCAATCTGATGCCCCAGTAATGCCACTCTTGGGGACAGGTCAATAGATCTCTCCAACACCTTAGTGAGTGTTTTAGCTATCAGCCTCCAGTACTTTGAAATGTAGAAACATTGCCATGTCATGAGCAAAAATCTGCGTCTGGGTGTGAGCACCGAAAGCACCTGGGTACAGGGAGCCTACCAGCGTGCCAGAGGTGGCGTGGTGTAAGATAAGTCATGTGTAGATATTGAAGCTGAATAGCTGGAGCCTAGAGGATATTGCAATTTTTTGGGGGTCATACATGCTTCTCTCCAATTTGCGCCCTCAAGGTTGCTTTCAGATTTTTATTGAATATAGCCAGACTGGAAATGATTTGGATAGAATATATATGTAGTTGAGCGCCCAGCAACCCGACATTTCTCTCCACGTTTCTTCCTATTGTTAATAACTTGTATCATAAGGTTTGCCTTTGTTAATCTCAGGTTGTGGCTGTGTGTGCATGGAAAGAAAAGAGCTTGGAGATATTTGAGTCCATGCCCCCCCATGCTTTGAGAATTGCACATAGACGTTTAAATGTTGCTATCTGTGCTTAAGGCTGATAAAATGTGATCTGATTTCTTCAGGTTCCCACACATTCTGCATGCTGAATTTTGTAGACTACGCAACTTTGAAATCTCTTTCTTGTTGGCTTTGGATTAAACTGTGTTGCAGTAGGCAAGCCTCAATAACACCAATGTTTTAGATATACTATAGCCTTATAGCCCACTGCTGAGGGCTATACTGGTTGTTAAAGGCCTGCTGCTCTGGCCTATAATGAGGGAGTAGGCCTTTAACAACCGGTATGGCCTGAGGCAGAAGGGCTATAAGAACATTAGAACATTCCAACCACTGAGGGTAGAATGTTCTGAAAAAGGGAGAAACGCAAAGACAAACATTGGAATGCTGGAGCAGAAGGCTTAAACAAGCCATTATAATCCTTGAGCCACTGCATTGTCTTCAGTGGAGCTCCCAACATTCAAATGTTCTAACATAGCTTTATAGCCTGCCATTGTGTGCTATACCGGCTATTAAAGGCCTGCTCCAGAGTTAAAAGCCCGAGCCAAAGGAATGCCTTGACACCTATGGGCATTTGTTGCGCTTTATAAATTCTGTTCCTATCATAATGGCTGGTATAGCCAGCAATGGCGGGCTATAAGGCTATTAGAGCATTGCCCCAGAAACACATCGCCTTGAATGTTAGCTCAAGCTGTGAACTGTGCACATGAGCCCTGCTCTTCTCCCATGCTGTCACTGAATGTAAATGAGGATGAAGATAAAATACATGAGGCTTTTACCCAACATATTTACGGATATCGGGCTTTCATAACAAGAAATTATCACCACAAGAGGCAGGAGATACATGAGTATCCAATACAGAAACCGGTACGCTTTTGAGCACATGCGCGCAATACCAACCGGCGTGCACATTTTATAAAATTGGAAAAGACCATTACCATTTTGATCGTCGTTACAGATTGCAGAGCGCTCCCATTTCACATCTTACAAGGTAAGTGAGGCGTGGCTTGAACGAGGTTCAGCGAGACTTATAAACTGTCACTTTCATAAGGTAAGTAAACAAGTTTAGATTTTTGTTTAGTCTGCTGGGATGAGCTGTAAATCACAGTCAGACAGGCTCGGTCTTTTACTCTTCTAATTAATTTTAGCTTGGTGGAAAACTTGATAAAGTCTATTCCCAGCTGGGCCTTTTTAAACATTAATCCTTTCCGTGCTCATGACGAGCTCAGCTCGTCATGCTGCGCGGTTGCGCTGTGCGCATGACGAGCTGAGCTTGTCACGACCCCACCCGCGATCGGAATGTCCAGCATACGAGCGGAATTCCGATCGCGGTCAAGGGGTTAAAGTGGGTAGAATAAATACTGTATGTAATTTCTTTGCTACTTTCTGTCCGTGGCCTTGCTAGTCACCAGTAGGGTTGCCACCTTTCCAAAAAATCCTTCAGGCTGTTTGTTGTAGTTTTAAGAGTCTGCGAAGGCCTGGACATGATACTAAATAGCACTTTAAAAAAACAGGAAAGTATTCATTTGTAAATTGACCTTTCTGCCTTTGTTTACATTAATTATTAGTCAGGGATGGTTATGTTCATTAGTACTTAAAGGTTGCCCAACCAAATGGGGAGATGGACGTCACCTGAGTACGTTTGGAATTTAAGTTGACTCCCAGTTAACAGCTGAGATAGTTGTCTTGTGTATATATTGAACAGCAGAATTGACAATGGAAAACCTTGTGGAAACCTGCATGTCATTTGTTGAATTGAGGAAGAACTCATTAAAACTGCTTTCTTCTATTTGACCAATTGATTTAACTGTTTAATAGCCACAGTGGTGTTCCCAGCACATTTTTACAGATGCTTCTGCAGCGCATTATAGTCCACCATATCATACCTTATCAATAGGTCAAGACAGATCAGAATTTCCAATTGTCTTATATCAAGGAAGTCAATTAGATGTTCAATAAAGTCACCATTTGCAGTCTTTGATCAACCACCCAGTCCAAAACTGGCTGTCTTTTCATTCAGAATGTTATTTGCTACTACAAACCCCCACTACATGATTTTACTTATGAAGGAGGGCAAATTAATAAAACCACTTACCTTGCGCTCGCCGCATCGCCGACTCGGCAAGTGCAAGGTGGATCACTGTTAAAATATCGATCACAAAAACACTGACATACAAAAATATCGATGTGAAAATATCGGATTCAAAAATATCGCCATCCTATACATAAACAAGATTTTACACAAATATCGATATTTAAATATCGCCGTAATAAATATCGTGAACAAAAATATCGACTACAAACATATAGATAACAAATATATCGAAACATTTAAATTATAAAGAGACACAACAAAAATATCGATAACACTAATATCGACTTACAAATATAATTATAACTTATACAAAAAATATCGATAATACTATTCAACATTAAATAAACACTCCTTACAACTATATAATAATTTAATATATTAAAACAAATAATATTAAATAATACCAACATATATAAAATTAATATATATTTACAACAAATATAAAACAATTATAAAAACCCTAATAAATATATCAATTCATAAAAAACAATAAATATACTCACTAACACATAATTATTCACATATATATAATATACAACAATTATTAACGTTATAAAGTAAAATTATTAACAAATATTTTAAAATAACTACAACAAATAATATATTATAAACATCAAACAAACAACACATATATTTACCTAATTAAAAAGTAACTGCTACAAAATTCAAAAAACGTATCTCAACCAATGATTTTAAACTAAAAAGCACAAACCAATTAAAATTGAGAAGTAATTAACTAAACACTATAAAAACTAAAAGGCACATTACGATACCCGGCGTAAAAAAATCCGCCAGGCATGAAAGCGGCAAAAATCCGCCCGCACACACCGTCTGAACACCGACCACGCCATTACGATTACACAAACCGAAAACCGCCATCGGCGAAAAACCACACAAGATACCGCCCGCCCTCGTCCGAGTCGGAGTCAAACCGCCCGCCACGGACGGAAACACGCACGACAACACAAAACCGCCCGCCCTCACGGCCGACACACCGCACGTGAAATTACGATCGCACCGCCATGAGCGCGGGTAAACCACAAATATACTGCCCGCCAGCGCAAACAACGCCGATGAGAATTGACACGGCAGAAGCCATGGCGCCCACGTCCCTGCACAGAAACCATCCGCTGACAAAAACAATCGCACACAACATGGCCAACAAGTCCACACAGCAAGGCACGCACAAATACACAAGCACAGTACACATCCCGAAAACACCCCCTGGACAAACAAAAAATACAAAGGCCAGAACACCAGACACAACACACCTGAAAACAACAGACCATGAGGACACACCCACATAGGTAAGTACAAAAGCAGCACTCCCACAGACCACAACCCCTTGCAACATTGCAAACTAGAGAGGAGAGGAGAGGACACAGTGACACAGCAAGGACAGCAGCACACCACAGAAACGCACACATCACAACCACCACCACCACCACCACCACCACCAAACACCGGCACCACAAACCCCTGCACATTACACAACACACACCGCACCAGCACCACAAACACCATGGCACCACAAAGAATGCCCAAGTTCACGCCCATTGAGCTGACGGTCATGGTCGACGAGATTATCAAGGTGCACCCACAAATCTATGGGAACCTGGTCCAGCACACACCACTAGCCACCAGAAAGAGAATGTGGAACCGGATCGTAGACCAGGTCAATGCAGTCGGGACCCTGCCCAGGAACAGAGTTGAAATAAACAAACGGTGGAATGACGTCAAGAGCCTGGTCAAGAAGAAGGAGAGCAAGAACAGAGAGCTGGCTGCCGTCACTGGCGGAGGGAATCCCGCGCTCTTCAAGACCTTCAAAGCGTGGGAGGAGAAGGTGCGAGTCATTATACATCCGGAGATCCTCGCCGGATTAGCAGGGGAGTGGAGGCTGGTAAGTACAAACTAATGTATACCAGCACACCGCTATGTACTCACATGCACTACCACCATGCCACAGCTCCCAGGGACAAACACCCCCATGTCCAGCACACAATACACAACACATCACACACACATGCAACAGACACCACCACACACAGCCCAAACCTAACAACTGTAAGATACGTGGGGGCATGTGTACACTCAGCCAGCCACGTAACCACCAACAGGTCCCCAAGTATGCCAGAAGCGCCACAACGAGCACCCACCACACCCATGTGTCAGCCACCACAGTGCACACCGACAGCCGAAAGGTAGACATCACGGTCCACAACAATCGGTGTCAGTGGGTGTCCAGCCATCACCACGACCCACAACACCGCCCCCACCCCCACAGACCTGCAACATGGAGCACCCCCCGCTTAGAACCATGTGGCATCCAGTACAGTGCACGCACGAACAACCTGCAGGTGGGAAACTGGACAGGGCTGGATTACTGGAGGCATGAGGACCGTAACACGACCAACACATGGGACATGAACAAGTGAACAATGTGCACACGGACATGAACCACAGACTCACACCCCACATGACCCAGCACAGACACAGCAACACCCAAGGAGCCACGTCTGCATGCACAAGCCACACTGAATATAGTACCACACGGCAGCCACTGTGGAACCCATCACACACAACCGAAACACCATTGAAGTCCTGTCCATGTAGCCCCTACTGCCTGTCAACCACACACCCCACAACTACGCCTATGTAAGACAAACAACACTAGACGCAACAGAGCGGAACAACATAAATGCACACGAACACCACTGAACCCATCAAACACACAGACACACCATGCACATACAACATACCATCCATCCCATCCGTCAGCCCCAGTCTCATGAAAGGCATGTCATCCGCACAGCTGCCACACATACAGCAGTCACGCTAAGATACATGCCCATGACCAACCATGTGCCAGAAGTCAATGAAGCGCACGCCACACTGTGAGCAACAACACACAACATGGGCCACACCCCCCGAGCACTGCAGTGATGCACATGGCACAGGGCAGCACGCACACCAAGGAGATGGGACAACTGCAATACGTCGGGTGGCACACAACCATCGCACACTCATAACGATGCGTCCAATGCCATGACCAGTAATCACAACAGACAGCAAATATGCAGGGTATGTCAGGCATGCACACACCTCAGACCATGCACTGTCATGCTGCCACAACACATGTCACGTTCGGCACCCATGGCTCACAGCATGTAGCCCACAAGCATATTCCATCCCAAATGCGTTCCTGGGGCATGACCCCCATGTTGCCAAATGCGTTCCTAAGCGTTCCATATGCACCCCAAAGCATATTCCATCCCAAATGCGTTCCTGGGGCATGACCCCCATGTTGCCAAATGCGTTCCTAAGCGTTCCATATGCACCCCAAAAGCATATTCCATCCCAAATGCGTTCCTGGGGCATGACCCCCATGTTGCCAAATGCGTTCCTAAGCGTTCCATATGCACCCCAAAAGCAAAGTACAAACCAGACCCAGGATGGGCCTGGAGCCCGCATACAGCAGAGTCACAATAAGTAGGAGCACAGCAACACACCCATCGGCATAGCCAATCCGTCCCATGCCACATGTGCACAGCACACAGTCCCATTGCCAAGCACACACAACAACAGATTGTACAGCCACACACCCGCCTCCGGGACACACGTGCACGAGAGTGCACGAACGGAGAATGTCAGACAACCAATACAGACTTCGCCAGGTGCAACACAATAACAAATCTCATTCTCTCCACAGGTGACGAACTGCTGGATGCTGGGGATGGAGACAGCAGCCAGCACAGCCAGCCTACAAGCCCCCAACGAGGACACACGGATGTAGAGGATCTGTCCTCCTCTTCGGACACGGACCACCAAGCAGGCCCATCTAGTGTGGCAGGGCCCAGCCGCTCCCCAGGACCCCTCCTACCCACCAACCCATCATCCAGGGCTGCTGAACATTCCCAGCCCCCTGCTGCCACTGTCGTTGCGGCCACACCCACGGTCATTGCGGCCACACCCACGGGCATTGCGGCCACACCCACGGTCATTGCGGCCACACCCACGGTCATTGCGGCCACTACCACTGCCGCAACCGCCACCACGTCTTCGCTGGCCCCAGCCCCAGCGCAGGTGGTGGCCCGGACGACTGGATCCACCCTGGGATCCAGGGCGAGGACCGTGGTGAGCAATGTGGCTAGTGGGCAGGCCGGTGGCAGCAGGACTGGTAGGAGGAGCAGGGTCAGGGAAAGGCCAGCCTCCCCTGGGAGCCATGCCCTGCCTCAAATGGCCAGAGTCCTTGGGGCCTATGAAGAGGCCCAAGGACAATGGGCCAGGTCAGCTACAGACACGCATGAGGTGCTGGGGGTGCTGAGGTCCATGGACGCCCGTATGGGCCAACTCGTGGACCTCATGGGCCAGCTGGTGGTGGCGGTGAGGTCACAGCCAGGGACAGCAGCTCCCCCTCCGCCACCACCTGCCGGGGCGCAGGGTCGAGCAGCAGTGTCCAGTTCCCCTGCGTCCACAGCCAGTGAGCACACCTCAACCACCAGCAGGTCGCAAGCAGGCACCCCCCCTCGCAAACGTGGAAGGGGCCGTCCGAAGTGGAAACAGATCTCCCGGGAGGACTTCGCATGCTCCAGACGCAAGTGAGGCAGCCAGCCAGCCTTCCTTGACCACCCACTGCATTGACTTGGACTACGATCCCACTCCACACAGCCATCTGGATGGCATGTGTGTGTTGGACTATGGACATAGAACCAGTGGGTACACCCTGAGCATCACGCAGCCATGACCGACAGCTCATTGTCACTGCACGCACCACTTTTGTCATCACCTTACACACAATCACATGTCACAGTTTGAAATAAATGCACCTCTTCCACAAACTGCTGTCTGTGCCCTGTGTTTTAATTGTACGGAATACAACGGCCACCTTGAGCGGAACGGCACCTGATGCGTGGCATGGCAATGGAACCGGAGGGCCTGTAGGGACCTAGGGGTGGGAGACAGAACAGGAGCACATTCAATGAGTGTGTCACACACCCATCACACAGTACATGTCAACAACTACAAGCAATGTACACACATCGCACAGAGCAATAGGGCACAATGCCACAGCCACCATCAGTGGCATACTAACCTGGGCATGGAGCGTTGACACACAGCACGCAGTGTACAAAAGGCCACCCTGACACAGCACACACACACCTGCACAAATACAGACACATCAGCCGTCGTACATGGACACTCACCGTTAAGTGAAGTAGCGGGCGATGAGCTGCTGGCGCACATTCCCAGCTTCCTCCTCTCCGCTGTCCTCCTCACTCGAGCTGTCCTGGTCTGCGGGCTGGGGCCCTGGTTGATCTCCGTCATCCACAATGAGGGGGATCTGCTTCCGAATGGCCAGATTGTGCAGCATGCAGCACGCCACCACTATCTGGCACACCTTCTGTGGGGAGTACGCCAGCGCACCCCCGGTGCGGTCCAGGCACCTGAACCTGGACTTGAGGAGGCCAAAGGTACGCTCGACCACACGTCTGGTCCTCCCATGTGCCTCATTGTAGCGATCGTCTGCTGGGGTGCGAGGATTCCTCAATGGACTGAGCAGCCATGCCCCATTCGGGTACGCAGAGTCACCTGGGTGTGAGGGACACAGAGAACCATTGCTATTCCAACTGGACAGGGGACAGCATCGCACAACCAGCACGCTACACCACTCCACATACTCACCGACAATACAGCCACGATCCTGTTGCAGATTGGACATCAGTCGTGGCAAGATGCTGTTGCGCATTACATGTGCGTCATGGGCCGAGCCTGGGAACTTTGCACACACGTGGGTTATCACCATGTCCGCAAGGCACACCACTTGCACATTCAGGGAGTGCGTGTGCTTCCTGTTGCGGTACAGGTGCTCAGTGGCCTGTGGTGGAACAAGGCCAACATGTGTGCAATCAATGGCACCAACGACGTGTGGGATCCTGCCAAGGGCATAGAATGCACCCTTCACTGCCGCCAATTCACGAGCCCTGGGGAATCTGATGTACCTGTATCGCTACAGCATCATGGCTGCCAGTACATCCCTCAGCACCTTGCTGAACATGGGCTGGGACATCCCTCCTCCACTGCCCACTGTGTGCTGGAATGACCCAGTGGCGAAGAAATGCATGGCGGCCATCACCTTAGCCGTGGGGGTGAATGCTGTCGGATACACCCTGCGGGGACGGAGATGGGGTTCCAACATGGCACACAGTCGATGCAGGGTTGGCCTGTCCAGCCGAAACTTCCTTATGACCTCAGTATCCTCCATGTCCGCCAGCAATTGGTATGGGCGGTCAATGTTCGGTCTCCGCCTAGGGAAGATGGCAGTGGACACATGTCAGAGCAACACAACACATAGCAATTTCGCATTCACATCACTGACATGACTGAGCAAGCACATGAGTCACAGCCCAACTGTCAAGCAGGGACGGCACGGCCACAATACACTTACACAGGTCTCCCACCAATGGCAATGGCTAGTGATGCAAACCACTGCCATGGTCATGCACATGGGGATCTAGGCCCCAATGACTTGCGGGGCGTGCTAATGGGGACTGACTGCATATTCGTCAAGCGGCAACGCCACGGCAACATGAATGTCTGCTGAGCATGGCACTGCTTCCGAGGCTGGATGAGTATGGCACACGACGACGACGATGTGGGCACAGGCTGTGCGGCCAAAACAAGTGGGACCTGTGGCACGAGGGGATATGAGACAGTAGTAGGTGTCAGCACTGCACCCTATGTACAGCACTGTACGGATCACACCTCCCGAAACATTGACAGGTGTCCACATTGACAGCCCCATGCCAAGACGGCTGTGTGCTTGCAGTCACACGTCACAGGTGAGAGGTTACATTGCACGTGCCAGGTGGCAGACGTACATAGTGGGAGCTATCATGTGTGTGCATGTGTCTCCTGTTCAGGATCCACCAGATGGGCGCTGACTCTGTACTGACCATTGGACACAGCATGTTCCGTGGAAGGCTTGTGTGTGTGGGATGGAGGCACTGGATGTGCCTCCGTTGGGTGGGGGCCATGCACAGGGCGGGTACGTCGATGATTGCGCATTGTTGGTCACGGTGGGTGCACCCACTAAGATGTGTTGCCCTGTGTACAATTCCTATGTCCGCATGATGATGGACTGTAGATGTGGGCAGACTACACATTGGTCGATGTGCTGTCCATGTGCATGTGCCTTCACACCGGGCACAGCTGCCCCTGCACATGTGACCCCTGCTGGACTCGCTGCTGGGTCTGTGGAGCTGATGCACCTTCTGTGCGTGGGGCGGACAGCTCACCTCACTTCCCTCATTGCGCATGTCATGACTTTGCCGCAGGTGACATGGATAATGGTGGGCCCACATGTACGCGTGGGTAGGCTACACATGTTTGTTCACTGGTCGCCACCCCCAGTCAGTGTTTCGAATGGGAAGGTTGTTGTGCTGGTGGTATATTCGATGTGGCGGATGGGCGGGCCTAGGTGCGGGCTTACATTCCGGACATGGGGGGTAGTTGGATTGGCGACTAGTTGCAGTACACACGGGACACGTCTCTTCCTTTCCACATCTGGGTCATCCCTTGTACTCACTGACAGTGATACAGTCATCTTCGCCCCAGCCCTCATGTCCTCCCCTCGCTCCCCCAATATGCATGTGCACCTGCGAGGCTAGCGCTTGCACAGGCAGCCCCAAGCTCGCACCAGAGAGGGCAAGGAGTGTATGTGTGGGTCCAGTTGCACGAGTGGGCTGTCTCAGGGTATGATGTGTGGTGGGACGCCGTCCACCTGCGTGGTGCCCCAAATGGAGTCCCGGCCTGCATGGACTATGCATCACAGTCTTCGCCTTCCGGATCCGCCACCTGCGACACCCAGTGGCAGTGGCTGCCCTTGCGGCCAGGCCGCGTCCGTCTGTGACTGAAGGCCCACACATTCACTCTTTGGCCTCTCTGGGGAGGGCTCGGGGGGGTGGCGCACGCGCTTGCACTTAGTCGCAATGGCATGTGGCGTGGTTGGTATAATGGGCAATGGATGGGATGGTGCGAGCCACCTCCCGTGACGTCAGTGCTGCTCGTGCTGAGGTGCGTCCCCCTACACTTCCATTTGACTTGTGCCATGCTACACGTTGAGGTTCTATTGCCTGCGTGATATGACCAGGAGGAGCGCGAGGAGACCTCTCACACACCATGCTCCACTGCCATCCCGTGCCCTGTATCGCCTGTGCGGATTGACTATGTTGGGGTTACACCTGGTCGACTGGGGCTGTGTGTGCCTTGTCAAGGGGCATGGCGGGCGCACAACAGGATCCAGCTAGTCCACGGAGGGTGGGCTGACGTGTGCGCCTGGTTCCGCATTGTTCGTGTGCCCGGCTGCTGTGCACACACGTGTTCACTTCCCCCCGACAGGTGTCCTCTCACAATGCCCAGGGAAGCGGTGGTGTACTGTTCATGACCCCTCCCAACACGGCGTGCTCCAACTTGGCATGTGCGCATCTACCCGTCGCACCCACCCACCTGAGCACTGCGTCCATACGACTTCACACGACACATGTGTGTCTTCCACAGTAGTGCTACTCATTTGCGTTGACATCCAATACCAGTGGACTACATGGTCATGTCACGACTGCCGTGTACTTCACATACTCTCATCCTCTCTCATTCGTACTTGTGAAATGAGTCAGCGGAGACAGTTTTGGTTTCAAACATTATATTGAGTCTTCTGTCCTCTGTGATGCAGTATAGTGGACACTACTGGCAGCGGTATGCATGTGGAGGATATACTGAGCATGATTACACATAGCTAAGGGTGTAGGGGTACATGTGATTAGCTGTTGCATGTGGGATGTGGGCTTCAGAGTTACATCTGCTTGGCCAAGGCTGTGCTAATGTACATTTACGTATAGCTGCGGAGCTGCGGACTTTGACACAGACGGTATACAAGTAGCCTACCAGACCGCTTGGCATCATGGGCACAGTCCATCTCAGTTCCATGTGACAGGTTTGCTGCGGTTGTTCCTCATGCACGCGTGCATGTGAGATGACATCAGGGCATGTGCTTGCGTGCATGCAGCGGCGTGCCACTTGTTGTTGCAATGTGGTGGTTACTGGACATGTCACAGTCACTGGGGTCGTGTTGTTGTTGTTTGCACTTGTCGTCCGTGCAAAGGTCCTGGTATGGGATTCCCGGGGCGGGGGTGGGAGGGGTGCAGCACCCACAGACTCCAGGCGACCTATTCATGTCCACTGAGCGGTGTGTGTGTCCATGGGCGCTGGATCCATGTCGTGTCCTGGTTGTTCGTGCAGTTCCGTCCATGTGGGTGCGATACACAGACCCCATGCCACTGCCTCCCACGATGCATGCGGTGTTCCTGGATGTGATGGGGAACAGTGTGCATGTCCCGGTCATATCCGATGTCATGGCGATGTCGTTGATGGTGTGGTAATTGTTGCCGGTCGTTTGGTATGGCTGTTGTGGTGGTGACTGGCCAGTCCGTGCGGAAGCTAAGCATGGGTGCGGGGTTGGACATCATAGGTCAATCGGGGAACCTGCGTTGGGGTCCGACGAATTTACAGGTTGTCAGGTATGCGATGCCGTCCAGCAGGGCTTCCATGTCATTGGTGGTGTTTATGTTTGCCAGCCAATGTAGCGGATGGTGGCTGTCAAGGTGTTGTTCGTAAGTTGTCCCTTGGAGGACCATGATGGGGCATGCTGGGTGACATTCGATGTAGCTGTGCTCGATGATCCGTCGTGTGGAGGCACAGTGGTCCCATTTCAGTGCGGGTGCGATGTTGGCCACATACGCCATGCCCCCATAGGCAGAGCAGGCCCTGTCGTGTGCGTCCAGAGGGAGGAATAGTGCTAGCAGGTCCGCCTTTAGACATGCCGGGTTGGAGAGACACATCTCCACGGGATGCTGGTAGGGACACCTCCGACAGTAGAAGACGGGTATGACGCAGCTGAACAATGTGATGCGGTAAGTCAGTCGGTAACTGACGTTCAGCAGGGACAGGAGTTCGCATCCCAATATATGTATCAGGTTGGTTTTGTACAGCTTGACCTGTCCGGCGTAGTTGGGTAGGTGTGTTGCGGTTGCCATTTTGCAGCGGTGCGTTGTGGTGGCGTGCTCCGGCTGTGTGTGCAGTCTGCAATGTGCACGCTCCGAGGTTGCTGTGAGCTCTGTGTAGTCGTAGGGAGACAGGACTTGTGTTCTGTTGGCTTGTGCGGAGGACACGGGCCCTCATCCCACATGCTTCTCAGACAGTTCAAGGTCAGTGATGTGTGACTCCTTCCAATTAACTTGCATGGGGCCGACATGGGGGAGTGTTTGCTTTATTCTTTCCCGTCCGTTGTGTTCTTCTGTGATATGCGCTATCTGCCCTGTGGTCGGTCTCCTCTGCATGCCTGTGTTGGTCTTTTATTGGACAATGGCTGTATTCACCGGCTTCTTTCGTAGGGCTGTGGTTTCGGAGTTGGAATGGAAGGTCATTCAGTGCTGTCTGCTCTCCCTTGTGTGGGCGGCAGGCTGCCTTTCCGCTCTGCGTTGGGCCTTGTGTGTGAGTGTTATTCTTGGGCCACCTGTTGTCGGTCCCCGGGCTCTTTGGTGTTCCGTTTTGTATGTCTTGTTCATATGTGCAGGGTGGTATGGGTGTTTCAGTGTGGTACTGGCGTTCCTCTTCCCGATGGGGCCCTGCTTCTCCTAGTTGGTGTTGCCGCCGCTGTGTGCTTCGCCATGTTTGTTGCACTGGGGTGTGTCCTGCTGTTGCGTGACTTCACTGACATGTGTGCGTCGGTTGTGTGACGTTGGGTGTTGTCCGTGAATTGGGCGTTGGGGACATGTCTGTGGCAGGCCTGTCACGTGTCATGTGCGTTCGGGGTGGGGCTGGTGTGTGTGCTGCTTGGTTGTGTCCCTGTGTCTGTGTGCGACGCATGCATTGCGCTGCGGTTGGCCTCTGCGTTGTGCGCATGTGTGGCAGCGTCATCGCCGCTTTGGGGCCGTGACGGGGTGGTTGGTTCCTAGTCCCAGGTGGTGTGTACACATGTGTTACGAGATGTTACAATTTGGCCTGTGTGTCATATGTGGATGCAATGGTGGATGTGTCGTGTACACGCGGGGGTGGGGGTTGTCCGCTTTTTCCGCCCTTGCACTGTGTGCGCTGTTTGCGTGCACTTATTGTGTGTGTGCCTACCTGCGTCTTCGCGGTACGTTGCGTCCTTGGTGGTGCATCAGATAGAGCATAGGGAGGGCCTGCAGTGCTGGATTCATGCTCGGGGAGCCGCTTCTTCGGTGTCCGTGCTCGGCGTTCGTGTTACCGCTTCGGTTTGACGTACGGTGTCTCTTAGCCGTGGGTTCAGTTTGTGTGCGGCATCGTAATTTGTACGCCGGGCGGTACGTGTTTCGTCGGACGGTGTGTGTCAATTGGGCTGCGCCGCTACGTGTACGGGCGCACTTTGATGGCGGACGGTGTCGCTGGCTTGCCGGCGGTGTTTGGCTGACTTTTCGCATCGTAATCGGGCGGGCGTGTGGACTGCTGCGTGCAGGCGGTAACTGGTGGTTTTTGCATCCGCCAGCACGGCGGTAGTGCTTCCGCCCAACATCGTAATGGGCCCCTAAGAATTTACTTTAAAAAAATTACCATTTATCGGCCAAACACGGAGGGAGAGCGTTACTTTGCTGGAGAGAGAGAGAAAGAAGATCTACAAAAACTACTATCACAGATTATATTACAACACAGGTAAGAAAAAGCATTATTTTATTATTATAAATGCCTCGACCGCCTTAACTTAACTACCTAAATCAATTAAATGTTCTCTTCTTTTTAAATCAAAAGTAAACTTGCTAACAACAGCAAAAAAAATAAAATGCAAATGTGATTAAGTACCTTACCTAATTCAACATGATAAAAAACATGAACTATTAAACAAGCAACTTTACCTAAAAAATAAAGTAAAATTGTCTAATTTTGTTACATACTTAAAAAGAGAAAACAAAACTAATAAATACATTTTTCTTCACAGCTTGGACAAACTGCATCTACCAAAGAACATCCACCAAATTAAATTCATCTACTGCAAAAAGTAAGTATACTTTCAGTGTAAAAAAATGATTAAGACAAAGAAAGTAAAAATAAACTCTAATATAATTAACATAAACAATTTTCTACCCCATCTACAGAAATTACAACTGTGAAACTCAAAAAGCAGCAAATAAAGCCATCAACAAAACTGAAAGAACAATAATGTAAGTATTTTCTTTCAATTACTAATAAAACAAGCATATTTATAAATGACAAAAGCATATTTACTCAACACATATGTATATATCTTCACAGATATACCCTAGAAATGGCTGAAGGAGCAAGCTTTATTACATCACAAAAGGGAAACTTAATGCTTTGCTACATGGGTTATACCTACACCCAAGAAAAGGTGAAAGATAATAAGACACATTGGAAATGTAGCAAATACTATTCAACTGCATGTTATGGTCGAGCTACAACTATAGATAACAACGTTGTGAATGTTAGAGAGCACAACCATCCACCCAATGTGACAGAATTAGAAGTAAGGGAAGCCTTAGAAACAATTCGAGAAGCAAGCACAAGCTCCCAACAGACAAGCACTGAAATCTTGAAAAATGTGTGACAAAAGTACCGGAACATGTTACAGGATAATTGCCCTCTATCCCCAACCTGAAACGATTAATCGCAAAAACTAAAAGAGCTTCCAATCCAACTCCACCCACCCCCCAAACCTTTCAAGAAATTGAAATACTGCCTGAATATACTATTACCCACAAAGAGAACAAATTCTTGATATATGACAACCAAAGTAAAGATAAAAGAATTCTTGTTTTTGCCACGAATAATAACTTGCACAAATTGAAACACTGTGAAACATGGATGATGGACGGCACTTTTAAAGTGTGTCCAAAACCATTTTACCAACTTTACACCATTCATGGTGAATTTCAGGAAACCAATATTCCTTTTATTTATGCATTGCTGCCAAATAAAAATAATCCCACCTATATTGAACTATTAACAACAATAAAAGAATTAACTGATAATTATTATCCCCAAAGGATAATAATAGATTTTGAACTAGCTATGATTCAAGCTATTCTTAAAATATACCCACATACTGCAATTCAAGGGTGTTACTACCACTTTAATCAAAGTATGTGGAGACACCTCCAAAAATCTACCTTAAGTATAGAGTACTCTACTAACAGCAACTTTGCATATCAAATTAAAAAATTGATTGCACTAGCATACGTGCCAACAACAGAAGTAGCAAATGATTATAACTTGTTAATAGATAGTCCTTTCTACCGCATTAATGAAACAAAATTAAGTCCTTTGTTAGATTACTTTGAGGACACCTGGGTGGGGAGGTTACATCGTTCAGGTCACCGTAGACAACCAAAATTCCAAATTCCCTGGTGGAATGTCTACGCCAGCACTATTGCACAAAAAGCAAAAACTAATAACGCAGTAGAAGGATGGCATAATGCCTTCCAGGCCACAATAGGGAGAGGGCAACCAACACTACACAAACTAATACAATCAATAAAAAAAGAACAAAGGGGCCCATTACGATGTCGGGCGGAAGCACTACCGCCGTGCTGGCGGATGCAAAAACCACCAGTTACCGCCTGCACGCAGCAGTCCACACGCCCGCCCGATTACGATGCGAAAAGTCAGCCAAACACCGCCGGCAAGCCAGCGACACCGTCCGCCATCAAAGTGCGCCCGTACACGTAGCGGCGCAGCACAATTGACACACACCGTCCGACGAAACACGTACCGCCCGGCGTACAAATTACGATGCCGCACACAAACTGAACCCACGGCTAAGAGACACCGTACGTCAAACCGAAGCGGTAACACGAACGCCGAGCACGGACACCGAAGAAGCGGCACCCCCGAGCATGAATCCAGCACTGCAGGCCCTCCCTATGCTCTATCTGATGCACCACCAAGGACGCAACGTACCGCGAAGACGCAGGTAGGCACACACACAACAAGTGCACGCAAACAGCGCACACAGTGCAAGGGCGGAAAAAGCGGACAACCCCCCACCCCCGCGTGTACACGACACATCCACCATTGCATCCACATATGACACACAGGCCAAATTGTAACATCTCGTAACACATGTGTACACACCACCTGGGACTAGGAACCAACCACCCCGTCACGGCCCCAAAGCGGCGATGACGCTGCCACACATGCGCACAACGCAGAGGCCAACCGCAGCGCCATGCATGCGTCGCACACAGACACAGGGACACAACCAAGCAGCACACACACCAGCCCCACCCCGAACGCACATGACACGTGACAGGCCTGCCACAGACATGTCCCCAACGCCCAATTCACGGACAACACCCAACGTCACACAACCGACGCACACATGTCAGTGAAGTCACGCAACAGCAGGACACACCCCAGTGCAACAAACATGGCGAAGCACACAGCGGCGGCAACACCAACTAGGAGAAGCAGGGCCCCTTCGGGAAGAGGAACGCCAGTACCACACTGAAACACCCATACCACCCTGCACATATGAACAAGACATACAAAACGGAACACCAAAGAGCCCGGGGACCGACAACAGGTGGCCCAAGAATAACACTCACACACAAGGCCCAACGCAGAGCGGAAAGGCAGCCTGCCGCCCACACAAGGGAGAGCAGACAGCACTGAATGACCTTCCATTCCAACTCCGAAACCACAGCCCTACGAAAGAAGCCGGTGAATACAGCCATTGTCCAATAAAAGACCAACACAGGCATGCAGAGGAGACCGACCACAGGGCAGATAGCGCATATCACAGAAGAACACAACGGACGGGAAAGAATAAAGCAAACACTCCCCCATGTCGGCCCCATGCAAGTTAATTGGAAGGAGTCACACATCACTGACCTTGAACTGTCTGAGAAGCATGTGGGATGAGGGCCCGTGTCCTCCGCACAAGCCAACAGAACACAAGTCCTGTCTCCCTACGACTACACAGAGCTCACAGCAACCTCGGAGCGTGCACATTGCAGACTGCACACACAGCCGGAGCACGCCACCACAACGCACCGCTGCAAAATGGCAACCGCAACACACCTACCCAACTACGCCGGACAGGTCAAGCTGTACAAAACCAACCTGATACATATATTGGGATGCGAACTCCTGTCCCTGCTGAACGTCAGTTACCGACTGACTTACCGCATCACATTGTTCAGCTGCGTCATACCCGTCTTCTACTGTCGGAGGTGTCCCTACCAGCATCCCGTGGAGATGTGTCTCTCCAACCCGGCATGTCTAAAGGCGGACCTGCTAGCACTATTCCTCCCTCTGGACGCACACGACAGGGCCTGCTCTGCCTATGGGGGCATGGCGTATGTGGCCAACATCGCACCCGCACTGAAATGGGACCACTGTGCCTCCACACGACGGATCATCGAGCACAGCTACATCGAATGTCACCCAGCATGCCCCATCATGGTCCTCCAAGGGACAACTTACGAACAACACCTTGACAGCCACCATCCGCTACATTGGCTGGCAAACATAAACACCACCAATGACATGGAAGCCCTGCTGGACGGCATCGCATACCTGACAACCTGTAAATTCGTCGGACCCCAACGCAGGTTCCCCGATTGACCTATGATGTCCAACCCCGCACCCATGCTTAGCTTCCGCACGGACTGGCCAGTCACCACCACAACAGCCATACCAAACGACCGGCAACAATTACCACACCATCAACGACATCGCCATGACATCGGATATGACCGGGACATGCACACTGTTCCCCATCACATCCAGGAACACCGCATGCATCGTGGGAGGCAGTGGCATGGGGTCTGTGTATCGCACCCACATGGACGGAACTGCACGAACAACCAGGACACGACATGGATCCAGCGCCCATGGACACACACACCGCTCAGTGGACATGAATAGGTCGCCTGGAGTCTGTGGGTGCTGCACCCCTCCCACCCCCGCCCCGGGAATCCCATACCAGGACCTTTGCACGGACGACAAGTGCAAACAACAACAACACGACCCCAGTGACTGTGACATGTCCAGTAACCACCACATTGCAACAACAAGTGGCACGCCGCTGCATGCACGCAAGCACATGCCCTGATGTCATCTCACATGCACGCGTGCATGAGGAACAACCGCAGCAAACCTGTCACATGGAACTGAGATGGACTGTGCCCATGATGCCAAGCGGTCTGGTAGGCTACTTGTATACCGTCTGTGTCAAAGTCCGCAGCTCCGCAGCTATACGTAAATGTACATTAGCACAGCCTTGGCCAAGCAGATGTAACTCTGAAGCCCACATCCCACATGCAACAGCTAATCACATGTACCCCACACCCTATCGCCATTTGTAATCATGCTCAGTATATCCTCCACATGTATTCCGCTGCCAGTAGTGTCCACTATACTGCATCACAGAGGACAGAAGACTCAATATAATGTTTGAAACCAAAACTGTCTCCGCTGACTCATTTCACAAGTACGAATGAGAGAGGATGAGAGTATGTGAAGTACACGGCAGTCGTGACATGACCATGTAGTCCACTGGTATTGGATGTCAACGCAAATGAGTAGCACTACTGTGGAAGACACACATGTGTCGTGTGAAGTCGTATGGACGCAGTGCTCAGGTGGGTGGGTGCGACGGGTAGATGCGCACATGCCAAGTTGGAGCACGCCGTGTTGGGAGGGGTCATGAACAGTACACCACCGCTTCCCTGGGCATTGTGAGAGGACACCTGTCGGGGGGAAGTGAACACGTGTGTGCACAGCAGCCGGGCACACGAACAATGCGGAACCAGGCGCACACGTCAGCCCACCCTCCGTGGACTAGCTGGATCCTGTTGTGCGCCCGCCATGCCCCTTGACAAGGCACACACAGCCCCAGTCGACCAGGTGTAACCCCAACATAGTCAATCCGCACAGGCGATACAGGGCACGGGATGGCAGTGGAGCATGGTGTGTGAGAGGTCTCCTCGCGCTCCTCCTGGTCATATCACGCAGGCAATAGAACCTCAACGTGTAGCATGGCACAAGTCAAATGGAAGTGTAGGGGGACGCACCTCAGCACGAGCAGCACTGACGTCACGGGAGGTGGCTCGCACCATCCCATCCATTGCCCATTATACCAACCACGCCACATGCCATTGCGACTAAGTGCAAGCGCGTGCGCCACCACCCCCGAGCCCTCCCCAGAGAGGCCAAAGAGTGAATGTGTGGGCCATCAGTCACAGACGGACGCGGCCTGGCCGCAAGGGCAGCCACTGCCACTGGGTGTCGCAGGTGGCGGATCCGGAAGGCGAAGACTGTGATGCATAGTCCATGCAGGCCGGGTCTCCATTTGGGGCACCACGCAGGTGGACGGCGTCCCGCCACACATCATACCCTGAGACAGCCCACTCGTGCAACTGGACCCACACATACACTCCTTGCCCTCTCTGGTGCGAGCTTGGGGCTGCCTGTGCAAGCGCTAGCCTCGCAGGTGCACATGCATATTGGGGGAGCGAGGGGAGGACATGAGGGCTGGGGTGAAGATGACTGTATCACTGTCAGTGAGTACAAGGGATGACCCAGATGTGGAAAGGAAGAGACGTGTCCCGTGTGTACTGCAACTAGTCGCCAATCCAACTACCCCCCATGTCCGGAATGTAAGCCCGCACCTAGGCCCGCCCATCCGCCACATCGAATATACCACCAGCACAACAACCTTCCCATTCGAAACACTGACTGGGGGTGGCGACCAGTGAACAAACATGTGTAGCCTACCCACGCGTACATGTGGGCCCTCCATGATCCATGTCACCTGCGGCAAAGTCATGACATGCGCAATGAGGGAAGTGAGGTGAGCTGTCCGCCCCACGCACAGAAGGTGCATCAGCTCCACAGACCCAGCAGCGAGTCCAGCAGGGGTCACATGTGCAGGGGCAGCTGTGCCCGGTGTGAAGGCACATGCACATGGACAGCACATCGACCAATGTGTAGTCTGCCCACATCTACAGTCCATCATCATGCGGACATAGGAATTGTACACAGGGCAACACATCTTAGTGGGTGCACCCACCGTGACCAACAATGCGCAATCATCGACGTACCCGCCCTGTGCATGGCCCCCCACCCAACGGAGGCACATCCAGTGCCTCCATCCCACACACACAAGCCTTCCACGGAACATGCTGTGTCCAATGGTCAGTACAGAGTCAGCGCCCATCTGGTGGATCCTGAACAGGAGACACATGCACACACATGATAGCTCCCACTATGTACGTCTGCCACCTGGCACGTGCAATGTAACCTCTCACCTGTGACGTGTGACTGCAAGCACACAGCCGTCTTGGCATGGGGCTGTCAATGTGGACACCTGTCAATGTTTCGGGAGGTGTGATCCGTACAGTGCTGTACATAGGGTGCAGTGCTGACACCTACTACTGTCTCATATCCCCTCGTGCCACAGGTCCCACTTGTTTTGGCCGCTCAGCCTGTGCCCACATCGTCGTCGTCGTGTGCCATACTCATCCAGCCTCGGAAGCAGTGCCATGCTCAGCAGACATTCATGTTGCCGTGGCGTTGCCGCTTGACGAATATGCAGTCAGTCCCCATCAGCACGCCCCGCAAGTCATTGGGGCCTAGATCCCCATGTGCATGACCATGGCAGTGGTTTGCATCACTAGCCATTGCCATTGGTGGGAGACCTGTGTAAGTGTATTGTGGCCGTGCCGTCCCTGCTTGACAGCTGGGCTGTGACTCATGTGCTTGCTCAGTCATGTCAGTGATGTGAATGCGAAATTGCTATGTGTTGTGTTGCTCTGACATGTGTCCACTGCCATCTTCCCTAGGCGGAGACCGAACATTGACCGCCCATACCAATTGCTGGCGGACATGGAGGATACTGAGGTCATAAGGAAGTTTCGGCTGGACAGGCCAACCCTGCATCGACTGTGTGCCATGTTGGAACCCCATCTCCGTCCCCGCAGGGTGTATCCGACAGCATTCACCCCCACGGCTAAGGTGATGGCCGCCATGCATTTCTTCGCCACTGGGTCATTCCAGCACACAGTGGGCAGTGGAGGAGGGATGTCCCAGCCCATGTTCAGCAAGGTGCTGAGGGATGTACTGGCAGCCATGATGCTGTACCGAAACAGGTACATCAGATTCCCCAGGGCTCGTGAATTGGCGGCAGTGAAGGGTGCATTCTATGCCCTTGGCAGGATCCCACACGTCGTTGGTGCCATTGATTGCACACATGTTGGCCTTGTTCCACCACAGGCCACTGAGCACCTGTACCGCAACAGGAAGCACACGCACTCCCTGAATGTGCAAGTGGTGTGCCTTGCGGACATGGTGATAACCCACGTGTGTGCAAAGTTCCCAGGCTCGGCCCATGACGCACATGTAATGCGCAACAGCATCTTGCCACGACTGATGTCCAATCTGCAACAGGATCGTGGCTGTATTGTCGGTGAGTATGTGGAGTGGTGTAGCGTGCTGGTTGTGCGATGCTGTCCCCTGTCCAGTTGGAATAGCAACGGTTCTCTGTGTCCCTCACACCCAGGTGACTCTGCGTACCCGAATGGGGCATGGCTGCTCAGTCCATTGAGGAATCCTCGCACCCCAGCAGACGATCGCTACAATGAGGCACATGGGAGGACCAGACGTGTGGTCGAGCGTACCTTTGGCCTCCTCAAGTCCAGGTTCAGGTGCCTGGACCGCACCGAGGGTGCGCTGGCGTACTCCCCACAGAAGGTGTGCCAGATAGTGGTGGCGTGCTGCATGCTGCACAATCTGGCCATTCGGAAGCAGATCCCCCTCATTGTGGATGACGGAGATCAACCAGGGCCCCAGCCCGCAGACCAGGACAGCTCGAGTGAGGAGGACAGCGGAGAGGAGGAAGCTGGGAATGTGCGCCAGCAGCTCATCGCCCGCTACTTCACTTAACGGTGAGTGTCCATGTACGACGGCTGATGTGTCTGTATTTGTGCAGGTGTGTGTGTGCTGTGTCAGGGTGGCCTTTTGTTCACTGCGTGCTGTGTGTCAACGCTCCATGCCCAGGTTAGTATGCCACTGATGGTGGCTGTGGCATTGTGCCCTATTGCTCTGTGCGATGTGTGTACATTGCTTGTAGTTGTTGACATGTACTGTGTGATGGGTGTGTGACACACTCATTGAATGTGCTCCTGTTCTGTCTCCCACCCCTAGGTCCCTACAGGCTCCTCCGGTTCCATTGCCATGCCACGCATCAGGTGCCGTTCCGCTCAAGGTGGCCGTTGTATTCCGTACAATTAAAACACAGGGCACAGACAGCAGTTTGTGGAAGAGGTGCATTTATTTCAAACTGTGACATGTGATTGTGTGTAAGGTGATGACAAAAGTGGTGCGTGCAGTGACAATGAGCTGTCGGTCATGGCTGCGTGATGCTCAGGGTGTACCCACTGGTTCTATGTCCATAGTCCAACACACACATGCCATCCAGATGGCTGTGTGGAGTGGGATCGTAGTCCAAGTCAATGCAGTGGGTGGTCAAGGAAGGCTGGCTGGCTGCCTCACTTGCGTCTGGAGCGTGCGAAGTCCTCCCGGGAGATCTGTTTCCACTTCGGACGGCCCCTTCCACGTTTGCGAGGGGGGTGCCTGCTTGCGACCTGCTGGTGGTTGAGGTGTGCTCACTGGCTGTGGACGCAGGGGAACTGGACACTGCTGCTCGACCCTGCGCCCCGGCAGGTGGTGGCGGAGGGGGAGCTGCTGTCCCTGGCTGTGACCTCACCGCCACCACCAGCTGGCCCATGAGGTCCACGAGTTGGCCCATACGGGCGTCCATGGACCTCAGCACCCCCAGCACCTCACGCGTGTCTGTAGCTGACCTGGCCCATTGTCCTTGGGCCTCTTCATAGGCCCCAAGGACTCTGGCCATTTGAGGCAGGGCATGGCTCCCAGGGGAGGCTGGCGTTTCCCTGACCCTGCTCCTCCTACCAGTCCTGCTGCCACCGGCCTGCCCACTAGCCACATTGCTCACCACGGTCCTCGCCCTGGATCCCAGGGTGGATCCAGTCGTCCGGGCCACCACCTGCGCTGGGGCTGGGGCCAGCGAAGACGTGGTGGCGGTTGCGGCAGTGGTAGTGGCCGCAATGACCGTGGGTGTGGCCGCAATGACCGTGGGTGTGGCCGCAATGCCCGTGGGTGTGGCCGCAATGACCGTGGGTGTGGCCGCAACGACAGTGGCAGCAGGGGGCTGGGAATGTTCAGCAGCCCTGGATGATGGGTTGGTGGGTAGGAGGGGTCCTGGGGAGCGGCTGGGCCCTGCCACACTAGATGGGCCTGCTTGGTGGTCCGTGTCCGAAGAGGAGGACAGATCCTCCACATCCGTGTGTCCTCGTTGGGGGCTTGTAGGCTGGCTGTGCTGGCTGCTGTCTCCATCCCCAGCATCCAGCAGTTCGTCACCTGTGGAGAGAATGAGATTTGTTATTGTGTTGCACCTGGCGAAGTCTGTATTGGTTGTCTGACATTCTCCGTTCGTGCACTCTCGTGCACGTGTGTCCCGGAGGCGGGTGTGTGGCTGTACAATCTGTTGTTGTGTGTGCTTGGCAATGGG
This sequence comes from Calotriton arnoldi, assembly GCA_963921515.1. Classification (NCBI taxonomy): domain Eukaryota; kingdom Metazoa; phylum Chordata; class Amphibia; order Caudata; family Salamandridae; genus Calotriton; species Calotriton arnoldi. Next base: position 76,232 of record CAWUFW010014207.1, on the reverse strand, counting down.
ACTGTGTGCTGTGCACATGTGGCATGGGACGGATTGGCTATGCCGATGGGTGTGTTGCTGTGCTCCTACTTATTGTGACTCTGCTGTATGCGGGCTCCAGGCCCATCCTGGGTCTGGTTTGTACTTTGCTTTTGGGGTGCATATGGAACGCTTAGGAACGCATTTGGCAACATGGGGGTCATGCCCCAGGAACGCATTTGGGATGGAATATGCTTTTGGGGTGCATATGGAACGCTTAGGAACGCATTTGGCAACATGGGGGTCATGCCCCAGGAATGCATTTGGGATGGAATATGCTTTTGGGGTGCATATGGAACGCTTAGGAACGAACGCATTTGGCAACATGGGGGTCATGCCCCAGGAACGCATTTGGGATGGAATATGCTTTTGGGCTACATGCTGTGAGCCATGGGTGCCGAACGTGACATGTGTTGTGGCAGCATGACAGTGCATGGTCTGAGGTGTGTGCATGCCTGACATACCCTGCATATTTGCTGTCTGTTGTGATTACTGGACATGGCATTGGACGCATCGTTATGAGTGTGTGATGGTTGTGTGCCACCCGACGTATTGCAGTTGTCCCATCTCCTTGGTGTGCGTGCTGCCCTGTGCCATGTGCATCACTGCAGTGCTCGGGGGGGTGGCCCATGTTGTGTGTTGTTGCTCACAGTGTGGCGTGCGCTTCATTGACTTCTGGCACATGGTTGGTCATGGGCATGTATCTTAGCGTGACTGCTGTATGTGTGGCAGCTGTGCGGATGACATGCCTTTCATGAGACTGGGGCTGACGGATGGGATGGATGGTATGTTGTATGTGCATGGTGTGTCTGTGTGTTTGATGGGTTCAGTGGTGTTCGTGTGCATTTATGTTGTTCCGCTCTGTTGCGTCTAGTGTTGTTTGTCTTACATAGGCGTAGTTGTGGGGTGTGTGGTTGACAGGCAGTAGGGGCTACATGGACAGGACTTCAATGGTGTTTCGGTTGTGTGTGATGGGTTGCACAGTGGCTGCCGTGTGGTACTATATTCAGTGTGGCTTGTGCATGCAGACGTGGCTCCTTGGGTGTTGCTGTGTCTGTGATGGGTCATGTGGGGTGTGAGTCTGTGGTTCATGTCCGTGTGCACATTGTTCACTTGTTCGTGACAGTGGGCGGTGCTGCGTGTTCGTCTGCTACGTCACATGTCCCATGTGTTGGTCGTGTTACGGTCCTCATGCCTCCAGTAATCCAGCCCTGTCCAGTTTCCCACCTGCAGGTTGTTCGTGCGTGCACTGTACTGGATGCCACATGGTTCTAAGCGGGGGGTGCTCCATGTTGCAGGTCTGTGGGGGTGGGGGCGGTGTTGTGGGTCGTGGTGATGGCTGGACACCCACTGACACCGATTGTTGTGGACCGTGATGTCTACCTTTCGGCTGTCGGTGTGCACTGCGGTGGCTGACACATGGGTGTGGTGGGTGCTCGTTGTGGCGCTTCTGGCATACTTGGGGACCTGTTGGTGGTTACGTGGCTGGCTGAGTGTACACATGCCCCCACGTATCTTACAGTTGTTAGGTTTGGGCTGTGTGTGGTGGTGTCTGTTGCATGTGTGTGTGATGTGTTGTGTATTGTGTGCTGGACATGGGGGTGTTTGTCCCTGGGAGCTGTGGCATGGTGGTAGTGCATGTGAGTACATAGCGGTGTGCTGGTATACATTAGTTTGTACTTACCAGCCTCCACTCCCCCTGCTAATCCGGCGAGGATCTCCGGATGTATAATGACTCGCACCTTCTCCTCCCACGCTTTGAAGGTCTTGAAGAGCGCGGGATTCCCTCCGCCAGTGACGGCAGCCAGCTCTCTGTTCTTGCTCTCCTTCTTCTTGACCAGGCTCTTGACGTCATTCCACCGTTTGTTTATTTCAACTCTGTTCCTGGGCAGGGTCCCGACTGCATTGACCTGGTCTACGATCCGGTTCCACATTCTCTTTCTGGTGGCTAGTGGTGTGTGCTGGACCAGGTTCCCATAGATTTGTGGGTGCACCTTGATAATCTCGTCGACCATGACCGTCAGCTCAATGGGCGTGAACTTGGGCATTCTTTGTGGTGCCATGGTGTTTGTGGTGCTGGTGCGGTGTGTGTTGTGTAATGTGCAGGGGGTTTGTGGTGCCGGTGTTTGGTGGTGGTGGTGGTGGTGGTGGTGGTTGTGATGTGTGCGTTTCTGTGGTGTGCTGCTGTCCTTGCTGTGTCACTGTGTCCTCTCCTCTCCTCTCTAGTTTGCAATGTTGCAAGGGGTTGTGGTCTGTGGGAGTGCTGCTTTTGTACTTACCTATGTGGGTGTGTCCTCATGGTCTGTTGTTTTCAGGTGTGTTGTGTCTGGTGTTCTGGCCTTTGTATTTTTTGTTTGTCCAGGGGGGTGTTTTCGGGATGTGTACTGTGCTTGTGTATTTGTGCGTGCCTTGCTGTGTGGACTTGTTGGCCATGTTGTGTGCGATTGTTTTTGTCAGCGGATGGTTTCTGTGCAGGGACGTGGGCGCCATGGCTTCTGCCGTGTCAATTCTCATCGGCGTTGTTTGCGCTGGCGGGCGGTATATTTGTGGTTTACCCGCGCTCATGGCGGTGCGATCGTAATTTCACGTGCGGTGTGTCGGCCGTGAGGGCGGGCGGTTTTGTGTTGTCGTGCGTGTTTCCGTCCGTGGCGGGCGGTTTGACTCCGACTCGGACGAGGGCGGGCGGTATCTTGTGTGGTTTTCCGCCGATGGCGGTTTTCGGTTTGTGTAATCGTAATGGCGTGGTCGGTGTTCAGACGGTGTGTGCGGGCGGATTTTTGCCGCTTTCATGCCTGGCAGATTTTTTTACGCTGGGTATCGTAATGGGCCTTAAAGTTACCAAGAGCTCAGAGTGGATCAATCTCTGAGCAAAATAGGACCAAAACTGAGTAAACAAACAATTAATATGTACGAATACCTCCAACAAAAAACGAGAATGTATCCAAATATACAAGGTCTAGAATACATAGACATGATAGCAAAATCTATTCTTTAATGTAAAACAAATATCAAACATTAAAAACATATCAAACACACAAAGTATTTATATTTTTATATTAGTTAAATTATGTCATGAAATTTTCTATATAACTCAATATCATATGACATAATATAACTAATAAAAAAATGAAAATCACAAATAAACATTGCCCACCCTCAATAATATTAAAAACAACTTACAGTTGTGTAGCTGTAGAATATCCTCGAAATAGATGAAATAAAAAACAATCCAAAGCAAAAATAATCCATGTAGTAACGAAATACCCCAAAAATGTAAAAATACAAATGTAGATAAAAAATCCAACGCAGCAATCCTCTCGATAAAGGAACGATAAAAACCCGAAAATATTTAGCTGTAAAAAACGCTCCAACATCCCGATCAAAAGAAGGAAATGTATAGCAACTTGTTTTAGAACAAGAAACCACAATTTCCTTTACTTTAAAAAAAAAAAAACACGTGGGCAACTCCACCTATTCACCGAAGCCCGAACCTGTAAATAGAAGCAAACAACACCCACCCATAACAAATATATAAACCCACAAATCGAAATAACAACATATAATAAATATAGACACACATAGTAAAATAATAAGTAAAATTACATTACATTCTAAGAACATTCGATAGTAAATAAAACACGAAATCACTAACCTACGTAAACACGTAACTTTCGTAAAAACGTTTAAATAACACTTTTACAAATACATTAACACTACCACTAACTTAACACTACCTTAAAAATAACTTAAAAGTAAATAAAAGTAAACTTACTGGAACGGAGACGAAGCAGCTCCCAACCGCGAGGTTCCGTCTTCATAAATGACCCAAACAACGAAGTAGTTTATGGAAAATAATAAAAAATGCTTTAAAAATGTTTAAAAATTTATAAAAACGTACATCTATATTTTTTTAAACAATGTTTAAATTAAACATAAAAAATGTAAAATATACATTAATTCTTTTATTATAAAAAATTATAATATAATAATTAATGTATATTAAAATATATGTTTATGACAAACACTTTTAATTTCCAAATATTATACAAATGTTCAAAAATATATATGTACTTTTCAAAATATCAATGGAAAAAATTTGTAAATTATTTAACATACTAAATTTTATTTTATTAAAATAAAATTTAATATGCTATATAATAAAACATAATGTAATAAAATGTACAATGTATATATATTCCAACTCCTGAACTTTTGTAAATTATGATATAAAAATGTAAAAAAAAGTTGATGACAAATATTTAGATGTTTGAATTAAAAAATATTAAACAATACAAAAGATACTGTATATTAATGTAAAATTTATACTGTTTTACTTTACCATTATATATGTATACCAAAAAATGTAAAATGTTTAAAAACTGTCAAATACATTTGTACATCAATGTAATAAAATATAATTTGTTGAACATATCTAAACAAATGTTACAATATCCTAATAAAATGTGAAAAAACATAACAAGGTGTATTATTTCTTGCAATGTTGTAATAAATTGTAAATAAAAATTAAATATCATAATTTACTATTCTAACTGCAACTCCAAAAAAACATATGGGAAAGTGCTGGATAGTAAACCATAATAATTTACTATTCTAACTCCAAATCCAATGAAACTCAGGGAAAGTGCTGGATAGTAAACCATAATAAATTACTATTCTAACTCCAAATCCAATGAAACTCAGGGAAAATGCTGGATGGTAAACCATAATAAATTACTATTCTAACTCCAAATCCAATGAAACTCAGGGAAAGTGCTGGATAGTAAACCATAATAAATTACTATTCTAACTCCAAATACAATTAAACTCTGAGAAAATGTTGGATAGTAAACCATAATAATTTACTATTCTAACTCCAAATACAATTAAACTCTGAGAAAGTGCTGGATAGCAAACCATAATAAATTACTATTCTAACTCCAAATACAATTAAACTCTGAAAAATGCTGGATAGTAAACCATAATAATTTACTATTCTAACTCCAAATCCAATGAAACTCAGGGAAAGTGCTGGATAGTAAACCATAATAAATTACTATTCTAACTCCAAATCCAAAAAAACTCATGGAAAGTGCTGGATAGTAAACCATAATAATTTACTCTTTTAACTCCAAATAAATAAAAATTGTAAACAATAAATATTTAATATCCACCATTTCATTTACAGTATGAATAAATATATATACATAAAACAATATATATGAAATTACTAGAAATTTTCATTCTACATTTAAAAATAAAAAATGTAAATGATAAAAAATGAAAAATACTTTATTATTATTAGTATTTTTAGAAATTTGAAATATAAATATTTTTTATATATTAAACTATTTCATTATTAATTAGATAAATATTAAATAATTATAATAATTACAAAACATTTCCTAATATAATGTAAATATTATAAAAATAAAATATGTATCTACATTTACATTAAGATTTTTATAAATTTCTCTTTAAAATTTAAATTAATATATTTTGACTTCTAACAAATATATTATCTTCATATATTTTATAATTCAATTTGTAACATCCAAATATTAAATTAATTAATTTCGAGAATATTCAATATTTAATGATTTAAAATTTTTTTTATTAATTTATTAAACACAATTTATAGATTCGATAATTTATTTATAATAAATTATAATTTCTAATTTAAAAACATAATTTTGCAAAAATTATAATTTCTAATTTTAAATTATAAATTTCTAATTTCAAAATAAATTTTTCTAAATTTAAAATATTAATATTAAAATTGAGACACAACATTTTTAAATTACTCCCCACCCTTATCCCCTATAAACCCAACATCCCGCTCCTAAAATATATACAAATTCAATAAATTTAATAAATTTAAAATAACATTTTTAAATTACTACCCACCCATATCCCCTATAAACCCAACATCCCGCTCCTAAAATTAGTATGAACATTAGAAAAAAAAATATTTCACATTTATTATTTCCATACAAACATTATAAATTAAAAAATTACATAAAATAACTATTAAAACACTAAATAAAAAGTTACATCATAAACATAAAATCGATATTATTTACATCGATATTATTTACATCAATATTTTTAACATCGATATTTAACACTGTCGATATTTTTACACAACTAACAAATCGATATTTCTAACATCGATATTACTTACATCGATATTTAACATTAACGATATTCTTACCTCGATATTTATGTATGTCGATATTTTCCCGTCGATATTCTTGCTCTGCACCGTGCAAGGTAAGTGGTTTTATTAATTTTTGTATTTAAAATGACCTATCCCGTCGTCTGTCGACTTCCATATCACCCACCCCGCCCCGCTGCCCAACCACTCTTACCTGTTCCAGCCACCACTGAACAAAGTATTGCCAATTCCCAGTATTTGCTGGTCGCCCAGGTCATATCCTCTTTTACTGTAGCAGATGAGCCAGGTCAATGTAGACTTTCAGCTTTTCAGGAGCTTCAAACATTTGCTCCAGGCTCACAGTGGTGGAATTTTAAAATGGGTTTGAGATGGTACGATGATCGGTCAGGTCACTAAGGGCAATATTTATCAAGGGGTTGCATCGCCTTTGCACCAGGTGACAGGGTGCAAAAGTGGCGCAACCCATAGGATGCGATTTATCAAGCCATGCAAGGCCCCCTTGCATGGCCCTGAGTAGCTTGATAAATCCAGAGTAACGCAACACAGAGCAAACCACTGAGTTGTGTTACTCTGCCCCAGGGAGAGGCTTCATGGGTGGTGCGTGGGTGTTCCCAAGAAAAAAACATTGATTTAGACGCATTCCAGATTTACCATAAGTGGTAGACCTGGGAATGCGCAAAACTGCTACACCTCCCCAGATGAGGTGTAATGATGAGAAATATGATTATCTGTCCTCGTGTTTTCTTCCTGCACAAAAACAATCCTACTAACAATGCAGGCACCCTTGCACCATGGCGCAAGAGTGCCTTTGTTGGTGCTAGGCAGCAAATTGTGCGCCAATGCTGGGACAAGGCAGGAATGCGCCATACAATGTTAAGTACAGCGCATTCCTGCCCTTTCCCTACTAAGCAGCGCAGCAAGGTGACTTGCTGCTCTGCATGCTATAATGATAACTATGACCCTAAAGGGAGTGTTTGGGCTTTCCAAGATGTCAGCTCATATTCCAAGAATCATATTTTTAATAATGACATCAGGTTCTTTTAGTGTTGCACGGAGGTCACATATACCTCTTTTAATGCCCCTTTGATGTAATTTTCAAAATTTCGAAAAGTTCACTCTGATTTGTTGCTTGATTTATTCAGGTTGGTAGTGCTCTTCTTCACCTTCATTATTGCTCTGTGTTATTCCCTTATATGATTTTGCAGAAAGGATTACCCATATGCTAATCAAATGTGGTCCTATACCAAAGGAAGAGTCCAAACCTAGCCCCTGTCACCCGCTTGAGTGAGAATGGAAGCAGCCTCAGACTTTTCAATTCACCTTGGGTAGCAAAAATACCTGCCGATGCGATAGCTAGAGTCAGATTATGAAGTGTATCCATATTTCTCTTTGTCAGACATAATGGGGCCGATTCCGATCTCGGCCGGTAGGGCTCCGAATCGGATTCGGCTTAACCGGATCCGATTCGGAGCCCTATTTCCCGACCGATCCGTACGCGCGTCCGGGCGAGCGAGTACGATGCGTATTCGCCGACCGACTCGTCCGGGTGTCCCGACCGCTCCGACCGACTCGATCCCGGGTCGAACTGCACCGACCGACTCGCACGGACACGACTCGCACCGCGCAATGGAGACGTAAGTAAGTACGATGCACGCCGCGAGAAATCCGACCGAGCCGCGCACTCCGGCTCGAAAGAGCTGTCGGAGCCGTACTTTGGGGGTCCGTGTCGGACCCCCCTGTACGCGTAGCCGCGCGAGTCGCACACAGGGGGACCCATGGGTCCCCCTACCTGTGCGTGTACGGCGCGAATCGCTTCGCCGCGTACACGCTGTAGAGAGGCGCACTTGTCCGCATCGCACCCATTGAGTCAATGGGAGCCCACGTACGCGTTGTGCGACAGGCTCCCATTGACTTCAATGGGAGTCCGACCGACTCGAGTCCGATGGCATACGTGCGCATCGTACTCGTTCGGTCGGACTGCACGGGTCCGATTCGGTCGGAAATCTCTCCGGGTCCGGCTCGGTCGGGGAGATTTCCGGCCCGAATCGGAATCGGCCCCTAAGGCTTCACATTTACTGCATACAGCAAACGTGCATGATGAATTAGCACATTTCGTTGATTATCTGCTGCAGAAATAGCTCTGATTACTTGCTAGCCCCATATATGTGGTTTAAATTTGGGCTAGGCAGAATTGTAATTGTTTTCCACATAGGATGCATACTTTGCTAAATGTATCTCGCATGAAAGTTAGCAAAATTTGTGTGATGTGAAATTTCTTGAGATTTTGCCCCATCATAAAAATTGCAACTAAGCGCAATTTTCATAGCTGCTTTTTTTAAACCTAAAATCAGTGCTTAATTTATGTAAAATAAGTGCCAGGGCCCAAATGTTGCTCGGAGGCCAGTGCTATTGTATGTCAGTGTACTGATTACTAAGGCTGCCTCTTCATTCCACCTCATGTCTCTTTAACCCATGAACAATCACTACCTGCCCCTTTAATTCAATCATGCAGGTTTTTGCTTTCATCCTTTGTGCACGTTTTTTTTTTTTTTCTCCTCATTTTTTCCCATTGGCGTGTTTTTATCGATCTTGCTATGGGTCAAAGTCTCCTGAAAAAAGAAAGTGCCGGTCCCCAAAAATGAGTGCTGGTGGGCCTCACCTGCAACCACCATCTCAAACTAACCACTGCCAAAGTTGATAAAATGACAGTTACCAAGCTGCTCAATGTAATGTGTGACACTGTCGCAGTCGAGTAGCTTTTTGTTCGATAGCATGTTGCAGGGACTGTTGAATTGATACCTGCAATGCTGAAAGTGAATGTACAAATCCCAGAATTCAAGGTGCAGGTAGAAAAAAATGCCAAAACTGTCTAAAACGTCAAATATTTCGTTTGGCTCCTATGAGTACCCGCGAATGATGTAATGCCAGGGCTTGTGAGTAAGCAGAGCTCTTAATTCTCGCGTCTGTGCGTGAGTAGTCCAGGTGTTAACTCTGCACTCTGGGACTTGTAGTCTTTCTTTATTTTATTGTATAATCAGCAGTGCAGGTCACACAATATATGCAACTCTAACCACTAGTATCTGTAGTAGACTTTTGTACTCACTACCATTCTTATGTAAATTTCGAGTTTTTCTGTTTGTATCTTTTATGTAACTCGTGTACTCTGAAGTCCTTATGTAATGTAGCTGGTCCTTTTTAAAGGCTCTGACACCTTCGGGTAAAGTTCGCCAGTGCTTTAAATGTACTGTCCGGTACTGAGTACCGGCACTTTTTTATTTTGAGAGGGGGAATACCGGCACTTCTCAAGAGAAATGCAATACTTTTAATTGGACAGTACCGGCACTTTTCAGAAGCAAGCAGGCACTCTGGTACAGAGCACCTGCACTTCTATTTTTCCATTTAAAGCACTGAAGTTCGCGCTATATAAAATCGCAATAAATAAATGTAAATCGAAAAATTTGCGTTGATGAGCTATGTACGCGGGGACCTCGGCAGTTTGGAAGATCTGGGTTAAGTTGAGTGACAATATAGTCTGTTCAAATGGTACGGTCGGTATTATTGCTTTTCCATTAAACCTTCTGTTTTTACCCCCTGCTGCTTTGGTTCTTTCCGGGTGTGCAAAGGGCGATTGGCAAAATACCCGAGAATGCATTGGTATTTTCTTACAATTAACGTACTCGGCAGGGCCTTGTGGCAAAAGGACTTATTTCAAAGAAACGCAGCTGTCACTTAGTATTTCTGTGTTCTTTGGATCATGTTTTCCCTTTCTGTGGCTTAGTGTTGTTTGAGAAACTGACAGGTCAACAGATGTCACCATTAAAATGCACTTTAACTCCCAACCAAGGGGATCAAATGACGCTTAGATTGATTCCATTCTTTGCATTACAGCTTGTGACAATTCAACACATTTCAGAGTTCGAATTTACCTGGAACTTTTTCACTTATGGTAAAAAAAAGTAGAAAAACACGCACTAATAGTCAAAAAGGGCAGTAATAATGTAATTAAACCCTCAACGTTTCACAGCCAAGTCTGCATTTCAAAGAAATAAGGCAATGAACAGTGGTGGAGGCCCTTATTTACAGGTTTGCGCATTTCAGGATGTTCAGACTAGTGCTCAGAGCACGTTAGAGTCAGAATTGGGTGCTGCACTGATAGAGGTGATTGGCAAGATGCAATTTATTAGTGTCAAAATCTATAAAAAACAAAGCTGTCATGTGTTCCAGTTTATTGCGTTGGTAACTGGTCAATCCAGATTTTTTATATTTTCTTTGTATTCTGGGGTTTGTTGTCCTGTAGGCCTCACTATAAAATCAGGACTACATCTCCCAGAATGGGGAAAACGACTTGGTTTTGAATGAGCCGTGAATCTGTGAACCTTGGGTGCGTTGTAAAAGAGAAACAGGATAGAAACCGAATGCAACCAGGGCTTAATTTGAGCCGGTGGTTGCCGGTTGGAACCACCGGCCCTTATTTTTCGGTATCAGACATTTAGCGAGAGAAAGAGAAGGAAAAACACACAAAGCAAAAAGGCAGGAAGATAAATACGGAAAAACCGTCACAAAGGGACAAAGCAGGAACCTGCAAGAGTGAGATATAGGCAGGGAGTTTCTGGTAGGGGATTAAAAAGCCATGAGGTGGGTTTAAGACTATGAAGTCTTGGTATTTGGCGCACCCGCATTTAATGGCACTGGCTGTGGGCTTCTGAGCAAAGCTTTGGGCACCGGCACTCATCCTGTTACAAATGTAGCACTGATGCAAATCATGTTAAGTAAGATCTGGGGACAACAACAGAGAGTAGGAGACTACACAGGGTCTTTAAGTGCTCTGACACAGGTGGGGCTACTGTGTGGGAAGAACGAAACACCACCACTTAAATTTAAGATGTAAAAGGCTGATTTACTGGAAGCAAATAGAGCTCACAAACTTGAAAGCATCCTTCAGCTTAAGCCTCACAATATAAATGTCCTTACTAATTTTCTAACATAAACAGCTAAATATTGCCACCTCCACTAGTACATTCCCACCCATTAATTTTAAAATGCCCCTTCTCCTTAATCAACTTTCCTTATCTCAATTACCTTATTTCTTACACTTCCTGGTTTCTATTGCTAACCTCCACATACTGTAAACACTCCCACCATTTGCATGCAGCCTGTCTGCACTCGGACCATGTCCACCACTCACTCACTCCCTTCATTCACATCCTTCACTTATCTCCACACTGATTTGAAGATCTTCCCTGCTATTCCTCTAACTAATCTGGGCTCTTTCTGCTCGCCTCCAGCGACTCCAACAGTACATGTCTAGCAACACCCCGCCGACTCGCTTCTACAATGGCTTCTGTGTCTGCACCAGGGTGGGAGGAGGACTTTAGCTCCACAGGGGAAATATGAATTTGCCATTACGCATGCATACCTCATCAAACTCTGATGTGGCTGACATACATCATTCTTAATGAGTGTTGACGTGTTGCTCCCCACCCTCTCAGGGTGAAGAGGTTGATGGGCCTGGTGGCTGTCCACTGTAGGGTCCTGTGTTCGACCTCATGGTCACAAGTTCAAATCCCGGTGGGTCCAATCAGCCGTTCATCCTTCTGAGGTCAATAAAATGAGTACCATTGAGTTGGGTAACAATAAACATCTGTTATTCAGTGCCAAGATGCCCTTGGGTGAACGTGCGCTTTATACACATGTTATGAAGAGCACAGCTCCCTCCCCTTCGCGTCAGGCCCATATTGTCACATATCCAGTTCCAATCAAATTACCTACTATTAATAATGTTGTTTCTCTTACCTTGATCTGGCAATTAAGGAGATAAGGTACTCAGCAAGAAGAACACTGCTATGGGAGAGTAATATCTGGCCTAGAGTCATGTATCAGTGATCTGTTTCCACATACAACCTGGACCATATATTGATAGAAACCTGACCTCAGAAGAACATGTGGCTAAAGTATCAAGAATCTGTTTTTGTCAGAAATAGATTCTGCCATCTTTAAAGCTTCACCTCACACCACACTTTTCAAAACCCTTATACATTCATACCTGTATTATGAAAACAGACTCTATTTGGTCAGCTAGGAGAAGTTTCTAAATTGCCTACATCCGGTGCAGAATGAAGCATCCGGTTGGATTTCTCACCTTCATATCTCAAAGATCTAGCATACCATTCATCATTAAAAAGGAATGATTTTTAGTGCTTTGGCAATGGTCCATGCAGCTTCTTTCCAGCATGGATCTAGCTTTATGACTGTCAGGTTTAACTGGAATGCTCCTCACTTAGGGGGTCATTACAATGGCGGGCGGAGGCACAACCGCGGTGCTGGCGGTGGCGGAAAATTACCTTTTCCGCACTCCAGCAGCGGTCCTCGCGCCCGCCATATTACAATGGGCAAACATAGCCCATTTACCATCCGCCGCGGAGCGACGTGAACCGCCAGAATTTTGCACACGCCACCGCGGCGGTGGGAGCCAATAGAGACCCACCGCCGTGCAGAATGACGTCCCGAACGCCATACAAATCACAATGCCACAAACAACCCACCACACCGCAGCGGAAAAACCACCAATCCAGAGACGGCGGAAGCACTACTGCAGAGCGCAAAACCAGACTCCCGGTCCCCTCCACCCAGTCCGGACCGCAATGGATCCAGCTCTCCAAGCCATTCCGGTGCTGTACCTCATACACCACCAGCAAATAATGGACCGTCGCGGACAACGCCGCAGGTACGCAATGACACAACTCCGCACACAACCACAACACACAACTCCTGTGCTGATATACGGTTCCTGTCCACATCAGACACTCTGGTGGGGACAGGAATACATCCCCAAGTGTACCCACACATGTCCCACCTGTCAGGAAATCACCCCTCCGCATCCGGGTCACCCATCAACCGCGAAATCACTGCAATGTCCCGGTCACGTCACCGCAGCGGTGAAGACGCGGGAAAACATGAGCAAAATGTAGTAGGCAGGGCCGGCGCCAGGCATGGGCAGTCCACAAAGATCCACAGGGCTCCACCTCCACCCTTCCCACACTACGCTTCCCACACCCATTTGGGGCACATGCTGTGTGCTCTTCCTGTGCCCCCCCTGCACAATTCATCTCCCATGTGTAGCCAGACCCTGCACCTCACACACCAAAGGACCAGGGTGCCTGTCTTGGAAGGTGGGGGTGTAGAGGAACACCCTGCACAGAAGCTATGGGGCTGGACAACCCTCCTCCTCACACCTACCTCCCACTCATGTGAAGCAAACTGAGTCTAATTATAAAATGAAGACTCACACTGCAGAAGAACATCCACTGAACTGTCCACACTGCCTGTCAAGTCACTCACAAACACCCCACACTGACACACAGCCACATACACACACCATAGGTCAGCAGCAATGGAGGACAATCAATGGGCCAGCCAAAAGTGAAGTGGACAGTGCTGGATAAGCATGGAGCAAGCGACATAGCATCTGTACATCACAAGCAAGAGAAGGAACATATCACAACACCCTTAGGCCATCAAATCAGACATGGGTGGCACAGTGAGTGAAATTAAACCAAACAGACCTCTGTGCAACAACTCGGGGACACATCAAGGAAAGCCATGCATAGTCACAGGAATGATAGGAAGTGTCTGAAGTCATACAGTGACCAGCCACACATCTGTCTCAACTGACTTGACATGTGTACATCATCAATACAACACACATGGCCCATTGTCACACTCCTTGACTGTCAAACACAACTAGGACCTTCACACATACCCATTCTCTACCCACCTCATACCTGCAGCACTCAACACCTGTGAGAAGCACACATAAAGGCCAAAATGGTGTCCTGTGAGTTGAATGACAACCAATCACACTCCCTGTGGTGCACCCACAAATATCACACTAACACACAGGGATGCCTGAACCAATGCAGACACCAAAACAATAGCCAAACACAAAGCTCACAAACAACATACACAGAAGTACAACAAGCCCACACATGGGCAGCAAAACAGTGGAAAGGCAATGTGACCCTAGACAGAACAGGAATACACAACATTGTCACTCAGGACCAATGCACAGACACCATACCTCAACACAAACAAGAGGTGCATCATCAAAAATCTACCATGAACACTAACTGGGATCAATGGGACAATCAGCTAACACAGACACAGACACCTCACCACCCATGAAGTGGACAAGGTGCCAAATTGTACCAGAAGCATGCACATTCACAACCCTGAAAAGTGACAGGTCAAAAATAGGAGGACTAACCACCAATGTGCACTGAAAACAAGCCCAGCAACAAGAATCCTCCTTGCTGCATGTGACAGACACACAAGTAATGCACACCACACCTGCAACACACATCTGAATGTATCACACAGCAACAACCACTCACACACAAAGTCATGCAAATAGAACATCACACACACATAGAATCAATCAGTAGAAAGAGCCAACACAGGCCAAACACTGCATACATCCACAACAAAACCACAACAGATGCACAGACCAATCCATCACAATGCAAACTCAGCTGCACATCAGGGGGATGCACAACAAGCAAGTACAAGTCAACATACACTGACAACACTACATGCACACCAAGCAGTGTGTGCACAACAACCAAATCAGTAGCACACACATCTGAGTGCCACACCATGAACTCCCACAACACAAATCATCACAGCACAAACATAACATCACACTCAGGAAGTGTAGCACACATACAGCTTAGCCATCACCCACAGATGCACAACTCAGGGACATCCAGGTGCAAACAACATGACCAGAGGTCTGGACAGCCCAAACATCTGCACTGCACATGAGCAACCATGACAGCAAACAAGTACAAGGAAAGAACACATAACTAATTTGCAAACTGTCCTAAGTAGCACATTGGTCCTGGACACAGATCAGCCTCACACAGCATAGTGTCACACTACGAAGTGGTGGGGAGGCTCACACACTGGCAAGCCATGGGGTGGAAGACATGAGACTGAAGTGGTGTGTACTTCAGTAGTGGACAGGTGAGCAGGGTACAGTACACAAACACATAGAGGAGTCACTCAAAATGTGTAGGCATCAGAAGCACATATGGGGATGGCATGACTCCACATACCACATACCATACTGGAGCCAAAAATGGGTCAAGTGACAGCAATGCATGAGAAAACTCACAAATATTGTCAGTGTTGCTGAGCAGTTCTGTACAGTGTGCACAAACAGTAACAAGACACATGGCTGATCAACAAAACACCAGACAGACTTGCCTGTCACACACTCTGCATACTCACAACTGGCAGCAACAACAAGTAGGTGTCCACCAGGAGTGCAAGGACACAACAACACACTGCACACTGCCCAACCTACAACTCCCACATGTGCCCACAATCTGAAACACATGGCAGACAATTGAAACAAACAGGCACTCAGCTTCTGTGTCATACATGTGTGCAGTTGGCATTGCAGGGGCACACACACATCAACACTAACAACAAAATCACCCCTTCACACTTCATGACCACACAAGTGCACACATCCAAATGTACCCATGTGACTAGGAAGACAGGCCATCACAAGATGGCCATACATGAACACTGCTGTTCACACATCAAGAAAGATCACACAGATATGATGGACCCTGGCCAGCCCGCAAGTAATCCTGTGGATAGAATTAGGGGTGGGCGGCAAATTCCGTTCCGCTCGCGGAACTTGCGAAATTTCGGCATTTCCGCGGAACGCGCGGAACGCGGAAATGTCGAAACTTCCGCGATCCGCGGCGGAACAGAATTCGGGTGCATAAATAAATAAAGCAGGTGCCCGAGTTGAAGCTGAAAATCTGTAACGCATTAATCAGCACCAAAAAATTCGTGAGCAAGGTCGAGGCTAAGCAGGAGTGCCTTCTGCCCATATCTACCGTCAAACATTAGCTGTAATCCATTCATCAGGTAATTTTACCTTTCCATACCCTGTATTTGCCATTCCACATAGCGTTTATGCGCACCAGCCTAAGATGGCCGCTACAGGCTCCCCATAGTTTATTCATTAGGCTGGGACGGCTTTCGGACGCTCCGAGTCAGATCCCGTGACCTTTCATCACCCATCACGGACCTACACACCGTTCTCCTGTCACACCCTCCCATTGTCGGCGCGTTATTATTAGGCATCTTTAAATAACGCACGGCATCACGGCAGTACGTTGATGCACTCCGGCAAACCATTGTGCGCATGCACGGCGTGCAGCGTTGGAGAAATCCTTTAGCAGGCATTGGAGCCTGCACTACGATCCAAGACGACGCCGCATTCATCGGTTACGTGATCCGGGGCAGTGTTTCACCACCGGAACACCACTACCTGCTCTCTTCCTGCAGGTAAGAGCAACAAGGAAGCGAGTTGCCATACCGACCCCCTGCATGGGTGCACTAACTCGTGCCCAGACCTGACTCCATCTTCTAGCTACTAGTGATCCATTCAGCCTGAAAAGTTAGCTCTAATCCTTGATGGAGGTCTTTGCATCCTTGATTTTCTCGAGCGCAATCCTCGTGTAGTTCCTGTGAACAGGAGGTTCCTTCTCCTCGTCTGCCGCTGAGATCCTGCTCTGACCCTTTATAAACAAGAGGCATGTGAACGGGCCTAGAAGCCCCACCCCACATACACTAGCGGTATGCAACTTCTTCCCGCCCTTTCCCCACTATGATGGACAGCTTAATCAAAGGACCCCGGCGATTTCGGCGCGGTGGTAAAGTTACAGACACACAGGTCACTGAAGACAATTCTTCTGGTCCTTTACACAGCTGTAGTGTAGGAAAGGCACTATACATTTACCCAACGAGGTAGCACTTACTGATTAGCCAGTAGAAAGATCTCCAGTTGAGTAGAGGTATTGCACAAAACGGTGGCATCTTCGTGGATAAATATGCAGGGCAGGATTCATTCTGGGACGATGCTCGTCTGCCCCTGAGAGTGACCCTGCATAGATTACAATGGGCGCATCAAAATCTCTGCGAGCACGCGAAATTCCGCGTGCTCGCGGAGATTTCTTGCCGTTTCGCGGAATTTCGCGTAACGCAACTCCGCAAATTCCGCCCACCCCTGGATAGAATACACCCCTGTTCTGGTATTGCATCATAACATGACATGTGGACAATTTAGCAAACCTGACCATATGATGAGTATGATAATCGTAGATCATCACAAACACCCATCATTGCACCCTCAAGCCTCAGAACAAAGAAGAACTAAAGTACCCCGGCCCTCACCACTGCCACACAGAGAAAAAGTAAAAGAAGCAATTGTCAATGTGAAGGTGGCATACAGAGCATTTGTCACATGCAACCATACATATACCGAAAACACTTTTATTTAGCAAGGACACTGACAAAGCACACAACAGGAGTAACTGTCTTTATTACATATCACCAAGATACGCATCAAAAGTAGACAACAGCAAGGCCAGTGGCCAGTCCATAGTTCAAAGTAGGTACATGTGTGCATGAGAACCTGCACAGGGAATGGGCATCCAAAGTTACAAACAGCAAGGCCAGTGGCCAGTCCATAGTTCAAAGGAGGGACATGTGAACATGAGAACCTGCACAGGGAATGGGCATCCAAAGTTACAAACAGCAAGGCCAGTGGCCAGTCCATAGTGCAAAGGAGGGACATGTGAACATGAGAACCTGCACAGGGAATGGTACCCCAAAGTGACAAACAGCAAGGCCAGTGGCCAGTCCATAGTTCAAAGGAGGGACATGTGAACATGAGAACCTGCACAGGGAATGTGCATCCAAAGTTACAAAAAGCAAGGCCAGTGGCCAGTCCATAGTTCAAAGGAGGGACATGTGAACATGA
Organism: Calotriton arnoldi; assembly: GCA_963921515.1. Taxonomy (NCBI): domain Eukaryota; kingdom Metazoa; phylum Chordata; class Amphibia; order Caudata; family Salamandridae; genus Calotriton; species Calotriton arnoldi. The sequence goes on along the minus strand of CAWUFW010014207.1, from coordinate 58,197 downwards.
GAACCTGCACAGGGAATGGGCATCCAAAGTTACAAACAGCAAGGCCAGTGGCCAGTCCATAGTGCAAAGGAGGGACATGTGAACATGAGAACCTGCACAGGGAATGGTACCCCAAAGTGACAAACAGCAAGGCCAGTGGCCAGTCCATAGTGCAAAGGAGGGACATGTGTGCATCTGAACATGCACAGGGAATGGGTGACACCATACACTGCCATGGGAATCACCACAGCTCTGAGGATACAGATGGGCAGTCCAGGCACTGCTGTGGGAGAGATGGCTTTGGGAGGGGGACTTTTCCTCAGACTTGGCTGTCAGTTGAACTGGGAGGTGGCTGATTGTCGGGGACCGTTGGCAGACCAGACCTGGGAGAGGGAGGAGCAGCTGAGGTAGAGGCATCAGTGGCTTTGTGATCCGGAGGGCTGCTTGGACCGGGTGGCATGGTGGCACGGGGAGGCGGAGACATGCTGCCGTGAGACACAGTGTGTGAGGGAGAATGTGGAGGGCTGCCTTTCCACTTCTTGGGGATTCGATACTGAAGAATTGTCTTGGTAGGAGTGTGAAGTGGGGCGGGCACAACAGCCTCACTCCCCACCAAAGGTGCTTCAGGTGCAGGTGGTGGCCCTCCCTCTGGTGATCTGATGGGTCTGGTGGTATGCTTGGCCTGGTCTTGCCTTTTCCCCTCCATCCCCTGTTGACCAGGTGAACCCCCCACAGTGTCCTCCTGTCCCAGCTCCACAGGGGTGTGGGTGGGAGTAGAGGTTGTGGGTGAACCTGCCTTAGAGAGCCGTTTCTGCGGACTCTTTGCAGGCACCAGCTTCACAGCAGGCACAGCAACTTTTTGCCTGTCTTTGGGAGCAGGTTTTGGGACGGAAGTGTCTTTGGATTGGACTGATTTGGATGCATGTGAGCCTGAGGCCTGCTTCTTGGCTTGATGCCCCTGAGTGTCACCCGAAGGGCTTTTGGGTTTGCGATCCTGTGTGACTTCTTTTGGTTTTGGGGATGGTGTCTGCGCTCTGGCCCACTTGGAGTGCTGCTGTGTTGTGCTTCGTGCGGAGTACTTTGAGCCTGAGGGCTGTGGTGTGTGGTCACTCTCGTCAGATGTGGCCCCTGGCAGGGTGGTTGCCGAAGGGACTGGAGCTGGACCCTGAGCCTGTGCCAGCTGAATGGCTGCCGTCACTGTGGAGCACAAAGACTGGACAGTCCTGTGTAGCCCACCCACGTCAGAATGAATGCCCTCCATGAAGGCAACTACCTGTGCCAACTTCTTGTCATGATCAAGGAAGGCATTCAGTAGAGTAGTGTGACCCACACACAGCTGGGCAAAAAGCTCCACCGCCTCAACACTGAGGGCAGCAGGGGAGACAGGGGCAGGGGCAGCGGTGCCTGGGGGAAGGACACTCTACCCCTCTTACTGCTGCGGGCACGGGCAGCACTAGTGGCACTAGCCGGGAGGGTGGGCACTGGACGATGTGTGGTGGAAGAAGAGGCAGATTTCCCACTCCTTGTGTCCGCCAACATCGAGGAGTCACCGCTGGCATCAGATGACGTTGAGGTTGGTGTTTCCGGGCGTGATTCTTCAAGGGCACTCCGGTCCCCCTCCGAGGCGCTGGTCACATCAGTGTCAGTGAGCTCATGTATTGCCGTCGAGCAAGATGCCTCATCCCCGATGTCCGTACCCTGTCCTTCTGTTCCCTCTGTAGATGCTGCAAGAGACAGAGATGTAGGTTCAGTTTAGTGCCATACTCATAAACATCATATGCAAACAAAGCACAAAACAAGATGATGATAGCCCTATGTTGAACACACCCCTGTGCAGTCTGCATGTGCAGCCACAATGCAAAAATATGAAGATGCATGGGAACATGCATACTTGGCATTGATGACCCATGAGATGTTCACACAGCCAAATAGCTTGTCCGTGCCTCCATGTAACCTGACATACAGATCCCTGTAAGCATACCCACGTGCCTGTAGGTGAAAAAGATGTACATCTCAACCTGTTGTCACAGTCACATATGGAGTCACTTTAAGGGGACAACACAGATACAGACTCCAAAATGCCCACTTGCAATGGCCATGAACTCCTGCCATCCACCATGTTGTGCTTTGAAGCACAACTACTGTTGCACATTGGTGTCAGATGTGTAGTTCCCACAAGTTCGAGGACAGGCACTGCACACATCGACGAAAGCACACTAAGATGAGGCACACTGCCATTCACTGCCCAGTGATGTCCATGACTCCCCTAATGCAACAGATGCCATAAGGCCACATCTCAGCATGCAATGTCAAGGGACATTACATGAAACACATGAGAAAGTACATGTACCGCAAATGCATGACAGCTGCACTCAACACAGAGGCCACTTACAAGCCATTGCATCACACTAGGAACATCACAGAGCTCTGCACTGGCTCAGGGTTGGGACACATGCAGTCACACACCCCAAAAGTCACCCTTCGCAGAATACTCACCCCCAACTTGCTGCTGATGGGCCCTCAAGCGTCCATCCAGCTCTGGCTGTGTCACTGCCAAGATGCGGGCCATTAGTGGTGTCATGCTCCTGCGCGCCAACCTGCCAGTCCGAGGGAGCAGCCCCAGCGTCATCTCTGCCACGTTCTTGCTCAACCGGCAGATGTCATCCCACCTCTTGTGACAGTGTGTGTGCCGTCGGTTGGAGACACCCAGAGCCCGCACCTTGCGTGCAATGGCCCTCCATATGGTCTTACGCTGGTGGACTTTGAGCTGCAGGCATGGGAGACAAGAGGAGGAAATATCAGTAACAATGGGTTATGTACCATTGTGTCTCAGTACAGGAGCATGCACAAAATTAGCACAGCTATTCAGACATGCTTAGCAGGGGCCATACAGCATGACACGTAGTACATTAGCATAAGACAATCGTACCCAAATGCATGCAGGTATGAGGATGGGCACAGTACCTGGACATCTCATGCACATGCAGAATGCCAGCACAGAAAGCAATGTGAAGGAGGCCCACATCTGCAATGCAGTTTGTGAGGGAGCAAGACAGACATCACATTGTAAATGATGTTCCATGGCAGAATCACTGTGTCCAACAATGCACACCCCTCAATGTCCTTGGGCTGTGAATGGCTCACTGTGTCATGGCAGTCACATTTAGGGACATGATCTGACATTCTCACACCCTTCTCACAAGGTCTGTCTTGTGCAATCCACAGGCCTAAGATAGCTCATTGAGGAATAGGGTGGCAGACGACACATATGTCTCACTCTGTCCATTCAGTGATGGGTCCCTGTCAATTTGGGCAGTAACTGTGCAGGCCAGAGTGGCTCACACTGAGGTTTAACGTGGGGCATCATAACAGTCACATGCATGTACAATATGAGAGTGCAAACAGTGCCTACACATGCGAGTCAGTACACATAATGAGAATAAGGGAAGGGGGATGTTTCTGAAATACAACAATCTGCTGTGACATATGGGAATTTCCAACAAGATTGTCACCCTCCGGCAGTTCACTCTTGTGCATACTGCTCACAGATCCATGGTGGCAATAGAAATTCAAACACACTTCCATCAGTACCCTCTGGACGGAAAGTTTTTGTAATGTCACAAATGAGCATGTGAAAACCTCCTGGACTCAAACATCCATTCGCACAGGCAATGTCTGTCCTGACTTCCACTTTCCAAACTTGCAGTATCACTGTATGGCTGCAATAACACTGCATGTCCCTCCCATCCTGAAATGCAGCCCTGGAAATGTGTTACATAGGCGACAAACCCTATTTTCCTTAAGTCAGCATGCTAGGCAGTGTATCACACAAACCCACACTCTCAGGCACATACTGCAGCAGATCAACTTCATGTGTGCGCTCCCTGCACTCTCACTTCCACTCTGAGACACTTTCCATGACATCTGGAGCACCATAGAGCCTCCCATACTGTGAGAGCACCTCGTCCACAAGGACCTCCAGCTCCTCTGTGGTGAAGGGGCGGGCCCTGATGTTCTCAGTTCTTGCCATCACTGGGTCCAGGAGACAGGAACAGCAGAAGTTGGTGGTGAAGAGTGTCATTCAGCAGTGTCTGGAAGCAGTGGAAATGTGTGGCTCTCTCCCACACATATATAGCCCCCTGGGGTTGTTTCAGTGGTACTCAGATGCTGCAATTGGTGTTCCAGGTCAGCTTTTTTCAAATGCATCCAATGACCGGCCCCGCGGTGGCGGAGCATGCCTACCGAGATTTTCAAAAGTGCATTTGGCTACCGCGATTGCGGCTCCCATTGGCTGTAAGGGCATGGGCATTGGCGGTGACACACCACGGGGCCCAGGTGGTCGCTACCGCAATCGTGCATCTTTCAATTGCATCCAATGACCGGCCCCGCGGTGGCGGAGCACGCCTACCGCGATTTTCAAATGTGTATATCACTACCGTGATTGCGGTTCCCATTGGCTGTAAGGGCATGGGCATTGGCGGTGACACACTGCAGGGCCCAGGTGGTCGCTACCGCGATTTGGCTGCTTGACATTGGTGCCTATGGCCGTGATTGTGGTGGCGGTGCACGCCTACCGCGATTTTCAAATGTGTATATCACTACCGCGATTGCTGCTCCCATTGGCTGTTAGGGCATGGGCATTGGCAGTGACACACCGTGGAGCCCAGGCGGTCGCTACCGCGATTTGGCCGCTTGGCATTGGTGCCTATGGCCGTGATTGTGGTGGTGGTGCACGCTTATGGCACCTATGGACACATCATACTGTAGCAATGGCAATGGCCAGTCACCAACATTGAACAGTAGACACTTACTATGAGTCATGCCACCAGTTAGTGCAAACCAATGCTAGTGTTACATTTGACTCGCTGATGACTACATATGCCATGCCAGTGCACAGGATTACATGCATTGGCATGTACTCCCTCACATGTCATTTATGATACTATTGTGCATGTGCACTGATCTGTGGTGTGATGGACTCTCAAAGATATACACATGTCAATGTGTGAGATGGCAAAGCAACACACAGTAATGAAGGTCTGGCTACATGATGTGCCTATTTCAATGTGTACATTTCTGAGCTCCTGTACATACTTGATCATTGTGCTCACACTGTGCTCATTGTGTTGTTAATATGTGCCCTGTCGGACTTACGCAAGAGGGTGCGGCAGGTACAGCAGCTACGTCGAACCCAGCAGTGTTGCTGTTTCACACATGTGCTGTGTCAACTACTCTCAGGGCTGGTGACACAAGATGTTGAAATGTACCTTTTGGCATTCACATAGTCTGAATCTGTTTGGGGGGTACTCACTGTGTGAATACTGGACAAGTGTACGACTATTTTACATCAAGGTGTCCCTACATGTAACTTGTGGTGTAAGCTGTAGTTTCATGCCAATCATTGTTGGCGCTGTGTCAGTCAAAACCTAAGATGTTGTGCCCATCTCAGAGGGGAATTGAATTGACATGTGTCCTTTTCCTCTCACCTAGGAGGCGACCAAATATTTTTCGTCCTTTCACAGTGCTTGCGGACATGGAGGATGAGGACGTAATCCGTAAATTCCGTTTGGATCGGCCTACCCTTCTGGACCTATGTGCTCAGTTGGAGCCCCATCTGAGGCCTCGCCGAACCTATCCAACTGCTTTGACACCAACATGTAAGGTGATGGCGGCCCTGCATTTTTTTGCAGCTGGTTTATTCCAGTACACGGTGGCCAGCGCAGGTGGGATGTCTCAACCAATGTTCAGCATGGTGCTACGTGATGTCCTGTCCACTATGATGAACTACAAGGACAGCTACATCCATTTCCCCAGGAGACATGAGTTGGCAGCTGTGAAGGGAGATTTTTATGACCTTGCCCACATCCCTAATGTTGTTGGTGCCATTGACTGCACACATGTTGGCCTGTTTCCACGACAGGCACGTGAGCACATCTACAGGAACAGGAAGCATACACATTCCATCAATGTGCAAGTGGTATGCCAGGCGGATTTGATAATCTCCCATGTCTGTGCCAAATTTCCAGGATCAGCCCATGACTCCTACATCCTGCATAACAGCATCGTACCACAGCTGATGGCAAATCTGTATCCAGAGCATGCGTGGATTGTGGGTGAGTACGCAGAGTCAAGTAGTGTGCTGTATGTGTGACATGCTGTCCCCTGCCACAATTTTATTACAAAGTTGGTCTGTGTATCTCACACCTAGGTGACTCTGCATATCCCAACCGGCCTTGGTTGCTGAGCCCACTGCGGAATCCCAGGACCCCGGGTGAAGTCCGCTACAATGAGGCCCATGGGAGGACACGTCGTGTGGTGGAGTGTACTTTTGATCTTCTTAAGTTTCGATTTCGGTGCCTGGACAGGACCGGAGGTGCACTGATGTACTCTCCCCAAAAGGTGTGTCAGATCGTAGTTGCATGCTACATGCTCCACAACCTTGGCCTGCGCAAAGAGATCCCCTGATCCTGGACGATGATGAGCAGCAGATGCCCCCGCCTGCAAACCCACACATGTCCAGTGAGGAGGATAGTGGAGAGGAGGAAGGTGTCGACCTGCGTCAACAGCTCATCAACCGCTACTTCCCTTGAAGGTGAGTGACATTGTACAACGGTGCCATTGTATGCTGTTTTTGCTGTTGTAGGAAATGCCTAGGGGAGCTTTGTGACAGCTGCCTGTTGTTGGCTCTGTGCTTAGGGCTGATGTTTCTGGGACAGGGTAGTTATGCACAGCTACATGATGTCTATGTCGATATCATTGTAATGTGTGCAGGTTAGAGTACCTTGATGACAAGTGTTGTGTAATGAGTGTGATGCCATCACCTGACAAGTGAATGTTGTTCTCTTGTGTTTTCCTAGGTCCCTTCAGCCTCTCAATGCCTCACAACAATCAGTGCACCTGGTACATTGTAATCTGAGACAAGATTGTACATCCTGTGATAAACATGGAGCTGACACGAAAACATAGGTGTGTAAAGAGTGTTTATTTACAATAAGTATATGTGACAGGGAAGTGATTATTTACAAATAGGTGGGAAGTGAATCAATGAGTTGTCAGTGATGGTAGACGAGACAATAGAGTAGACACCACATTGATGTGGTGACACAGTCCAACAGACGCCTGCCATAAACATGGCAGTGTGGGTAAGGATAGTCAACAAAGTCAATGGCAAGGTGAAGAGAGGTGCCATCATGGCTGGCTCTTTGACTGGCGTTTGGCTGGTGCTTTGCCACGTGATCCTCCCTTGTTTTTCCTCGGACGGCCCCTTGAGCGTTTGGCAGGGGGGGCCTCTGCTGCGGGCTCAGAGGTGTCTGAGGACTCATCCTGTTCCAGCTCACCCGTCTCTGTGGCCGCAGGTGAGGTGGTGGGACTGTCATCCTGCGGGCCACTGGAGGGAGGTTGAGCTGTCCTTTGGGCCGCAGGCCTGTCCCTCAGAACACCCACAAGCTGGCCCAAGAGGTCCACGATTTGGCCCATACGCGTGTCTATGGACCTCAGCAGCAGGCGGAGCTCACGCGATTCTTCCAGAGCCTGGCCCGTGTGTCTCTGGGCTTCTTCGTATGCCCCAAGGACTCTGGCGATGTTGGCCAGGGCTTCGGACCCAGTGTCCTGTTGATTTTGTCGCCCAGTTGCCCTCCCACCTGCCCTGCTGTCCCGGACCTGTGGTGTCACCACTCGACGCACCCGCTGACACTCCCTGCCCGCCTCAGATTGTGGGGTGGTGTGAGTATCCTCTGAGGCAGGGACAGTGTTGCAGGCAGCACTGGTGGTGGTGGTGATGGAGGCCGCACAGGTCGTTACAACAGGGGTCAGCGCAGTTGTTGTTGCTGAGGTGGTGGTGGTGATGACAGTGGGGGCCTGGGACCTGCTGCGCCCTGGCAGGCCTGATGGGCCAGGTTCTGTGTCCGCATCCGAGGAATTTAGGGAGTCTGCATCCGAGAGTCCATGTTCCGGGGGTAGAGACTGGCTCTGCAGGTTGGTGCTGTCATCTGCAGCAGTCAATTCTTGGTCACCTGTAGAACAGAGAAGAAATGGTAATTGAAGTGCACCCCACAAGCTTGGTATTAGATGTTTGGATGTTACATGTTATACACCACACAGTTTACATTGAGATCACTTTGTATGGCTGCCCGGTACTGGGCATCATGACATGATGTGTAGGTACCTACATTACTTGTCCATGGTGTGACATGTCAATAGATACCATGCTCCACGTACAGATTGTGTGATTACAAGGACATGTCATCATCTAACAACTACACGAAAAAGGGGCCACCTTAAGTCCCCCTCAAGCTGCACAGCCTCATATGAATCAAATAAATTCATTTTCTAAATACACTTATTTTCTCTCCATATTTTACTCTATTCCTTTTCTTTCTTCTTGCTTTACTCTGTCATCAACTTATTCCACTCATTCTTAGGGTTATTCATAGTTCATCACCAGCACGGATTGAAAATAGATTATGCAGCTGTGTTTAAGACGCGGAGAGGTGCGGTAGCACACCACGTAAAATTTGAGCTACATGAAACAGCACCGCAGAAACTAGTCGCAATGGAGTTATGCTCCTTTATTCATGTTTGAGATCCACGCAGGTCACGGTAAGCGCGCGTGTAAAATACCGTTATGGGAGTGATGTTATAAAGTTGAATGGAGTGATGCTATAAAGTTGAATGGGGGATTACGGGGCTATAAACACTTTCAAACCATGGTCTTTTGTGAATGTGAGATAGGCTATCTGTGGCAAATATGGAGGTATAATATCAGTTTTGGATAATGGAATGACGGCTTGAAACTACTTTTAAATGAGTAATAGTGGCAATGTAATGGTTTTAGTGTCATTTCACGATTTTTGATTGATTAAAGGATATGTTTAGTGAAACAGAACTATTATTAAATAGATTGACGCTGTATATTTATGTGTTTGTATTGCAGATACCCCTGACGAAGGGTTCATCCCGAAATGCATTGGGTTTTTAATAAAATCGTGATTTGTGGAAACACGTAATTCTCCTGTGTTGCTGATGAACTATGAATAACCCTAAGAATGAGTGGAATAAACTGATGACAGAGTAAAGCAGGAAGAAGGAAAAGGAATAGAGTAAAATATGGAGAGAAAATAAGTGTATATAGAAAATCAATTTATTTGATTCATATGAGGCTGTGCAGCTTGAGGGGGTCTCAAGGTGGCCCCTTTTTCGTGTACACGTTTTCATTGCAGCGCAAGTGGGCGGGCGCGGAGCAAGCTTGCACGGCAAAAAGAGCTTTGGAACAAACGAACATTGTTAGAGTGAGAAGATTGGGCATGGAATAAAACAGGAGTGCATCTTGCAACCTCTGATGTACATTGTCATCTAACGACTAGCAGCACAACAACTTTATGTGAAGCTTCTTTGTTGTTTACTCTGCATGGAAGACCTTCATTCTGAGCATGTACTAGCCATTGATATCTCATGCATCCCTCTGTCATATCATGTTCTTTGCTTTATTTTTTAAAATGACCATGCTTGTTTTGTTTTCATATGGGCCTTGATGCTCTGCCACCATGGCACTTACACAAAGCATTCACTGCTGTGCATGATTGTGCCCTGAATTTCTTCAACATGTGATTTGGTGAGTCAAACTTTAATTTCTGTGACAGTTACATACGCTAAGCTGTCTGCACACTGAAAGTGGCTAATGGATGTATGCCAAGTTGGGTGAGATGTGAGGGCTGGTGTGGTCATATGGCTCCATGCTTTTTTGAGAGGAATGGCAGGGTGCATGCACTGTCTACCTCCCTGTTCTGTGACACAGTTGATGGGAATTGCTGACACATGCTTCTGGGTGTGGGGGAGTGCTCCATCTTGCTCAGCTGTGAGACAAGGGTGCCTGGTGGGAGTTGTAGTGCTGGCTTTCCACCCACAAACACCCCTCCCTGTTAAGATGGCTACATTCCTGTTAGGTGGAGGTGATCAATGCAATGGCTGCCACATGCTTCTGGTTGTGGGGGAGTGCTCCATCTTGCTCAGCTGTGGGACAAGGGTGCCTGGTGGGATTTGTAGTGCTGGATTTCCACCCACAAACACCCCTCCCTGTTAAGATGGCTACCTAGCTGTTAGGTGGAGGTGATCAATGCAATGGCTGCCACATGCTTCTGGGTGTGGGGGAGTGCTCCATCTTGCTCAGCTGTGGGACAAGGGTGCCTGGTGGGAGTTGTAGTGCTGGCTTTCCACCCACAAACACCCCTCCCTGTTAAGATGGCTACCTACCTGTTAGGTGGAGGTGATTAATGCAATGGCTGCCACATGCTTCTGGGTGTGGGGGAGTGCTCCATCTTGCTCAGCTGTGGGACAAGGGGGCCTGGTGGGAGTTGTAGTGCTGGCTTTCCACCCACAAACTCCCTCCCTGTTAAGATGGCTACCTACCTGTTAGGTGGAGGTGATCAATGCAATGGCTGCCACATGCTTCTGGGTGTGGGGAGTGCTCCATCTTGCTCAGCTGTGGGACAAGGCGGGCTGGTGGGAGTTGTAGTGCTGGCTACCTGTACACATGCAACCCTGGGAATGTTGCTAGCTACCTTTGGGGTGATTCAGAGGGAGTGAATGTTAGATCTGTGAGACATGTGTTGGGGAGTGTGTGGTGCACATGAATGCATTTGGGCCTAGGAGGTATAGCTTTGTAGTTGTGCAAGACAGTACATAGCAGTGTGGTGGTAGACATTTGTTGTTACTTACCAGCCTCCACTCCCCGGGTATTCCTGTGAGACTCTCTGGATGCAGTATGGCAAGCACCTTCTCCTCCCATGCGGTGAATGTTCTTGGTGTAATGGGAGGGCCACCACCAGTCCTCTGAGCCAGCTCACGGTTCTTGTTGTTCCTCTCTTTCAACTTTTTCTTGAGGTCATGCCACCGCTTCACGATCTCCCTCTTGGTGCGTGGGACAGTCCCTACTGCATTGACCTTGCGGACTATCCTTTCCCACATTAGTGTTTTGGTGGCTAATGGTATCTGTTGGACCATGCTTCCAAACACTTGTGGTTCTACTCTGATTACCTCATCTACCATGACTGACAACTCATTGTCAGTGAATTTGGGCATTTTCTTCTGTGCCATGGTGTGTGATGTGCAAAGGGGTTGGAAGTGCAGGTGTGAGAGTGGTGGTGGTGATGTAAGTGGTGTGTGTGTGTTGTTGTGCTGGTGAGTTGTGTGGTGGTTTGCCTCTCCTTTGTGCTGTAGGCTTGGTTCCTTCAGTGGTGGAGTATTGCAAAGGATTGTGGTCAGGGAAGGGGCTTGCTTATACTCAGCTATGTGGGTGTGTCAAAATGGAGTATTGATGTCAGGTGTGTTGTGTGGGTTGACCTGGGATTTGTAGTTTTTTTACTTGCCATGGGGATGTGTGATTGTGGTGTATTAGGTGTTTTTTGAGGCTGAGTCAGGTTGCTGGGTACACTTGGTGGGCATGTTGTGTGTTTTTTTTGGTCGGCCGCCATGATTTTTCCGGAGCAGCCGCGGCGGTGGGTATACGACCGCCCTTCCGCCGGCTCTCCCATTCATCACTGGTTGCGATTGCGGCAGTCGAAAACAGTGGATCGTTCCGCTGTCACCTCAATGGTATCCTAATTTCATGTGCGGTCAATCCGCTGGCCGTGCGGCGGTTTGGGCTTTTTCCACCGCTAATCCGACTGCCGCGGACGGATTTTCACCTGCTCCGCACGCTAACGGCGGTCTTTCTTGGCATCGTTCCGCCGCGGTCGGATTTTTCTGGTGGTTGATCCTAATCGGACCGCCGGTTTTCCCGCGGTACATGCGGACGGTTGATTCCTGCTACCATGGCGCTCCTGATGCTTTTCCGCCCGCCATCGTAATCAGCCCCTTAGCTCTTAGGTAAAAAAAGAGTGACCTGCTGAGAGTACAAGCAAACAGATCTGCAAGAACTGGAGGCAGGGCCTTTTCTTTTGTCGCTGCTAAACTATGGAACTCTCATCCCTTATGGCTCTATTCGAAAGCCCATTTGCTGAAAGTCTAGAAAAATCTAACTACCCTGCAATGCTCAAATTACTCCAACCTTTTTGCGCAGTGTATGGATATTTCTTTTTAGCATCAAGAAACTTTGGTGGTTATGTGCTCTATGAATAATATTAAACTAGCATAACACTCAAGGGTGCAAACTGATTACAGGAAGCACATAATAAATGCCATAATATTAAAAAAACAGACACAAACAGAATTTTATTCTTGAATCTTTGCACTCTGAATGAACACAATTTGGCAAATGCAGTGTACTGTCCTACACTGATATATTTGCTTATAATTAATATGTCTCTTTAAAAACAGATCCAAGGGACAGTCATTGCTATTTCCATCAATTTATCAAAAAGTGATTTGCCATTTGTTTCCCTTCCCTCTTTCTTTGCTAGAAAAGAACTTATGATAATTTATTTGCTCCATCTTAGTAGCTGACAATATATGCACAATCTGAAATCCAAAAATACTTCTGGGTCTGCGGATTGCTGTATATGGTACAATTACGTACCAGTACTCTTCATTACTTCTACTCCAAGTCCTTCTTGTCACACTACAAAAGGGTATTCCCACCCAAGAGAAAGGCAATTTTATTGCTCTGATGGAGCTGAAGTTTCATTTCATTTGTGGAGGTGCATTATAATCACGTGTAGAATGCATCCGCATATAATCATGCAAATTATGCTAACATGAGGTGTTAGGATTGTTACTTACATCACCCAGGACATACTTTTTTTTACTCGAAGTATGGACATTTGTTTTCCAGTGCATGGTGTTTTTAACACATGGTGGAGATTCATCGTAAAACCTGTTCACTTATACTGCATGTGTACACCACACAAACATGGCGCTCTCCTTATCTTGTGCATGAGCATTTGGTATCGTATTTTAGTCCTATTTAATTTTCTGACTTCCGGTGAACCTGTACGCATAACACGGCTATTTTACGGCATGGGAAAAGGGCGCACTGTTGTGAATTATCAGAACCACAGCGTGTTATTTTCAACGCTTGGAGTGTTACAAGGTCAGTCAGCAGTCTCCGTCTTGATATTTGGAGGGGGGCTAGGCCTCATTAACAGTATTGGGTCATCGCTATATTTTGTGTTTAGGCGTATCAAGGCCTGTAACAGGTCTACCACGAACCTAATGGCCTGGACCGCTTTCTAATGAAGAGCTGTGCAGTCTGCCTATTCTTTACATGCTTCTGTAGTCCTACATCGAAAGGGAATCCTAGACTACTACTAGTTTGCAATTGGTTGGCGATACAGGTACTATACCCTAGGATATATGATCTTTGTTTTGAACAGTCTAATATATGGAAGACTTTGTATATTGTCAATACTGGGTTTACATTAGAGGTGTTTTCGACATAATTATGTCCCGTTCTAATTAATGATTATTTAAGTTCTCAGCTTCGATGCAAGATAGTGAGCGTATATAATGTTGGGACACAACACGGGTCTAATGAACCTGTAAATTGGACTTTATAATCTCTGTCAGCAAGCTCCTATATAGAGCTAGTTACGTGCATTATGATTGTTTTTTATGATGCACATTTTTATAATTGGCTAGTTAAACGTTTGTGTAATGGATTCCTTTTGAACTTATTAACTTTGAGGCAAGTGCAGTTTATGCACAGTTCTGATTGATCACCTTTCTGCATTAGTGACGGTGGAAAATCGTGTTTCTTTCTATTCTGTTTTATAGAACAGATCGCATTACGTATATTAAGAACGTGTTTGTGAGGTCAGACCATACTGGGACCAGTCTCTTCTGACCTATTCCAGCGCTTATTTACATCCCATTACTGCTTGGTAAGAAAAAACTTTTTAGAGGTTTTGCTTTGCTTCCACTCCAACATGTTTGTTTTTTATTTGATATGGCGATAAGGAGTTGAAAACATTTGTCACTCTTGGTACGGTCTATGTAACTTCTCACGTCTATACACTTTTTGATTAAGGAGTAACACTTGGGTTCTGAACTTGTACTCTAAGGCATGCAAGGTCTATGTCTTGGTGGTAGGATCCGGTATCACAATTAATCTTTTGGGTGTCTGTCTCTGTTAATCACAGTCTTACCATCAAATTGTTTATAATTACTTTAATTAGGTTGCAGTTAGACACATACTTTATGTGTTTTCAAAACAAAAAAATTCTGTACATACATATAAAATGTTTGACTATATAGTGGTTTGTTTATATATGTGTATATATTGTTTGCAGCCTTGAAAAAGTCCGTAGGACGAAACACATGTCGGCTGCCATTGTGCTTGTTTTGTAGAAAAAACTGGATAATAAAAAGAAGAAAAATAATTCCGGGCTGCTTTTGTATACTTGTGTAGCTGTGAATCAGCACTACTGTATGGACTACTTATGTGTGCCTCGGTACTTTGGTATGTCAATAGGACTGTGAAACGTGTTAACGCAATTATGTGATGTGCTTTAGTTATGGATAAGTGTCATGGAGAATTAACATAGGAAATAAATGTAACTACCTGAAAAGTTAACATGTAAGACTTGTGTTGTGAAGCTGACACTACTCATATATTAAATGTGCCTAACAATTGATATTTCTTATTAGTAGGTAATTGTCTTGGTTGAAATGTTATAATGATTATGCAAAATGTATTGCTGAAAGTGACATGTTCTTATGTTAGCTTAAGTCGTAGGCCTGAAATGCAAGTCCCTGAAAACTCTTGCTCTAGAATTAATAGATGTATTTCATGTGCTCTGTAGAATTTGTTCTTTCTCATGTTTTGCATTGCAAGTAGAGAAGCATTCTTTTAGGTAGAATGATGTCTTTGTTTTAGTAGCTAGGCGAGGAGAGAAGAAGTTACAATTACATGGGTTTAGAGGTTATAAAGACAGAGATGGTTTCACATGGGAGAAGACATGGGAGCCAAGGACAAACTGTTGCACAGAAGGTACATGGACAACACCGTGGAAATGTACATCTGGAACTGCACCCAGAGTAGATGGCCTGATGCGAGGTGCAGCATGGGAAGGTTGCCTGTGGATAACTGATTGTTGGAATTAGGGAAAGTGCCCACTTCTTTCTTGCCTTCGGAGAACGAGCTCTTTCTAATGATAGTATCATTATGCTACTTGACCCATCGATGGAGAGACTTCTTTATTCTACTTGACCCATCGATGTTGGAGAGACTTCTTAGGAAGACTCCACACACTGACACCTTTCCTCACCTTTCATTGAAAATGCTTAAATAGGGATGTCACCTTAGAGCTAGAGTAGGGATAGATTTTAATTATTTTTACTCATCAACTATGGATGCGGGGAAACTTGGGCTCATGCTTCCTGATTTTCTGTATCATACTTCTTGAATTAATAGTCCTGTTTATGCTGCACCAGCTAAATTGGATTCGTAGATTTGGCTTCATGTTAACTCCTTTGTATTTCTACACTCTCATGTTGAGGTGTCTTTTTGTCCAGTTATTTTTGGCTTTGTAATAAACTAACTAACCTTATCTAGTTGTCCACGAGTTATTATGTACCAAGGAAAGTAATTGACTAATTGATTGTGTACTAACATTTTCTCCGCCTTACACTTTCATGCTGCGAAAAAGAACCATCGATTTGTGTGTCTAGAACAGGCCTAGAACTAATGGGCCCAACCCGTTCAGCTCCTATGCCAAATTTACAGACTACCAAGAATTCATAGTTAAACCTCTATCTTTTTTGTCCTTTTATTCTTTTAGCTATCACGGGCCACACCCCACTATGAGCAATAAATCCCACTACCTCCATTACCAGGACCTTTTCTCCCTGTATCCCTCCAGAGACACACTTTGTTACTATACCATAGAATGACACTTTCCTGTTGTATTGTAACTGTCACATTATTATTTTAAAGTTTAGGATTCACTCAGGCAATACTGGGAGGCCATATGCCCTATGATGCTTTAACTGTGCCAGATCAAATATGGCATGCATTTATGAGTTGCATTTGTCGCTTTTGGACTCATGGATAACAGGCACTGCTAAAAAAATTTATAAATGCTTAAAATGCTTGTTTTAGAAAAACTCCACTATGTCCAGCAAGACTGAGTATTCCTGGAATATGTATCACTGACTCCGCTGCAACTATAACAGCCACCATCAACTAGTCACAGTTCACACACCTGGTCACAGTCCACACAAGACAGACAAACCTTGTGCATGCCATTGACCCAAACCTATCACACATTCAAGAAGTCAAAGATTTCTAACTTCTATACCAGAGATTCAAGCCAGATATCCCCTTTCGTTGCCTCCCCTCAAAGGTCATCAAAACAATCACCATTCTACTGTCACACCTTGGCCAGAACAATAGACTTTACCCAGGGCTTTAAGCATACTTTTACACACCCTTTAAAATGTAAAAAAATCAGAAGCTAAGCTTATTCTGCACCACTCACGAGCCTGCATTACCCATGGTTGATGAAGTTTCAGACAACACAGCATCATGCAAATCACCAACTGCAACTGCTGATCATCCTCTGCACACCTTTGCCATCAGGGATGTCATAAAGCATGTCATGAATGATGTCATATGTGAGGTCACAAGCAATGCATGGCGGTGGCACAAGTTATAGTTGTGCTGCTAACTATAACTGGTGGATTTCTGTGTTTATTTTTTTTTAGTTCAAAACTTTAATGTTGTCATTGACAAATTCATCTAACTATAAGGTTACATTAACCTTTGGGTTTTTCCAGTGAATTTCTAAAGTTGTTTTAAAATGGAAACTGATCTTTTCATCACATCTAACGATAACATTACTTTGACCTTTGTTTTTTTCAGTGAATTTTTAGTTTTTTTTTTAACATAAAGTAATACTTAATTACCATACGTAAATGCAACACCCCATGGTGGGGGGTTGGCCATAAGGCCTGGCCCTGGGTGCCCCATATCCAAGGGTCATTTGTTTTTTAATTAAAGAGGAGGGGGTCTTGTGGGCCCCAGCCCTGAGCCTTGTATAGCCCAATCCCCCAGGGCCATTTCTAAAAATGAAGGGGAGGGGGGTCATGTGGCCCTCTCCCAAGCCTCTTTAGGCACCGAGGATGCCACCCCTGGGCCATTTATTTTTCTAAAGGGAGGGTGGTCGCGGGCCCCCCTCCCCAAGCTGTTATCGGCCCTGTGGACCCTATCCCACAGAGCCATTTTTTTTAATAAAGGCGAGGGGGGCTGCCTGGCCCCACTCCCTGGGCCTTGTTAGGTCCTGGGGACCACATCCCCCAGGACCACTCTTTTAAATAAAGGGGGATGCATGTGACCCTCCCCAGGCTGATTTTGGCCCCTGAGGATCCCATCTTCTGGGACCCAAGATTATGTTGAGGGGCAGGGGTGCACACAGCCCCCTCTCCCGGGCCAACTTCAGGCCAAAACCCCATCCCCTGGGGTCAGGCGTTATTTTGAGCGAGAGCGGGCACACATGGCTCCCTCTCCGGGCCTATTATGGCCTCGGTGACCCCATCCCCCAGAGCCTGACTCTATTTTGATAGGAAGGGGGGACACAGCCCTCCTCCCTGTGCTGATTTCGGCCCAGGGGACCCATCCCCTGGGGCCTAGCTATATTTAGTAGGGGAAGTAGGGCATGCGGTTCTGCTCCCTGGGCCGATTTTGGCAACGTTTTACAGGGGGAGTGGAGCACGCTGCAATGCGGACAGGGAAACAGATGAAAAGTCCACTCCCACTGAGCGGGAGTTTTTTGAAGCTCCCGCCCTCTGGTAGCAGACTTAGCATTTGCTTTTGCTTGGAGGGATAAATAAAAATGCTACTGCCAAGAGAGAGAAAAGACAGGATTTCCCTGTCCGAACTCCTGCGAGCAGGGAAACTGCCAAGTCCTGGGGGTAGGTTCCCAAAGACATAGCTTGTGAGCCAACCCGGGAGTGGGCTCCATTGGGCCTTAGAGGCTTGGGGGCTGTGCGGTCCCCTCCCCATTTTTTTAAATTGTAGTCCTGTGGGTGGACTCCCTGGGGCTTCTGGAGGCACAGGGAGGAGGGTTTTGTGGTCACCCTCCCCATACCAAGTAATGTCAGCCCGGGGATGGGCTGCTCAGGGCCTCTTGAGGTCAAGGAGTGGGGTTGCACTGCTTCCATCCCCATAAATATTAAGTTCTGCCCCTTGGGTAGGCCCTGGGGGCCTTTAATGGCTTGCAGAGGGGGTGGCACATCCCCTCTCTGCACAAACATTGTTTTTGACCATAGGGTGGGCTCCCCGGGGCCTCTGGAGGCTCGGGGAGGGGGGCCACGCAGCCCATCCTCTTTATAAACACTGCTCTGGGGGTAGGCGCCCCAGGACATATAATAAATAAATGTGGCCCAGCTGTAGTTTTTTTTTTGTCTGGTCTCACAAACGTCTGTGGGATTGTGGTAGTTTTTGACTTTTTTTTTTCTTTTTTGTCCCCGGGGCGGTCCCTCTGGATCCCTGCCCATGAGGCCTAAGGGCCACCATTTATCTTTTTTTTTTTAGAACTCCAGGATAGGGGACTAAGTCCCCGAATCCTGAAATGGCTGGCAGCAATATTTTTCTCATGTTGCTGGCAGCCAATCAGAGCACTTGCAGGTGTCTGATTCCCACGGGAGCGAGATGGCCCAAGGGAAGTAAAGCTCCCTGAGCCAGTCAGAACACTTTATTTTTAAGTTGGTGCTCCTGTGAAAATCTCTGAGACCCTTGTGAGCTCAACCATCTAAATATCTATATTTCTTTACCCTTAATATCTCAAAAACTACTGAACGGACACACACCAATCACAATATGAAGGATCTGTGGACCAAGATCTACCTACCTGCCAAATTTGCAGTTTTGATGTAGTCTTGGCTAAAGAAGTCTATGGAAAATGCATAGGGATTTTGTGTTTTGGGCCCTCCTTTTTTTCTTGGCTCCAGCTTGACGGATCACCCTGAAACTTTCCAGGAAGGAGCTCAGGTAGATGCACTTTTAAAAAAAAGATTTTGGGAAGATTTGTCAAATGAGTGCAAAGTTATTGACAAACCAAAAAATGCTCCCTCTATAGAAAAGCAGACCTAACTATAACTATCTAGGGATGACTGTGATGAGATGAGATCTGATTACATCAACAATGAGGCAACAGCCATTTTAGGATTCGAGACTCAGTCCCTTGTCCTAGAAAAAACATTTAGAAAAGATATAAGGTATAACCTGCCCCTCTAAGCTTGGTGGAGGGGGGGGTTCCCAAAAATATATAATATAAAAAATAAATTGCTGCAAACTAGTGGTGGATCCATGAATCTGGCACAAAAATAACATTGCTGCCTCCCACGTAATCAAAAAGTTAAACCCCCACGGATAGAGCCAGGGCCCCGGGGGCTGCACAATGGTTTTAAAAGTGGAGGGGGCATGTGGCTCCCCTTTTCCTGAGCCCCTTTAGGACTCAGGGACCCCATCTCCCATGCCTGAATCAATTGTAAGGGGAGGAAGCATTTGGCCCTCTCTCCTAAAGCCTTGTTGAGGCCCCGGTGACCCCATCCCACAGGGCTGATACACATTTAAAGAGGAGGGGAGTGACCTCTCTCTCCCTGAGCCTTTTCAGGCTCCAGTGACACCATCCCCTGTGGCCGCTTTTTTAAAGAAGGGAAGGAGGTAGTGCAGCCCTCGAGCCTTTGTAAGGCTCTGGGGACCCGATCCCTCAGCAACGTTTTTGAATGTAGGGGATGGGGTTGCAGCCCCCCTCCCCAAGCCGGCATCGGCACTGGGGAACCATCCCTATACTCTGTTATAATCTGGGTGCCCACCCCTGGGACGCTGTGGTTCCCTGCTAGGGAGACTGTGGGAATACCCTGCCCGCACTCTCCTGGGCAGGGTACAGAGGTTTTGCTGCTGCCCAGCGAGAAAAATAAAACATGCTGCTCCCGACTGGGTGGAAGCAAAGGGATGGTGCCGGGTCCAACCAGCAACCAGTATGGTGCTGGCTGACTCCCACCTCAGCCCCCAATTGATCTGCTTTGTGGCTGCTCAGGGTGGGCACTAGGGGACTCACCCACAAATAAAAAGTGTATGGCTCCTGCAGAGGGAGTGGGCTGGGGCCACAGAGGGTCTGGTGCTCCCTCGCAGCTCCAAACAAAAATGCAGCAGTATGTGGTCGAGGCACCCATTTAATACAAAACTGCATTCTCCCACCGACACACATGATGGGTGCTAGATGGGCAGCCTGCTAGGGCCGTGGGGGCCGTGGGGCGCCCCCACAGCCCCCAACCAAAATGAAAGATCTGAGTGTTCCTGGTGAGCAATGGGAACCCACAAAAAACTTTTATAAAAAAAATAACTCATGCACTAAAGTAACTATAACTTTTAAACTCACCATGCACTGCTAATTACCTCCCATAGTACATAACTTGTGACATGTTCTATAACATAATTGATATCATGCCTGTAACATCTGAAATGACATCAGCGATGACAATGCTGTG
Organism: Calotriton arnoldi; assembly: GCA_963921515.1. NCBI lineage: Eukaryota > Metazoa > Chordata > Amphibia > Caudata > Salamandridae > Calotriton > Calotriton arnoldi. Next base: position 37,794 of record CAWUFW010014207.1, on the reverse strand, counting down.
CATGGTGGGAGCGCAAGTTATAGTTACCTTAGAGCACAAGTTACACATACTTGAAACAACTATAATTGGTGAATTTCAGTGGTTTTGCTTAATTTAAAATGCTATGTTTTAACTGACATTTTCACCTAACTATAACATCTCTTCAGCCTTTGCTTTTTTCAGTGAAAATATATATATATATAAATATGTACGCTCCAGTTCTGCCCTTGCAAAAATGAGTTGCACTCTGAACCAGCGTTGACACAAGGCCTTTGATAGGTAAAAACATCGTCTCTCTCACGATACAGGTAACAGCACCTCGTACTGTCCTAAAACGATGCAAGCCCCCAGATGGGCCTCATGAGGCAGTGTCCGTTATTAATCCTCGCCGGCACTCCGCAGTTGGTTCCGTGTATCTTGAACCAGCGGCCCCCTCAGCATCTCGGGGTGGTGCAAGCTCTACGGCTGGTCCGCCGCAAAAAATGTACGCTCCAGTTTTGCCCTTGCAAAAATGAGTTGCACTCTGAACCAGCGTTGACACAAGGCCTTTAATAGGTAAAAACATCGTCTCCCTCACGATACAGGTAACAGCCGTAGTGCTTTGGGTCTTGGAACCGGCCCATCTGGGGGCGTATTTTGGCATTTAATGGGAGGTGGTGGGAAGCACTCACCTGATCATCCAGCCTCTGAGGAAGAAGGACCTATTCCTTCGAAACGCGTCAGGCGATGAAGGATGGGACGGCTGTTACCTGTATCGTGAGGGAGACAATGTTTTTACCTATTAAAGGCCTTGTGTCAACGCTGGTTCAGAGTGCAACTCATTTTTGCAAGGGCAAAACTGGAGCGTACATATATAAATATGTATTTATGTATATATAATATATTCACTGAAGTCAAAGGATATGGGGACGTTATAGTTATGTTCAGATTTTACTCGTACAATACCAGTGAAGTTCATCATTTATATTTAACTGAGCTAACTATAACTTATGCTTCTGCAATGTACTGCTTATGACCTCACATATTACATCACTCTTGACAAGGTTAGTGACATCACTGACTACATCACTGATGTCATCTCAAATCAATTTGAACTAGAAACAAAATATTGTTTTGTTAAAATTTTCAGATTATGCAGCAGATGATGGATTATGTGACAAATGTATATATATATATATATATATATATATATATATATATATATATATATATATATATATATGTATATCTCAACAAAACACAGTGTCTTGTCAGTTTCCCTTCCTCGGGAAAGAACGGATGCGAACCCGAAGTTAGTGCTCAGTAGTTTTTTATTTTGTTGCCTTCAAACCACCATGACTGCCACGACGCGTTTCGGCCTGAGACAGCCTTGATCACATGACGCGCTTACGAGGTCTTCCTACAGTTTTTAAAGTGTTTAGTGCTTGCACACGTGACTACGTTTAGATAATCGACAGAAAGAAAATACTTTGCATGTGCTGCATTTCTGTTTGTGCAAGATCAGCAATAAATAGATAAAATACATGGTAAAACAGTATATCAAAATATAAAATCACATACAAATATATACATATGTAAAATTATATCAAACTAACTGCAAAGCATAAAATGTTAAAATATGCCTTGTTGTTATAATACCATGTTGCTTAGTGCACCATGCTCATTTCAACCACATGTTGTCAGTAAAATGCATTTTTTAGCTGCCTTTATCTATTTTGTTGATTGTGACATTGATGTGTGTTACAATCAATTATTAATGCTGATTTATTATGTTCAATATTTTTGAACTGCACATAATATATATATGTATATATGTATATATTACCCTCTGGCGGTCGCCAGTACGTAGTTATAGTTAGGACCTAGTTTCCATAGGAAAAGCATTATTTGACTTGCCTATAACTTTGGCGTTGTTCACCAATCTTCATGATATGAAAGGCTCTTTAATCTCTGATTCTGAACTAAGACCCTACGGCATTTTTTCACCTGACGAGCTAGCGCCTTGACACCTTCGGGTAATTGTATCGCGCTTTATAAATCTCTCTTTCATTTCATTCATTTAATTTCATTTCATGAAAATATGATAAGTACTGTGTGTCATGGAAAGTTTGGGGATGATCCATGCTGTGGGGATCGAGAAATAGGGGTATGAAAATAGGGTGCGTTTGTAATATTAATTTGCATAGGAACGTGCTGTCGAACCTACAGCACAAACTGCTGGATGGAATGTCACCAAATTTAGCAGAAAGGTAGATGTTGTTATGCAGATTGTGCTTTTTGTTAGTTGGTGCAAATCCGTCCAGTGGTTTTTGAGAAATTTAAGCCAAAAATGATAGATATATCTCTGGCCGTGGACATTTCGCAGTGGTTTCGCGAATAATCACGGATGCGCTCGCCATCGGGAATGGTGTGATTGGCTAGACGCAACCTGAATAGAAAGTTGCTGCCACCAGTTTATCATTCGGAAACAGTTCCCGGGCTGAAACTTTGTGTGAAAGCTAACGTAAGGGGTCAGGGTGGAGATACTCAGACCCAATGTTTGAGAAGTGGGTGTGCTAGTGACACAAGTTATGTGTCCAAATTTGATTTTTTCCATCGTGTGCAATATTCCCGATGATGCCGTGACCGCCATTGCAGCCCCCCCATGTACCATCGTGGGGACGTTGTGAGTATTGCGGTGACACCGCGTATATTGGTGGAAATATAAAAAACATATCAGTGAATCATTAATACAATTGTATTAAATTGAGATTCTGTTTTTATTTAGATAGTGATTTATCTAGTGTGGTGGTTAGAATTAATTATAAAGTTATAATTTTTTAATGTGGTGGTGGCTATTGAATTCCTGCTTTTACTTTCCGATTTCGCGCCGAAATCGGCAGGGATCGCTATTACCAACGTCATCCTGATCTCCGGCCTCACCATGAAAACGGAAAATAGGTTTTAGAGATGGTTGTTCAAGAAATACACTAGAAAAACATGAGTTTGAAGTGTACAGTAATAAACCCCTAATTTGTAAAATACTGTAATATTTGTGCATATTTCACTTCATGCAAAAGGCGTGATAGTCGCAGTTAACGACATCATCGCGACATCCTAAATAACCACGAAAACAGAAAAAATGTCTTAAAGATGGATTTTAAAGAAACATAGTACCAAAACATGAGTTTAAATATGTTTTTAAAGAAGTATGTATATAGTAATGTGTGTAGCGCAATGTTTAAAATGGATTTGTTTTGGATGTCCATCTATAAATTCTATGCATGTCAAAACATTGATTGTTGTAATAGATACAGCCCATGCGATGGTCTCTAAAGAATGCAGTACAGTTTTATTAACATGTTTCCTGGCTTTGTCAATTTGTGGACAGAATTGATTTAATCACTTCCATTTCTGTCTTTGGCATATATTAGAGTACACCAAGACAGTGTGAGGGAAAAGGGACATCAGTTCTGCAAAGGTGTCTTTCATTAGGATTTCCAGCCCTACCCCAGTCAATGTGCCTAGGTCAGCGCCACCACAGTGCACAATCATGAGGTGAGGAGCTTGGCAATCCACAATGGATTTAACCTGTTATATGGCTCTTAGAGACATTGTCGACATTGCTAAGTTAGCATGAGCTTTGCTGCCATGATGCTGCTTTTGCGCACGTTACTACATGACTTTATTTTTGCAAGCCTCTGTTTATGCCTTTCACACGAGAACTGTCTGCCTTTCACGTTTTCTGCTGAGTTCCTGGAGTTCTGTCTGAACACGATGTGCAAGGTTGATAAACAATGCCCCTTGTTATTCTGTTCTGGTCAGTCCTTAGCACCTAGACATAACATGCTAAACACAGGTGCAAGGCTGGAGACTCGTGCTTTGATATTACGGGGATGCATGTTGCTTTAACACACACTTGGAGAGAGCCTTTCCATGGAGAAGAGCTATGCTGTTCCTATGATGTAAACCTTACATCCAGGCTTTTTGGTATGGGGTCTGCTGTCAAAGCCCAGAGATCTTCCGTTATATAAATAATCTTCTTCAAGTCAAGGGGAGGGTGGCTAGGCCTTATAGTCCTTTTTCCACTGTCTTTACAAAATGACTTCCCCTTTTGTACTCTATGGAATTGTAACAATGCTAATTGTATTGAATTTATGCATTCTGCTGCTGGTAGTGGCTCGCATACTGTATTTTAGAGCACTGTAGTTAAAATAAACATTTTGAACTATTACAGTGACTCTGCCTAATCTTGTGTGGACAAGTACGAGTGAGCGAATGAAAGAGTATGTCTTGCTACCGCGATTCCTGAGAGAATCGGGAGTGTTGTGTTCTGGGTTGTCTAATCATTTGTAGCTCTGTGATTTGTGGAGGAGAACGAATGAGACACTATAGCTAGTCGGTTTTGGGATTTTGGGCACTAAGGTGGTAGGTTGGTACACCCCTATACACCGAGGTCCTGGTTTCCTGTGCATAGTTCTGTGTAGTTGCAGAATCCACGCAACATTGCGCCGCCAACGATTGGTCTGGTTCTTATCTGCGAGACTCTAGAGTAGTGCTTGTGCTTGTCCACAATTCCCCTCACATCTGTTTCCAGAGACAGTTGTGACGGTGTAGCCTCCTATATTGTGATATATTATAGGTTTTTCAAGCTTGAATTTTAAAAGGTCTTTCTTTTCTCTTCACCCGTTATTGCGCTGCCACGCTTTAGGTTGTCGTTCTTTGTTGTTCATTATGGCGGTTCCAATTGCTCCACCTAATCGGGCTGCAGTCACAGGTTATTTTCCTCAAAATGGAGTCCTTAATGCTGGTGTTGTGCTAATTTTTGTTGTAGAAGCGGATGCAGCTTACCGCTTCGAGGTGTTTTATTCTTGGGTCACCTTTCCGGCGGTGGATGGAACAGATAATTTGTTTCATGAATATACTGCCACGGCCCTTCCTCAAGTTTATCAGCCTTATAGGGCTCTCGAGGTTCCGCTTACAGCTTGGCAACACCAAATTTGGTTTAATGGCGCACTTCCTCACCCAATACGCCGGTCCGTCTTGGCCCTTTGTCGATAGACGGGGCCACATGGCCCGTTTTGGCTGGGTATACCCCACACCCACATTATCTGACAACTGCAACGCTTGCAGAACTCCGCGTATTATATACATCCTTGATACGTGTGCATAGGGCTGTTATACAGTTCATGTTGCGCAACTTTCAGGTGGGACCACCTGGCGTTGCTGCACAACCTGCGGGTCCTGGTGGTGTGACCATCAGTCCATTATGGTTAATTCAGTGATGGGCAAGCATCCACAGAATGAGGACGAGTTCCCTTATTGGCTTGCTGAAAAATTTGGACAACTAGAGGCTGTTTTTCCAAATACCACTCCTGTGGAGAAACACAGGATCTTGACTATAAGTTTGCCTAAAGACTTACTTCCCGAATTGGCTGATTGTAACACCTGGGGCAAGGTGTTCACGGCGGTATATTCAAAGTGTTGCGGCACTCCCTCCATGACCGTACTCCCCTCCATGATAAAACGCGTTCAAGATGAACACGGAGCCGAAGCGGCTGTAGAGTTGGGAATGAGACTGGTGGGGGTGTTCGACGTGGTTGCTGACATGATCCTTGCTAATGTCAAGGGTGATGCGGTGAGCTTCAGTGGCAAACCACTTAGAGGCTGTGCCAGATGCAGACAAGCCACGGGAATTACCGAAGATTATTGCTAAGGCTTATAAAACCATTGGCCGCAATAGTCTGGGAGTTAAGCCTTTTACTCAATCGCAAACGCAATCTCAAATTCAACAAAAAGCCAAGACTGATAAAGACGGGCGTCCGTTCTTTCCTAAAGAGAACTGGAAAAATAAAAAACAGGGGCAGCAACAACAGAAGCAAGGTTCGCGTGCTGGTTCACCGACACCTGAGTCTTCTGAGTGTACTTATGACTTGCGCGATCGCGCAAAACTTAAGACTCCTGATAGATTTCAAGTCCCTGATCAGCGCTCTCCTCGTTCTTTACAGGACACTTCGGACTCTCACGTCGGTGGTGGGGAGCGCCAGGATCGTGGCAAAAGTCAGACCACTCAACAGGGACGAGATCAACCTCGACATTTTCACGTTAAAGCCAAACAAGAGGACCTGCCTCTTTTTAGATCCCCATATCAGAAGAAGAAAGTTGCCGCTTTAACAGCGAGATATGCCTCAGACAGTGAGAACACGACTCCTGGATTCGACATGGGCAGTGACTCTGCTCGACAGCGCAGCGGAAGTTACCATAGTGTGGGAGGCACTGCATCCCTGTCTGGAGGCGACAGCAACTGATACCTTCATAACTGTGGAAACAGCAGATACCCGGGTTGCCCCCCCAGATAGACTGTATGACATTATTTTTCAGATTGAAGGGGATGTACAACGTCCAATCAAGGTGGTTTTCTGGGAAAATATAACCTCCTCGTACAACATTTTGTTGGCGGAGGCAGATTGGCCTCCACCATTTGTGTTAGCCGCTTCTAGAGGGGAGGACGTGATACTTCCGAGTTTTTCGCGTTACATCCCTGAGGAGCATGCAAAGGCTTTAGCAGCTGAGTGGGCTCTGGCCCTTGCCTCAGTTGTGTACCGTAACCAGGTGGGCTGGGATATAGATTCCCCGGCACATGAGATACCTTTACGGTCTACGCCACAACCACAATATCCAATTAAACGTGAAGCTAAGGCTTACGTTTGTGACATTCTGACGCAGTTAGAGTATCAGGGTGTGATTGAATCCTGTACATCACCGATGAATAATCCTCTCTTTACGGTATCAAAGCCTGACATTTCTTATCGGATTGTATTGGATTATCGAAATTTGAATAGTCATTGTCGCACTTTTGCAGTGCAAAACACACACAGCTCTGCGCTGGTGAACAACCTTGTGCGTAAAAAATACAAAACTACACTGGACATATCCAATGGTTTCTACAGTCACAATCTGGCTCCTGAGAGCCGTGACTTGACAGCATTCACCGCCATCGGAAATCAGAAAAAATTTACACGATTCCCCATGGGGTATAAGAATAGCCCCGTGGCATTTGCTGCACGTGTTGTGTCATTGTTACACGAGATAGATCCAGATGCGTTCTCGTACGTGGATGATATCTATCTCACGGACGATGAGCTTATACCGCATCTTGTCCAAGTCGACCGCATAATTTCTGCGTTTGCCGACTATGGATACAAATTTAACATTGCAAAGTCACACATCGCTCATTTGGAGGTGCTCTTTTTGGGCTATGAGCTCAATAATGAAGGAAAGGGGTTAGCCCCCCATTTCCTGGAGAAATGTGCACATTTGCAACCCCCATCTACTCTGAAAAAACTTCAATCCTTACTGGGATTTTTAAATTTTGGGAGGACTTACATTCCCGATTATGCCCAGCGTATCAAACCGCTTTATGTGTTGATACAACCAACATATTCTTCTTCCAGCTGGCTCCCAGAACATACCTCTATTCTACATTCTTTGCAATCTGACTTGCTTGCAACTAACTACTTATTGACGCGTGATAACACCATGAACCTGGTGATACGTATCGTACCAGGGACGGTGGGTTTCACTTACTTCACGTTCAATGAGGGGGACACAGTACCTATTGGATACAAATCACATTTGTACACTGCAGCGGAAATGCGTTTTTCCAATATCGAGAAAGTTTGACCGCGGTCCAGATGGCGATTCTGAAGGAACGCTCATTGGCGCAAGGTAAGCGCATTCTTATGGTCACGCCCTTCCCTGCCTTGGAGGCTGTGACTAAGGCAAGTGTGCCAAACTGTAAAGCATATCATCCCCGTTGAATACAATGGGCTACCTCTTTAACGTCGTCGGATGTCACTTTTATCTTTGACCCTGCACTACAGTCACAGGAGTTTTTACAGTATGAACATGTTCATCCTCCTCCGTTGTCTTTGCTTCCTTTACATGAATACAAATGTGTTATTTACATCGATGGCTCGGCTCAACCGGCCGTAGGTTCCAAATATGCTTATTCGGCGGCTTGCGCAATTGTGGCTGGCTCCATTGTCAATGGAGAATTTAAGTCCTCCATCGAGCATACTCAAGCACTTGGGGACTGTACGGCACAGTTGGCGGAGCTGCGTGCTCTTATTCTTGCTCTCGAGTTTGCTGACTCTAATGTGAATACTCTTATTGTGTGCGATTCTTACTACTGTGTTCAATATTTTAATGACAAATTATTTTTTTTGACTCAAAATGACTATTGAGACTCTAGAGGCAGCGCAATTAAGCATAAAATGCTTTGGGTTCGAGTGGCAGAGCTTAAACAGCATCTGCCCCTCACACAGGTTATTCATACTCTTGGCCATCAGCGTGTGAGAGCACATGCTCTTGGTAATTCTTTGGCTGACGAAGCGGCCAAATCTGCAGTAGCCACGTGTTCCGTAGCAGCAGTTACAAGGTCCATGACTAAAATAGATAATGATATTCTGGCAGCGGTAGCTGCTACGAGGGAGTCCTTATGCTTCTATTCCATCTGTTGGGGATCGGCTGATTCCCAACATGGACCGCAGACTTGCTGTGATCAGAGCCGCACACAAGGGCATGGCTTCTGCACATGCCAGGGTGTCTGCGACAGTCTCGATTCTACAGTAACGTTATTGGTGGCGTGATTTATATAAACAGACCCGTAATTATGTGCTTTCTTGCGACATTTGTCAACAGATCTACGGTGTCACGCCCATCACAAACACAGCTATGTATTTCTAATCAACCATTTGGCTGTGTATATCTTGATCACTGAGGTCCGTTTTCTTCTGATACTGCATATAAATATGTTTTAGTTGCAGTTGATTTGTGCATGTGATTCCTTTGTGTTTGGCCACAACGCAGTGCTGACGCTCAAAATGTCATCAGGGATTTGCATGTCTTCGTCGGGATGTTTGCCTGTGGCACCTTCCATTCAGAGCAAGGTCCAGCATTCGCCTCTAAGGCTTCCAAGGACGCGATGAAGTCCATGGGGTGCTGGTGCAATTTTCATCTCCATACAGGCCTGAGGGCAATTCAATTGTGGAGCGAATGAACCGTGACTTAAATCAATCCTTGACAGCTAGAGTCTTAGGTACTGGCAGGATCTGGCTGGCCCATGTGTATGGTGTTCAACATGCACTCAATAATCTCCCTAGAAGATCTCTGGGTGGGCAGACCCCATACAAAATGCTCTTTGGCATTAAAATGTTTGTATCAGACCTTGATGGTCTAGACGTTGTGGCGGCTGCCGCAACCTTTGACGTAGATAATCATTCTGCTGTGTTACAGGATCTACAAAAGACCCGTGACAGCTACGCAACTGAACATTTACCCTCTTCCGATGATGCAGCACTGCTGATTCCCGTAGCCGGCTGGCCTCCCAAGGTTAGAGACCTAGTACGAGAAAAGCTGGAGAACATGAAAGAATTTGGTCCCTCCTATCATGCACCAGTCCCAGTACTTGGATTGAAGGGTACTCGTACAGTTATTTTACCACCTTTACCTGGTCACAGAGACAACAGATATATCTCAGTGGACAATGTCAAGTTACACCGTCTGGCTGATTCTGAATAGTGTCACGCCTGCTGTTTCGTGTAATGCAATTTCATTGAATCCGCTGACTTCGTCCTCTTCCTCTGACGCTGGTATGGCTGGGAAGGTGTTGGATACTGCTGTTGAATTTCATCCGTCCGGCCTCTATCTTCCAATGCAGAAGTGAAGTACACTTATCCTACAGATGAGTCCGTTAGTGAAGTGCCGTTCAGTCCTCGAAAACATCAAGCAGACCCAGCACTACCACCGCTCATTAACAGAACTGCAAGTGGTTATTTTAGAGATTATGCCAGCTTCTCTTCTGACTCATCCTCCTCGACTTCCAGTGTGGCAGTACCACCGACTAAATTGGCTATTTTCTTCTCTTGGTTCAAAAAGACTTACCTAGTCCCTCCATGGACCTACATTTGGTTGGTGCTCATCCTGATTTTCCTCTTCATGTCAATTGGATTTGTGACCGTGTTCTTCTTACTCATCAATGGTCATTATTTACCAGAACACTCTGCTGTGAACTTGATCGATGGAATTCTGGCCCCTTACACATCGTCCCATATCATGAAACGTGATCAAACACTTGTGAACATTTCAGCATTCCTGGTTGCAGATGGCATAGTTTGGGACAAAGTAGCTTTTGAAATTCACGGTCCGACAGAGGTGCTCAGGGTGCCATACGTGTTTCGCGTCTCCTTAGGAGATGTGGTAACACGGGACATACATTCTGACGATTGGGATGTTCAAGCAGTACATTCGTTATTTTCAGATTTGAAATATTATGCTGCTTTTGATGCTGAAGATTTGTATTTAAATTCTGCCAATTATGTTGATCTCTTTTGTTATCAGCATTATGGGCATCATTTTTTGCACAAAACAAACACGTTAAGACCTGTTCGTAATTACACTCAATGGGAACATTGTCCAACTCCTATACAAGGGAGTTCTAAGACTCTTAGAGATAAGTTCACATATTTTACAGATTATGACACATCTAATCCCGAATCCTATTACTTTAAATTACAATCGCAACCGGTATCGAAATTTATCCTGACCCACTCTAAATTGATTTATTCCAACTCTTTTAGGACTCAATTGGCTACACAAGGTTATGATCACTGGAAGGAGAGCATTGAGTTAAAATCGATCTGGGGCACTAAGCAATGGCAGGTTCAGGGAACTGAAGCGTTACATCGTGCCTGCCTGATCCCATCTCAAATTTTATTTTTAAATGATACAGTGTACAAAACCACTTGTTTCGGTTGGCCACTGTTAAGAATTTGAATACACCATCCATTCCGTCCTTGGCGGAATACGACAATTGGCGGGCTAAGACAAATTATACTATCGATGCCTTGCAGGCTTTGTTTCGAAATGGGACTTTTAATGTGTCTGAAATTGATTCATCCGGGTGGTTGGTGTGGCAAACAAACTCAAATGCATGTCAATTGCGTTTTTATAATGTAACACCTGGTTTCACTCAGACTAGACCGGATCCACGTTATCCTCTTACACATTCGGTTACCACATACTCGGTGGGTAAATTATGCCAACAATGGTTGGAACATTCTACCCTATCATCAGTAAAGCAACATCTGTCGCTCTTGTCGAGTAACATTAATTTGGCTGATTTTCTCTTTGGACCCAGGGTTCCTAGAGCTAAAAGATTTATATATGCAGCTTACAATGAGATTTGGAAACTTTCGCAGATGGAAGCAGCCTTCCATCTACGTCAAATTGATCAGGCTAATTTAGAAAAGGTTCTAGCCGTGGTCGACAATGGCATCAATACGCTCTCATCACGCATTTATACATTGGATAACATTGTTTCTTCTGTTATTGATATTGTTCAGAATGATGTGTCTGTATTGTATCATGGTCAAAACCAATTACGATCTGTTATGCAGTTTGCATGGACGTTACAGACCCTTAAAATGGGAAAAGTCCCTTGGGATTATTTGAATGCTTCTGCTCTGTTTTTACCATTTAATTTGACTGATAAACAGCGTTTTATGTCAATGAAGGATGCTACTTACATACTATTGCATATTGAACAATTAGAGCCCTTGCCGTTCTCGGTAGCGGAAACGGACTCTGCTGTTTGGTTAATTCATGGGGTTATTTCTCTGCCTTTTTCGTTGTTTCAATTTAAATCATGCATGCAACATTTTCCGATTGGTCGCTTTGAACCCCTGGGCAGTGCATTTCTCCATGAATTATGGTCCCTGCCTTTCACTTACAGATGTCAACGGGAGGATAAGGAAGTTTTCCTAACAGGGGAGGACTGCGATTCCACAGTGGGACATTCCCTGGTTTGTAAACACGTTAGGTTGCACGGCGCTTGTAATGTGTCAGCGCCTAATCTTGCTTGTTTTCTGAAAGGAACTCCAGTACCATCAATAGTTCACGCTTTTACTTTGCTTACCAACGGCAGTTATCTTATTTTGAACAACCAAGACTGCTGTGGTTTACGGGCAGGAATTCCCTAATTAGTAACGGTCTCACAACGAGTTACTTGTTGTAGCAATGTGCTTTTTCCACCCCCGCATGGGAGTGTAGATTGTTCCATTTGGCCTTCCATTCCGACTTTGAAAACAGATTTCAACAAATTAAGAAGGCTCAAAGCGCTACTATTCCAACAAGAGGTGGCTCTCACTTCGGCTCGAGAGACCTTCGAGTTACAGGTGGCTAGAACATCTAGCTAAATTCAGTCGCTGCTGCATACCAACCTCCCACTTCATTTTAGGGAGCTTATACATCAAATATTTAAAGCATCTGACACTACAGGCCTTGCACATTTTTTTAAACAAGTGGGAGCAGGCCTTGTGACTTCTTTTTAGATGATATTTGGAGTAATACCGGCTTTTATTAATTCTATTTTTTCCAGCGTCTTCGGCGGATTCCCTTTATTACTGGGGTTTGCTGGTGGAGTCCTGCTTCTTCTGTTCCTGCTGCGCAATGGCTGCTCATCTTGTGGTACTGCACAGACCAGGCCAATTGCAACTGTACCTTGATAGGATGCAACAGGTTTTTGGATGCTTGCCACTAGCAACGCTTAGCGTGAGTTATGGATTGACTTTTCGCTTTGCCTACTCTACTTGCGTGCAACCAGTTTTTTACTTTCGACGGTGCCCCTTCTATTGGGCTATGGATTTATGCCTCTCCAATACGTCATGTCCAGTCCCGGATTTTATCCAGTTAATGGGTCCCTTAGAGGCCCATGACCAGGCTTGTTCTGGGGATGGCCGTATGGCGTGTGCGGCTGAATGGGATATCTGTGCAGCTGCGCAGAACCTCCTGCATCGGAGTTTCATCGAATATCACGCAAGTTGCCCGATTATGCTTCTGGAAGCATCAGATTTCGAGGAGCACGTTTGTTCCTTCGACCTACTTGAATGGATGGCATCCCTGTTCTCCATAAATGATAGGGATGACCTTTTGGAGGGAATTGCATTCTTAAGTTCACGTACTTTGATGGATTAACAACCTCCTTCATAATATCGTTTTCCTGGAGCCGAAAACATCCAGGCTTTAAGGTATGGGGTCTGCTGCCAAAGCCCAGAGATCTTCCTTTATATAAATAAACTTCTTCCAGTCAAGGGGAGGGTGGTTGGGCCTTATAGTCCTTTTTCCACTGTCTTTACAAAATGACTTCCCTTTTGTACTCTATGGAATTGTAACAATGCTAATTGTATTGAGTTTATGCATTCTGCTGCTGGTAGTGGCTCGTATACTGTATTGAAGAGCACGATAGTTAAAATAAACATTTTGAACTATTACAGTGACTCTGCCTAATCTTGTTGTGGACAAGTACGAGTGAGCGAACGAAAGAGTATGTCTTGCTACCGTGATTCCTGAGAGAGTCGGGAGTGTTGTGTTCTGGGTTGTCTAATCATTTGTAGCTCTGTGATTTTTGGAGGAGAACGAATGAGACACTATAGCTAGTCGGTTTTGGGATTTTGGGCACTAAGGTGGTAGGTTGGTACACCCCTATACACCGAGGTCCTGGTTTCCTGGGCATAGTTCTGTGCAGGTGCAGAATCCACTCAACAAACCAAAGCCAGCAACTGATGAAACTTTAACCCTCTCTGGCCAACCAAGTAATCTCCACATTTGGCAAACCCAGGTCCCTGTCAATACCTCTGTTTTCTGCTGCCTCTTTAGCCCAATAAACATAGATGTGGCCCACAATCCACAAGCATTTTGAAGTGAAGGTGCAATAGCGGCCAGGAGTAGGAAAGCTGAATAAGGTAGTTTTCCAAATGAAAAGCAGTTAAAATGGATGTGTTTTTTTATTTAAAAAAAAAAAAAAAAAGATATATTCCATTGGATGCTGTCAGCATGAAAGTGAATAAAATTAGGTAGTGTGTTGGATGCCTCAGCAAGAAGTCCTATTATTGGCTGTAGTTTGAAAAAGAAATGTAATACAGACACGGATATTCTTTTGAATCTGTGGTGTAAACCACACCTGCTGTATCTCATTTGAAAGTAGCATGTTCTTTTCTAGAATGTGCTGTGAACTTGAGACCTACTGGTTCCACTGGGTTGCTAAGTACACTGATCTAAGAGTCTATTGGGGGAGGGGTGTTTTAGAGACAGAAATTTTTTTAAAAGTTGAGAAGTTATGCCACAATTTAAGTAATCAGTAACAGACCACAGGAGGTAGCCCATAAACCCTAAAGAGACCAGGGCAATAATCAGTAACAAACAACAATGTCTCACGGGTATTATTCAAAGGTCAAATACATATATATATATATTCACTGAGAAAACCATAGGTTTCAGGCACGTTATAGTTAGAAATTAGCATTTAAAAAACCTTAGAAATTCACTGAAAAAACCATAGATTTCAGGGACGTTATAGTTAGTTGGACATTTCACTCGTACAAAACCATAGAAATTCCCCCGTTATAGTAGCTAACTATAACTCACGCCCCCGCAATGCACTGCTGATGACGTCACATATTACATCATTCATGACATGGTCAGTGACATCACTGATGACATCACTGATGACATCTCAAATGACATCACTGATGACATCACTGATGACATCATCCAGTGACTGTGTGTTTCTCTAAAGTTTAAATATGTTTTATATATATGCCATGGTGTATTGAAGAATGAGTGGGTGTATAAGTGTCTGGATGGAGGATTTAGTAGGTGTGTGACTGACTGTTTAAGTGAGTGATTACATGTGTCTTACTGAATGCACGGGTTAGTGACTGATACAGACATTCACACAGTTTAGTTTGTCAGTTGGTGTGTAAGCGGTTGCATGGGTTGGTGAGTAGCTAAATGAGGATCTATATGGGTTATTGATTGGTTGTCTGAGTATATGTATGGGTGCCTGGGTGTGTGTGTGGGTGCATGGGAGGTGTGTGAGTCTGTGCATAGATGTTTGAGTGGTTGATTCACTGTGTGTACGGGTTCAAGAGTGCATATGGAAACAGCTGTATGAGTGTTAGTGTGTGTATGGTGTGTTGGTGAGAGAATGGATGTCTCAATGTTACATGTCCAAGTAACTACATATATAAAAGGCAGTGTATGTGAAAGTTGAAGTATATATATGACTATACATGAGAGTCAGTGATTGTGAGAGTGGCTGCATGGATGAGTGTGTACTTGTATCAGTGATTGTAGAAAAGAGTAAGTATGCATTTGTTTCTGTTTGAATAACTGATGTGGTGTGTGTATAACTGTATAGGTCAGAAAATGGAAGTGTGATTGATTCTTTGCATGACTGACTAGGTGTGTGAGTAACTCTGGCTGAGTGGTGGTGTGTGAGTGTCTGTATAGATGTATGAGTGCTTATAGTGCTGTATAGTGTTGTATTGATGAGTGACTACATCTATGAGTGATTCTATGGGTGAATGAGTGGATGTGTATGTAGACTTAGGAATCAGTGAGTGTGTATGTAGTAACTGGTACAGTGGGTGTATCAAAGGTTATATTACAGTGTGAGGAGGTGGATCAGATTTTCACGTGGATGATGTCATCAGTGATGTCATCAGTGATGTCATTTGAGATGTCATCAGTGATGTCACTGACCATGTCATGAATGATGTAATATGTGACGTCATCAGCAGTGCATTGCGGGGGCACGAGTTATAGTTAGCTGAACTAACTATAACGGGGAATTTCTATGGTTTTGTACGAGTGAAATGTCCAACTAACTATAACGTCCCTGTAACCTATGGTTTTTTCAGTGAATTTCTAAGGTTTTCTAAATGCTCATTTCTAACTATAACGTGCCTGAAACCTATGGTTTTTTCAGTAAATTTCAATGGTTTTTTAAATGCTAATTTCTAACTATAACGTGCCTGAAACCTATGGTTTTTTCAGTGAATTTCAATGGTTTTTTAAATGCTAATTTCTAACTATGCCTACAAAGTTAGGACATGTGAATAAAGAGGAAGAAAAGCGCAGCAAGAAGCAAGACAAATGCAGAAAGAGGCAGCAGAAGTCCAGAAAGACGAAGAAAAGTGCAGGAAGAAGCAAGAGATGTGCAAAAAGAACCAACAGAGGAGCAGAAAGTCCTCCTGTGCCCCCAACTTTTTAGTGACGGGTACTGGTGGTAACTGACTCTGACTAACCAGGACCGGAACCAGTGCTATGCTAAAAGGCACTTAGAATACAGTGAAAACACCTACATACACTAGGGAACACTATGCGTTGGGGTACCCCTGTAATGAGCATGACCTCCTCTGTATTTGCCATGAGTTAGTGCCTGGGTCATTGCATGAGTACATGGGTAGTGACTGGATGATTAGAGTGCTGCAAGGACAGTGCATGGTGATTTTATAACTGCTTGGGTTTTGGCGGAGTGATTGGATAAGTACATGATGCTGGATGGGTGATTGGAGGAGTGCATGGGTAGTGACAGAGGGATTTCTGGACTGCATGGGTACAACCTGGGTAATTGGAGGAGTGAATCAGTACTGTGTAGGTGGTTAGAGGTCTGCATGGGTAGTACACAGGGGATTGTAGCAGTGCATGTGTTAGTGCCTGGGTCACTCCATGAGAACATGCGTACTGACTGGAAGATTAGAGTACTGCAAGGAGAGTGCATGGTGAATTTATAAGTGCCTGGGTTTTGGCGGAGTGATTGGATAAGTACATGGTGCTCGCTGGGTGATTGGAGGAGTGCATGGGTAGTGACAGGGCAATGGCTGGACTGCATGGGTACTGCTCAGGGTATTGTAGCAGTGCATGAGTTATTGCAATGGTCATTGCATGAGTGCATGGGTAGTGACTGGATGATTAGAGTGCTGGAAGGAGAGTGCATGGTGAATTTATAAGTGCTTGGGTTTTGGTGGAGTGATTGCATAAGTACACACATGTCACACCAGGCCCCGCCCCCTCCCTTCACCACTGTGCAAACGCGCCCCCTGGCAGATTTAATTTGGGGAATTAATTCCCCTTGAATCCTGAGGGTCCCTGGGGGCCAACTTGCCCACCATGTACCTCCAGTAAGCGCCACAGAGCTGTGTTGCAGAGAGGTGGTCCGAGGCCACGACCCTTTTTACACCTCTCTGCAATGCAACTCTGTGGCACTTACTGGACGTACCTGGTGGGCTAGTTGGCCCCCAGGGACCCTCAGGATTCAATGGGACTTAATTCCCCAACTTAAAACGCGCCACAGGGCGCATTTGCACAGTGGTGCAGGGAGGGGGCGAGGCCTGATGTGACAAGTGTGCAAATGCGCCATGTGGCACATTTTTAGTAAGGGGATTAAGTCCCCTTGAATCCTGATGGTCCCTGGGGGCCAACTAGCCCACCAGGTACCTCCAGTATGCGCCAGGGAGCTGCGTTGCAGAGAGGTGTTCAGAGGCTACGCCCCTTTTTACACCTCTCTGCAACGCAGCTCTTTGGCGCTTACTGGATGTACCTGGTGGGCTAGTTGGCCCCCAGGGACCCTCAGGATTGAAGGGGACTTAATCCCCCAATTTGCAATGTGCCAGGGGGTGCATTTGCACACTTGGTATGTCAGGCCCCACCCCCTCCTTGCACCACTGTGCAAATGCGCCCCCTGGCGCGTTGTAAATTGGGGGATTAATTCCCCTTGAGTCCTGAGGGTCAATGGGGGTCAACTAGCCCACCAGGTACCTCCAGTATGCGTCAGGGCGCTGCGTTGCAGAGAGGTGTTCAGAGGCCACGCCCCTTTTACACCTCTCTGCAACGCAGCTCTGTGGCGCTTACTGGAGGTACCTGGTGGGCTAGTTGGCCTCAGGGACCCTCAGGACTCAAGGGAATTAATCCCCAATTTACAACGCGCCAGGGGCGCATTTGCACAGTGGTGCACGGAGGGGCGGGGCCTGACATACCAAGTGTGCAAATGCACCCCTGGCACATTGTAAATGGGGATTAAGTCCCTTCAATCCTGAGGGTCCCTGGGGGCCAACTAGCCCACCAGGTACCTCCAGAATGCGCCAGGGAGCTGCGTTGCAGAGAGGTGTTCAGAAGGCCACGCCCCTTTTTACACCTCTCTGCAACGCAGCTCTTTGGTGCTTACTGGAGGTACCTGGTGGGCTAGTTGGACCCCAGGGACCCTCAGGATTCAAGGGGAGTTAATAACCCAACTTACAACGCACCAGAGGGCCTGTTTGCACAGTGGTGAAGGGAGGGGGTGGGACCTGATGTGACAAGTGTGCAAACGCGCCCTGTGGCGCGTTTTAAGTTGGGGGATTAAGTCTATTTTGACTTCTTTTCTATGGAACGCTAAAAAATCAAGAATGGCAATACAGAAATTAACAAGACCAAAATCTGAAGGTGGTTCCACTTCCCTCATTTCTCTAATTATCACAAGGCCTTTCAGCTACGACAATTATCGAACTGGATTGCTAATCAATCTGGGGATAAACCTCTCTGGGTGGATCTTGAGACCTCATTTTTAGCTCACTTTTCATTTCAGGAATATCTCTCCTTTACTCGCAAACCACAAAAGCTCTCTACCCCCATAATCAAGCATTCTTGTAGATTACTGTCCACTGCACCCCACTTAATGGTACATAATCTAGGCACTTTTCTCAACTCCTCAATTTGGCACAATAAACAAATCCTTCTCAATAGGAAACCTATATATTGGAAGGTTTGGAGAAACAAAGGCCTACTCTGGGTTCATCAAGTTTTTGATCAGGGCACACCCATTCAATTTACGCAATTACAAACTCTTTATCATTTGCCTTCTTCTTTTAAACTCAAATTTTCGACTTTGCAGAACGCAATACTTGATACTTACGCTAAACTCAAATCTTCACCTTCCTCACACTCCCACCCCCTTTTCCCATGGCATAACCTTTTGCACATAAGCCCCAAAGTGTCCACCATTTATTCCCGTTTAATGATACCTCCTGAGATACGCGTCAAAACCAAAGTGGAATTCTCATGGGAAGCCGATTTGGGAATGGATTGGCCTATCTCTTTTTAGAACAGAATCTGGACGAAACTTAGGAAATCATCCAGAGCGGCCAGCACAACACAAACCCTCTTCTTTATAAACAATAGATTGTTTCTTATCCCCACGCACTTACATAAAATACACAGCACAAATCTCAACACTTGCTGGACATGTTCCCAGGTCGACGCCGATCTCCATCATATGCTGTTCACATGTCCACATGTTCTTATATTTTGGAAACAGGTCTGGCACCAAATCAACACTATATTTCACACCACAATTCCCCTCTCCCCCACAAACATTTTTCTGGGTAGTTTAACATTGGATTGGAAAACAAGTCAATCCCAGCTACCACTTATTGATTTGTTAATAGCTGTAGCTTTTCAGCAAATATCAAAAAACTGGAAAGATTCCTCTAAATTATCCTATTTAGCTTGGTGGTATGCTGTATGTCACAATCATCGCCTTGATACAGCACTCGTTCATCCTATCTCCCTTGCTACTAAACGTTCTCACCTTTGGGGCCCTCTCACACAATTTCTAGACGATACCGTGAAGAAAACTTCTTTACCTGCTCCCTCACAACACGAAGTTATCAAGCCTCCTTGACTTCCGATTGATTGTCTATAATTATGCTTGATTTATCATTTTCTATAATAACTTTTAAAATTGTGTATTTTTGACATATATTGTTATTTACGATTTCTGTGAACCTTTGACTGTATTCATATCTCTTATATATTATCCTTTTACCATTTTAGTGGATATTATATATTATTATTACTCTTTATTGTACTTTTATGTATTTATGTATTAACAAACAACTGCATATATGAAGTATTGTTCTTTTTATGATCATATTAATTCTCTTTTCAATAAACCTTTTCTTGAACTTAAAAAGTTGGGGGATTAAGTCCCCTTGAATCCCGAGGGTCCCTGGGGGACAACTAGCCCAACAGGTACCTCCAGTAAGAGCCACAGAGCTGTGTAGCAGAGAGGTGTAAAAAGGGGCGTGGCCTCGGACCACCTTTCTGCAACGCAGCCCTGTGGCGCTTACTGGAGGTACCTGGTGGCCTAGTTGGCCCCTAGGGACCCTCAGGATTGACGGGGAATTAATCCCCCAACTTAAAACGCGCCACAGGGCCTGTTTGCACACATGTCACATCAGGCCTCGCCCCCTCCCTTCACCACTGTGCAAACGTGCCCCGTGGCATGTTTTAACTTGGGGGATTAAGTCCCCTTCAATACTGAGGGTCCCTGGGGTCCAACTAGCCCACCAGGTACCTCCAGTAAGCGCCACACAGCTGCATTGCAGAGAGGTGTAAAAAGGGGCATGGCCTCGGACCACCTCTCTGCAACGCAGCCCTGTGGCGCTTACTGGCGGTACCTGGTGGGCTAGTTGGCCCCCAGGGACCCTCAGGATTGAAGGGGAATTAATTCCCCAACTTAAAACACGCCACAGGGCCTGTTTGCACACATGTCACATCAGGCCCCGCCCCCTCCCTTCACCACTGTGCAAACGTGCCACGCGGCGCGTTTTAAGTTGGGGGATTAAGTCCCCTTCAATCCTGAGGGTCCCTGGGGTCCAACTAGCCCACCAGGTACCTCCAGTAAGCGCCACAGAGCTGCGTTGCAGAGAGGTGTAAAAAGGGGCGTGGCCTCAGACGACCTCTCTGCAACGCAGCCCTGTGGCGCTAACTGGAGGTACCTGGTGGGCTAGTTGGCCCCAGGGACCCTCAGGATTGTAGGGGAATTAATTCCTCAACTTAAAACGTGCCACAGGGCGCGTTTGCATAGTGTTGCTGGGAGGGGCGGGGCCTCAGGCGCGATGCCGGCTTTTTTTTAAATTTTGTTTTTTAGAAGGGGGACTGTGTGGCCCCCCTTCCTTTCCTATTTTTTGGGCCCTGGGGACCCCATCCCCCAGGGCCTGACCCCTAATTTGTTAATTTAATATTTTTTTAAACGGAAGGGGGCCGCGGGGCCCCCCTCCTGAGGCCATTTTCGGCCCCGGGGACCCCATCCCCCGGGGCATGGCCACTATATATATCTTTTTAAATATATTTTCAAAGGAGGGGGGCTGCGTGGCCCCCCTCCTGAGGCTTCTGTTAGCCCCGGGGACCCCATCCCCCGGGGCTCTGCCTTGTTTTATTTTTTAGTTTACTGGGGAGGGGGGCCACGTGGCCCCCCTCCCGGGCCACTTCTGGCCCCGGGGACCCCATCCCCTGGGGCCGGCCCTCTCCTTTGGGGACCGTGGGGGGAGCCCCAATGCCCCCACAGTCCCTGCCGGCTCCCCGCCTCCTGCGGGAGCCGGCATTGCTTTTCCACATGGGGAGCTGCTAACATGCAGCTCCCCGTGTGGAAAAGCAATCTGCTTTGCTTCATTGAAGCGAGAGCAGGTTTCTCTGCTCTCGCTTCAATGAAGCAAAGCAGAGATTGCTATGGTAGGGCGGGAGCCGTGCTTCCGCCCTACCATAGCAAACAGCAGTGTCCCGGGGTGGGCACCCCAGGACACTGCAGGAGCCGGGCCTGGGGGGTGGCGGTCCCCAGGGCCATCACGGTCTCCAGGAGGGGGGCCACGCAGCCCCCCTCCCTTCAATTACAAAGGGGACCACCACCTCCCCGGGGCTCAGGGGTCCGTAACGGACCCCAAATTTGCATTTTAGTGCCCCGGGGAGGTGGCAGTCCCCGGGGTGTGTGGGGGGGCTTGAGCCCCCCACACAGGTTTATTTTTTTTTTAAATAACAAGCCCCGGGGGGTGGCGGTCCCCGGGGCTGCGGGAGGGCCGTGTGCCCCCGCAAATAATTAATGAAAGCCCTGTGGGGTGGTGGTCCCCGGGGCTTGGGGGGGCCTTGGAGGCCCCCCACACATTTACAAATTAGCCCCGGGGTGGCGGTCCCCAGGGCTGCGGGGGGGCTGCGTGCCCCCCGCAACTCATAAATCAAGCCCCGGGGAGGTGGCGGTCCCCAGGGCAGTGTGGGAGGGATTGGGGCCCCCCACACATTTTTTCAGTGCCCCCGGGACCTGGCCCACCCAGGTGCTTCAATACAACGAAGCGCGGGAGCCCGCGCTTCGTTTTTTAAAAATGTTCTCGCCCGGATTCGCGCACCCAGCGCAAATTCGGCCGATTCTTTTTAAAAAAAATGCTTTTTTGGGCCCTGGGGGCCTTGTGGGACCCCCTGAGCAGGCCTAGTGGGTCAGGGTGTTTCTACCCTGCCCCCTTTTCTTGTTTTTCGTGATTGTTTTTCCCTTTTCTTGTGACTCGGTTCTACCGAGTCACAAGATGGCTGCCAACACTTCCTGGTTTGGAGTGTTGACAGCCAATTAGAATAAAGCTCGTGGTCGGGAGGGTCCGCGGATCCACTGCGCCTCTAGATATCGAAACTTTTATTTTTTGATTTTCTCAGCAACTACTGAACGGATTTACACCATTTAAAAAAAAGGTCTCTTTCTGAACCAAGGGCTACCTTTTTGCCAAATTTGGTGTAATTCCGTTCAGCAGTTCGAGCTGTAGCTGTGTCTAAAGTTTCCTATGGGAAATTGATTTTCCGACCTCTTTTTTTTAAAATTTCTCAGGAACTACTGAACGGATTTACACCATTT
Source organism: Calotriton arnoldi (assembly GCA_963921515.1). Taxonomy (NCBI): domain Eukaryota; kingdom Metazoa; phylum Chordata; class Amphibia; order Caudata; family Salamandridae; genus Calotriton; species Calotriton arnoldi. The sequence continues at coordinate 15,284 of CAWUFW010014207.1, read as the reverse complement.
AACAAAAAGGTCTCTTTCTGAACCAAGGGCTACCTTTTTGCCAAATTTGGTGTAATTCCGTTCAGCAGTTCGAGCTGTAGCCGTGTCTAAAGTTTCCTATGGAAAATAACATCGAGAAAACACGTTTTGGGACCCCCCTTTTTTCTCGGCCCCCACTTGACGAATCACCCCGAAACTTTCAAGACAGGAGCTGACCGGAGCGCCACACGAGTTTTGAAAATTTCACAAAGATTCGTCATCCGGCGCCAAAGTTATTGGGAAAACAAAAAACGCTTTTCCTATGGATACTAGGTCCTAACTATAACTACCTACTGGCGACCGCCAGTAGGTAAAATTTGGCGACACAGTTAATTGCAGCAGATTAAATCCATAGGGGAAAAAAACCAGGGAAACATTTCCATGTAAATGTAAAGTATATTTCAAATGACAGACATGTTGGACATATTAAACTTCATATGTTCAAGCACATGGGTCAGTAGCACTGCGTTACATTAAATGACATGTAACCAACAAAATACTGTGCACAAGTGCTCGTGAAGTATAGTGACGGCGCAAATGACACGCGACGTGGTATGGACAGCGAGAGTGGTGGGCGCAACAACCGACAAGTGAGTTAAAAACCACGATTTACATATTTAGGATACCATGACAATTAATGATATGAGAATACAATTTTCAAATGAGTAGGGTATCCATGAATGGGGGCGCCAAGAGTTCCACTGTGGAAGTCGACAGCGTTTCGGCCTGCAGAAGTCTTAGGCTAGCATCAGGACCAGGTTACGTTTGATTAAATTGCAGTGCTGGGAATAAAAGAATATATATAGAGAGAGATTCCTGTGTAATCAGTGGACCAAGAAGGACAGAAAGATCAAAGTGATAGTATAAGGATGGAAATGGAGCCACAATAGGGTCAAGGAGTACGCTGCTGAAATTACCGCGTGTCTAGGCTCGTGAAGAGAAAAATGGGTGGGAGAAGCGCTTTAAATTGATGTGGAGGTAAACTCACTTGAGAAAAATCCAAGAAGTAAAAAGTCGTCCCAGGACTATGTATTCCCAGAAATGGGATGATGAAATTGCTATTGAAGAGCTGCAATGGATGGATACCTGTGGATAAGAGACGGGATGCTCAGAGGGGCCAGTATAGGGTCCAGGTATTAGTGCGAAGAACCAGCCAAGCGGGGGCTTGATCAAGAGGCATCAACCTGTGGGCTGGAATGTACAGGGGGTACAGGCCCGTGCAAGGTAGGTGTGGGGAGAGTGTTGCCGTTCGGGAGATTGGAGCTAAGGTAGAAAAGGGGGGGAAAGGGGAAATTTAAGTAATGGCAAACTTTAATTTCCAACTCAGCACTATATAATAAACTGTTATGTTGTATGTAAATTTAAAAAAACTGAAGTTAAATATTGGTTTGGACTCCTGTTTTTTTCACGATTACTCCTCGATGATCGCGAAAACATCACAAACATGTTGAGACCGGAACCTCGTTTTGAAAGAGAGGGAAAGGGTTAACAGATGCTAACCATTCACAAGTGGAGATGCTGTAGTCTAAAATGAAAGACATGATTTCATTTGCTACCTTTCTCTTGATCATAGAGTGGCAAGTTGAAGAGGTTACTATTTTAGAGTTGCTTTCTATAAGAGTGGTGTACTATTCTTGTGCTTAGTTTTTTCAGATCTTAACAGTGTCAAAACTATCCAGAAAGTGCTAAAACAACAATATAATCTACGAACTCAATTCACTGGTATGTATATAACTTTTTAATTATTCAAGAAATGTACATTAGAAATGAAGATGTATATGGGAGTTTAATTAAAAGAGTATCACAGTGATGTGAAAAAAATATATCAGATGAACTGTATCTGGCAGCAGGTATGTGTTTAAGAAGTTAGTACTGTTGAAAATTACCATGAGCAATGCCTTTAAAAATGACAATGTTTTTAAATCTAAGCATTATGTCCAGAATAGATACATCTATATTATTTGCATTCTGGGAGTTGTGGTAGTTTTAGTCACATTATTAAACAGGAGTAGTGTAGTCGGAAATAAAAGATAAGAAAATGTGCTGCATCTGTATATGAATTATAAAGTAGTAACACTTGTTAGGTATGTATTTGGAAGTGTTTGTCAATGTGGTTTTTAACATATATGACCGGTTTGCATATACTTAGATGGTGAGATATGGTTTTTGTGGTTGCAGATAGTTATATGTGCGATGAGACTCTTGAATTCACTTAAAGATGCAGGGAACTATATATTTTGGGAAAGATGGCCTGAAGGTATATATCTATTATGAAATCACATATATGCTTGCATGGTGATCTATGTTCTTTAAGGCTGTGGAACATTTCATGTATATCGTGAGGGTGGTGTATTTCTTTAAACATGCTATGTCTAAAATTGAGGTGGGTTAATAGAATGTCTCTTGAGAGTTCTTGTGCTAGCTTCACTTGGCGTGTAATGTTTCTTTGAGAAATGCTGAATATATGTTTTAAAGACACAAGAAATATTTGTGAAATCATGTAGGTATGCCATTAAGAAAAGGTTTTTGTGCTTTGAAAAAGTGAGAATTGTTGTTTTCAGTATTAGAAACTTACTGATGCATGTGCACGCTAAGTAACAGAGCAATGTATGCTCTTAGAGAGCCATGTAACCAATTATATATCAAGTGTGATATCTAGACTTATCCAATCACCCGGGGACTACACATGCACTCTTCCGATCATGCAGGCACTAATTATGTACCCATTGAACTATGCAGGCAACAACCATGCATTCATCCGATAGTAGCAATATAGCCATGCGAAGACACAGGCACTACCTATGCAGAAAAAGGACAACCGATGTAGTTCCTACATACTCAGGGAATCATGCAGGCACTACCTATATTCTGAGGGAATTACCTAGGCACCATCGATGCACTCATCCAATCATCCAGGGAGTTTTGTTGTACTCAACCACAAAAATATGTATTTACAAGTTTTAGTGAGGAATATGTACTCTTTTAGAACCATCTGGTGAATTATATATGTAGCGTGTCACACACTGTTTGCATGTACTCGGGAGAATTAGAGAGTTATACGCTGTGATACAGATTAATGTGCAGATTTTTATAAGCAGTGTTTCTCAAAATATAAATCTGACACATCTAAGTAGAAAAATACTGAACCACTAAATCTACCAGTGAGACAGTGGCAGAGAGGAACAGAAATAGCTCTTATGTTGTGTTTTCGGATTTACAGTATTGAGACACTGGATGTACTTTACACTTTGGTTGATGTTTATTTTAAAATTCACTACAAAAGAGATAAAGTGGTCTTTTACCATGTATAAGTGAGAACTGAGATATGGTGCAGCTGTGCTATAAGAGAGGGTGATATAATATTAAAAGGTAACTAATAAATTAAGTTTTGTGTTTTGGTTTGGGTTTGGTACATTGAAGTTAGTGCTTGTAGTTATGTAGCTAGGTATGTGTCTGTAGATTTAAAATTGCAACATAACATAAAAACTGTTTTTGTATTATGTGTGAGCCAGTAGTAAAGTAGTTGGTACATTGGCTAAAATAAAAATTCAACTATACTTTTTTAACAGCACAATATCTGCATAACTACAGACAGAATGCCTACAAAGGCTTGGAGGAAAAAGGAACAAAAGCAACTACAGTATCTATGCAGCACTGAGACACAAAAGTGGCAAAATGAAGAAAAAGTGGTGAATAAAAAAAGAGCTACTGGTAAGAGGACAAAGTCATTTCTTAAAAATATAGCTGGACATTTCCAAAGATTACAAAATAATGAAAATAAAATTCAGAGATAGAAGCAGTTCAAGGAAATCAGAGCCAGGATGTTTCACAGTAGAGTAGTTATAAATCTACTGAGAACTATAAAAAAGTATAGAAAAAGGAAAGAGGCAGTGAAACAGAAAAAAACTAATTGAGAGAGTAGTTGATTATGCCTTTGCTTTGAAGGTGAAGATTTTCATTTTGATTATAAATAGAATGACGACTCTTGACAAAATGTTGTGGTGCATGAGGAGACAAAACCAGAAAAAAAGATTAGTGAATAGAAGTAACTTTTGTACAGTTTTTAGTGGAGAATGCTTCTAGTACAGAGTCTTTCTTTAATTAATAAAGAAAGCTATGTCCAGGATAATAGATTAGTTCATGCTATTGATTACAGGTGACAATGTTATGAAATGAAGAATGGCAGTCCTATAGCGAAAGAGGTGATGGTACCTACAAATGTAGAACAAGTTATTGGAGAACAGGTACAAGGAAGGCGGGGTCTGGTGCCTGAATAGAAATGGAATTGTAGTAGTGTTTGTAGTATTCCACAGCAATCCATTGATATATTAAGGACATTTCTATATATCTTTCCAAGGCGAAGTTTAAAACAGAAAATAAGTACTTTACACAGATTGGATCCTTGCAAGATTAGAAAGCATACAAATTTGCAGGGACACTCACAAGCTTGTGAAAACTCCTGCTTTATGTTTAGTAGAAATTAATAGAGTACTTTTGCATGGTACTGTGGCAGACGTAGAAAATGTTTCTGGGGATGTGCAGTTTTGTTTCTTTGGTCCTGACCAGGATTCTAGGGAAAATGAAGAGTTGTTAAGAAGAGGAGTTTCAGAACAGGACACATATATTACAGTTGATAGTTTTGAAGAAAAGATTACAAAATTTAACACAGTGTGGTCTAAAAAAACAGAGTATGTTTGTATAAATTGTCGATGCATTCACTAGAAGATTTAAACACAGACTGTTGACTTATATTTAAAAAGTGAAAAAGTAAATAATGATAACTGGCAAAAGTGAGCTGTGTATTTATTTGTAGAGAAATGCTTTGACTTGTCCCTATGGCAATTTATATGTAAGTAGTGTTACAATAATTTTGAAGATAATAAAATAAACAACACACAGATATTAGAAACCCACTTTGTAAGATAATCAAATGTCTGCTAACATAGAAAAACTAGGGCCAAAAATAAAACAAAAACATCAACATTTATGATTCTTTGCAGCTTTGCGAAGGGCCATTATGGACTGCTCTCCAGTACTCACTACAACTCCACAATCCATGCAGTATGATGTCATCCGGGAAAACTGTGGAGCCAAAGTTGAGATTGGACCGCTGAAGGGACTCTCTGCCCCAGTGTTGTTGTGGCTGCTATTGAATTTGAGGGTCCTTCAGCCTTGCGTTGCTTTCTTGCTGCTTGTACACTATTGCTTTGATATGTTTTTTGATGGTAAAGCATGGACGTAGTCCTGCAAGAATATTTTTTATTTGGGCCCCTAGACAATTTCTTGTGATATATTGTGCATTGCGCAAATCTGCTCACTATGAACTCCTCTTAAAGAATGTTCAAAAAAGACAAATGGGTGTGTTCTTGTTATTGTTTTAGTTGAAAAGTCTATTATCCAGTGACATTCCTGTATTTTCCTGCGACATGATTTTCTGTTTTGTTTTTGAATTTTTTCTTTTTTTTTGTGGTTTTGTAAACTTGTAAATTTATTTTGTTCTTTTTTAATGCTAACAAAAATGGCAACTGGGACAGGAGGAATTCGAAAAATGTGCACTGACAAATGCACAAAAAATATGAAAGGGGAAAAAGATAGCATGTATGATTTTTGCAGCATTGTGAATAGCTGTAGCACACTGCTCCCCAGCAGTTATAACAACACTACAGTCCATGTAATGCGTGGCGATTCTTGAAAACTCTGGAGCCATATTTGTTGTAATGGTCTGCACCTCTAAAGGGACTTTCTGGCCGGGAATTGTTGTTGCTGCCACTGATGTTGATGATCCTCCAGCTTCCCTCTGCTTAATTGTCAGTTGGAGATGTTTTCTATGTTATTTTTTAAGATGATAGAACATGGACATCATCTCACTTGAATATTTCTGTGTTCATCCCTCTAGAGAGAGTATTTTACCGATTGCATTGCACTAGTTTTGCAGCGGTTTTTGATTCCCCAAGAGTATGGGTAACAATGGGTAGTTTGATGGGTGTTTGGTAGTTATGTTCTAGTCGTGAGTTCAGATGTTGAAAGTTATTATTTGAAATTGTTGTTTTTGTCAAATGTGTCGTTAAAATAAAGTTAAACCATTATGTTACTAAAGAGCTAGATTCAAACTTTGTGTAAAATATGTTTATATATCTGTTTTACACTTTGTCATTTGTATTCGTGACTACTGATGTCATTGCGACCTTCGGTGTTGCTGTGAAAAACGGAAATTCACTTTTGATGTAGTTATTTCGACAAATTAATACAAAGGGGAAAGTTAAAATTAGTATGTAACTAAATAGCTATACTGAAACTTTATGTAAATTTGTCTATATATGTGTTTTACACTTTGTCAATAACACCAGGTTTTCTTAATGTGTCCTTGGCAATTGCAGTCATAGAATCACACATGCACTACCTGTGCAATCATCAAGGACGTCATTTCTCAACCACTCTGCAAATGTGCCTCCAGGCACACTACTAGTTGGGGGATGAAGTACCCTTGGCTATTGAGGGTCATTGGGGGCCAACTACCCCACCTGTTACCTCCAGCAAGTCCCACACAGTGAGTTTGCCAAGAGGTCTTCGGAGGCCACGACCCCTTTCTCCACCACTCTGCAAAGGCATCTCCAGGCACACTACTGGTTGGGGAATGAAGTTCTCTTGGATGCTAAGGGAGCTTGGGGACCAAGAAGCCCTCCTGGTACTTTCTGTAAGTCCTACACAGTGGGATTCCTGAGAGCTGGTCAGAGGCCCACCTCCTTTCCCCACCACTCTGCATACACCATTGGTACTTAAAAAACCATAGAAATTCACTGAAAAAACCCAGGTTACAGGGCCGTTATAGCTAGGAAATATAATTTAAAAAACCTTAGAAATTCACTGAAAAAATCAAAGGTTACAGGGACATTTTAGTTAGGCTGACATTTCACTTAAACAAAACCAGAGAAATTCAGCAGTTATAGTTAGCCGAGATAACTATAACTTGCACCCCCGCAATGTACTGCTTATGACCTCGCATATTACATCACTCATGACATGGTAAGTGACATTTCTGATGACATCTCAAATGGCATCACTGATGATATCATCCACAGAATCTCTGACGCACCCACTCACACCCCCACATAACCTTTCATACTCCCACTCCAACTTTCACACTACCATTCTCATTCCCATTCCACACCCTTATGAGAACTTACACACTGATTTATAGATCAACACACACACCCACTCACTCACCCATACAGGCACTCACTCACTAATACAGCCACTGACATATCCGCTCATACAGTCACTCACACACACTGAGTCAGTCACCCATAGTCACACACCTATTGACCCATACAGTCAATCACACCGCCACTTACTCATCCATACAGTTACACACACACTCACTCACTCACTTACTAATACAGATACTAACACCTACTCACCCACCTATACAGTCACTGACACAAGCACACACTCACCTATTCAGCCACTCTCACATTCACTCACTCACCCATACAGTCACTCACATATCCCATCACTTACCTATGCTGCCTTTCACATACCGAGTTACTCACCTATATATCACTGACACATGTACTCACTCACTGACACAGCCATACACACACTCACCCACACAGCCGTACACACACTCAACCCATAGAGCCACTGATTTACCCACTCACTCATCCATACAGGCAGTCACACACACCCTCACTCACCCACACAGACACTCCTACACCCATATAGATACTCAAATAACCAATCACTCACCCATACAGAAACTCACGTACCCACTCACACAGCCACTTAGACACCAACTGACACACTGATATAGACATTCACGCAACCTAGTCACTCACCCATACATTCACTGGGACACCTAATCACTCACTTATACAGTCAGACACACACCCAATGAATCATCCATACAGGCACTCATACACACACTGATTCACCAATACACCTTGTTATATATATTTAACACTCACTCATAAACCTTTTAAAAACACTCACTCGTGTCCCTGTAACCTTTGTTTTTTTCAGTGAAAAAAAAATATATATATATATACACATACCAACAACATGATATTTTGCAATATATATATAGTAGGTGCTTTTTTTCAAATTTGGCCTGATTCACATTCAAAGTAGGAAGGTACATGTGTAAATAATGTCATGGTTAAATTATACTTAGGCATGTACATTGTTTTTTTCCGTTTGACAGCCACCTTTTTTCATTTTCTAGAAATGCCATGCTTACTTTATAATTCAGAAGAATATTTGACATGCCCTACTTTTTTGTAGTCCAAAGGAGCATAAGCGTATGCGATGCCTCCTTTATGCATGGGTAGTGATAGGAAACAGTAAAATTAAAGTAAATACAATCTGAAGACTGTTACATGTTTATTACTCACATCTAACTAAAAAACTAGACACAAATGAACAGGGTAATATTTAGTAGAAAGAAAGCATTGTTTGTTTTGCTTTAAAGAAATGATCTGCCAGTGCAGATGTTTAACTACAGAAGCAAAGAATGTAAAAGTAAACATCTGGTACAACAGAAGAAAAAAAACGGACTTTTATGGAGAACGCAATGTTCTTTCTGTCACAGACTCCTTCAGATTATTCCCACCATCTTAAAAATCAAAGTTCTCATTTGGAGGATAAAATTAGCACTTTCACTAAAAGGCTGACATTTTACATCTAAGGCCCTTCAAAAGACCCATCCAGTGCGGCCTATTTGAAAAGAAAGTGAAGACTTGACAAGCATCTTAATTAAAAAAGCCACAGTTCCAGCTTAGAAATCTTGAGGTGTGCCACAGCTGTGTCAACATTTTGGCAAACTACAGCTGATTGTGGTGAAAGCCGATTTACAAATGCTGGATTAAATCCACACATTGAGCAATGAAACACCCAGGAAGGAGGCTGCATCATACGAATGTGCTCTTTAGATATTAGAATGAAGAACTACAGTTAAACAGTCAGTGATAAAGCCAATCGGTCTAGCTTTTCTAGAAGTTTGAAGGTGTGAATGCGTGAAAGCTATTTTTTGGGAAAAATTTTGGACATGATTATTTTTTCATAAACACACAACATGAATTTGAAGTAGCAGAGAAAAACAACACACAAATTTCGAAGGGATGGGAATACGTTTTTGTGCGCATGTCCTTTTTATGTTTTTCGCCTCGCAGTAGAGTTTTGCAGAGGTACCATGCATAGGATAGTGATACTGTTTGAGAGTAATTTGTAGGCAAGCGAGAAGTTAACTGCATAAACCGAGCTGGTTCTTTTCCTGTGATCTCCTGTGGCTTGGGAAAAGAAGTGAGTATTTTGAGTGGTAGAGGGCATCGTTGAATGCGCACCTTAGGGTGAACTGAAACAAGTATTCCCTTATTTACTAGTACCAGCATAGTCATGTATACACTGGACACACCACTAGGCCTTAAGAAAGGCCAGCTGTTTTTTTCTGTTCAACATGGCGACAGCTGGGAAACAAAACTGCCCTGTACAAAAACAAAACCAGCCCCCTGAAAAGTGCGGAAGGCAAGTTTACTTTGTGCAAGGTTAGGTGTTGTGTTAAGACAGTGTAGACCACCACCATTACTAAACAAGTACTGGCAAAGCCAATACGTGTTGGTTTAATGTTCTAACGCATTCAGCCATGCAGGCAGTAAAGTTAGGTTGATGGAGGTTAAGGACCGAGAAAGTTACCTGAATACGATAAAAAGAACTCAAGATCGTGAACGAGTTTTACTATTTAAGCTTGTGATTGAATAGCAAAGGTCACCTTGCATTCTTAAATATTTAAGATAGTCTTCTCATCCACATAATTGAGACTGAAGGGCTCCATAAGCACCTCTAACCAACTTTCATGTCAAAGTGGAGTCAATTGCACCACATGGAGCTTAATTCTGGGGGTTATAGAATGTGAATTTTTAATCCAGTCCCCAGAATTTTTTGATCTTTCTAAATCTTTTTCTATGGTTCTTTTGAGGAAAGATCTCTGGGGGTCAATTAGAGCATGATAACATAGGAGAACTTCTGTAAATTAGCAGTTCACCTGCCCCATCAAGCTCACAATTATCCCCACTTCAGTTAGAAATAAAGAACTGCTGATTTATTGCCGACTGAATCTCTGCCAGTTTCACTTTATCACTTTCACCCACTAAAGACGTGACTGGCTGTAAACATAAGCTTTAACGTATAAACATTAAGAAAACAGTCCAGAATTGTATGGCATATTTCTTCTGAACACCTTCTTAAGGGGCTTGTGCAATTTGAAGATCATATTTCTTAGAACCAAGAAAAGAAACTAAGAATACCAAATAAACGTGATAAATTCTTCAGAGAGAACGAATGGTCAAGAAGACTTAATTCTAAAGGGTGTGATCAAACACTGGGACCATTGCCTATTGGCCATACGAACTCCTTTAGAACTTATTTCCATTGGACGATCTACTAAATCCATAAATTGGTTGATACATGATTATATTCATATATATTTTTTGATTGATCTCTGCATTAGGCAAAAAAATTAATTAGATACAATTATAACTTTGAGATTTTTTTCTCCCCTCAACTCCTTGCATCTGTATGCATAATGAATTATTGAAATGCTTATGATAGAGTAGGACTACTGCCACGGTGGATGTGAGCAACTGCAGAGCTAGAAAGATCTCTCTAATACTCGCTACTCACCCTACTTTCTTGATATGTGTTCATCATGAGCAATGGTTACTTTTTTAAGCTCCCTCTGGAAACGGGCCAACAGGCTTTTAGTTTTGTAAAATAAATATATTCATCAGTTACATATTCACACTTGTGAATAAATTAAAAAATGTTGCTATCCTTTCACCCGGGTAAAACGTTATGCAAGTCCCCCTGCGCCGTATTAATAAGAAGGATTCACTGAATTTCAACATACAAGTCAGAAATCAGGTGCTTTCAATAAATAATAGAAATCTATTATATTATTGTTGAAGTACGTTAGGATTTTTCATATATAGTAAATATTTATCTTTTCCTTGTATGCCCTTGTTTGAAGTAGCATTGGTAAGCAATTTAGGGCGACCAGTAGTTTTGCAAAAGATGAAGATTTTTTTAGAACCGACCTATGGACTAAAAGGTCAGTTCTTAAAAGTCTGAATCACAGTGGGTTGGCATCTAACTTACCTCATGAATATCAATGAGTTAGGGTGCAAATAACGACTCTATGATTGGAGGTCATCAATGACATGGTGGAATTCGGGTCAGCAGAGCACCATGTCTGTGATTGCTCTTTTGCTTTTTAAAAAAACAAATATATTTTTTTAATGTAGCCCATTTTCCTTAAAAAGAAAAGTGTATTTTTCTGTGGTTGTGTAAGAAGAGGCAGTGGCCCTCTGGGCCACCGCCTTTGCTTCACCAAACTTTCTTTTCACATTCAGAAAGGGGAAGGGGGTCCCAAGGTCACCCCTTCCCAATTGAGAATGGGTTACCACCTCTGTTGTGGGATTGTTAAATTATCAATGTTTGTGACTGGATTTCGGTCTCAAAATATAGATACCAATTTGCTATTGAGATGGGACACCTACAACACGCCTCTTTCGGATGCCAAATCGGTATCCATTCGGAATATAAAAGTTTTCTGACTTCAAAATTAGATTAGTAAATAAGAAAAAGCAATATAATGGTCTCAAACTCCCAGGGATTCATTTGTGAATAAGTACCATGCCGAAAGTTTTTCTTAGAAGCCCATGGCCTGAGCTGAAGAATGTCAGAATTGCGAATACTACGGCTGCTTAGTCTGGATTCACGTTTTGCCTCTTTCGTTTACCACCAGAAACTACCAGCCCCTTTATCTCACTCTTGCTGCTTCTTTTTCATCCCTGCGTTCTCCCTTTATTACTGTTTTTCTATCTCCTCTTCTCATTTAGTATTTTTCTCTCTTCTGCTCTGGGTCAAAGTTTGATTAGAAAATGTAAATGCTGGTCCCCAAAAATGAGTGTGGGAGTGCATCACCTGCAAGTGCCGGCTCAAATCAGGTACCAGAAATGGCAGATGAGAGCGTTTGCAACTCTTAAAATTCTTAGTACATCACTGGCCCTTGATGCCCAGTTTCACTAATATGAATGGATAAAAATATTTGTTTGAGCAAAATCTTTTCCTCTGTGCCTCACCCCAGTGATAAGGCCCTGCAAAGTGATCATAAAGAAAAAGATATTAACACTCATTTAAATATTGTATGCCAATAACATAGTTCATGTTTATGTCAGTGGTTGTGATCCTTACATGAATTAATGCAGAGGGCATAACTACTATTGTTCTTTAGTTTTTTTCTTTCAGTCTTTCTTTGGCTAATTAAGACATTTTCTCCTTGAGATATATATTAGTGCATTGAATAATGAAAATGTGCGGCATAAATATTTCCAGTTCCTAGTGTACCTTGTTTTTGTGGCAGTATATCATCCTCTATGAAAGCACACTTCATGCGCTACACAATAAAAAGAGAATGCTTAATGATACCATGACATATGGTGGTAGCACCCTAGTTCAGCAGTTCTTCACCTTTTGACCCTGTGGACCCCACTGAATCACTACTGAAAGCAGGAGACCATCCACCTAAGCATTTTCTATGATTTGAACTTAAAAAAATACACAAAAATATGGAAACAAGAGTATATCAGATATACACATTATGAAATATTTTGTTTAATTCAGAAAGAAAACTATTGCAAAAATCGAAATTTTAATTTTAATCGGAAGGTTGAAGTGCTTCAAAATGTAGTCTTATTTCTAAAAGACGAAGTGATAAGCTGGACTCCAGCATTTGATTTTTTCTTTTTTTATATGAATGCATCAGTGGCAGCTCGCATAGGGTGTGCTGCGGGGTGGTGAGGCGGGGCGGGAGAGGGGCAGGGTGGGGGGGTAGTAAACTCGGACATACGACGGAACGGAGGAACGGAATAATTATTTTCCTCCGTTCCATCGTATGTCCGAATTTACTGCCACCCCACCCTTCCCCTCCCCCGAACCACCGCGCCGCAGCACGCCCTATGCGAGCCGCCACTGGAATGCATGCTCTCTTTTTGTTGGTGTTTATCACTGCTTCAATTGGGGCCACCGATCGACCATACTAGATTCCTTTTGTTGCACTTACACTGCACCCACAAATGAACATAAGGATACCAACTTAATTTTTAGCCTCCAATTTAAAATTACTCCACACAGAGGGGCCGATTCCGATTCGGGCCGGAAAAAATACCGACCGACTCGGAGCCGGAATAAATTCCGACCGACACGTACAGGTGCAGCCCGACCCGCAAAGTACGATGAAAAGCGTGCTAAATCCGACCGACTCGTACGGAACACAAGCAGAACGACCGAGCCGTGCGGAAAACAGCCATCCGGCCAGAAAACCACGCGAATCGAACCGACCGACACGCACCAGGAAGAATCCCAAACGAAACGTACCCGCGAACTCCGACCCGCCAAGTACGATGCAACGCGTGGAAAACACGACCGAGTCGCACGGAGCCCAAGCCGCACGACCGACACGCATTCAAAACAGCGAGCCGAAGCAACCCAAAACCCCGCGACCGACGCGTACGCAGCACAGAAAACAGCACAAACACAGCGTGAACGAATCGGAGAGGCTCGCACGAGACAACTGGAGGGTCCGACTCGGTCAGAAGAACGTCTCCTACACGCAGAAAAAGAACCAAGGAAAAAAACACAAAAAAAGGCCAAACAAGCAATCACAAAGCAAATAAATACTGGGTGGGGAAACAGGGAACAAAGACACACCCACAACTCCACCCATATAAAGGACACAAATCCCTACCATGATCCTTTGCAAATTCAAATTACCTGCCAGCACTCAACAGACAGCAACCACACACCCACAGCTCATCCATCACACAAGCCACACACCATCAGCACCTCAACAAATAGCACCCTCACATACACCCAGCAAAACACACACTCACACATCCTCACTTGCACACCAACACACACATCACTCACCACCACCACCCATCACCATGCCCCCAAGAAGAATCCAAAGTTCCTAGATAGTGAATTGGAAGTCCTGATAGATGAGATCCTCAGGGTAGAGCCACAGCTGTTTGGTACACTGGTCCAACAGACCCCCATGTCGCAGAAAACCAAGATGTGGGCGAGGATCGTTGACAGGGTGAACGCACAATCACCATGTTTGCGCACAAAGGAAGACATCCAGAACAGGTGGTATGACGTGCGCAGGAGGGTCAAGGAGCTGTTGAAGAAGGACTACCTCTTGAGCCAACACACCGGCAGTGGCCCTCCTGCCAAACCACTATACCTCAGGCCCTGGGAGGAGAAGGTGCGGGCCATCCTACCACCAGTGAGCGTCTATGGACTAGAAAACATCCCAGAGCCTGGTGAGTACACAACAAATGTACACAATATTGTGCCACAATACACACACATCACTGTCAAGGGGAGAGTCAAACCATGCACCCTAAGCAAATACACACCAACCAGAACAGAATCATCCCAAAATGTGTATGTCAGTCAGATAAACACAACACATGCCATCTCATAGTGATACGTAACTGTGTCATCACATGTACAAACACAACTACAACTACAGCTAGGCAGTGGCACAAACATAACTAACAAACACATCCAGACATGTAGCCACCACTACAACACCACCTCACAGTGAAACACACTGAAAGGAAGGAATCCTGTGTATGCTGGGCAAGTCAGTGTAGCCAATAGCATCAGGGGAGTCGTAGTCACAGATATTGCCCACCCTCACAATGCGCACATCAACACCACCATGAACCATGCTCACATCACAGGGAGTGGAAAACAACTGACAAGATGGCTGACACTGACTACTGCTGTGGGGAGCACATGGCCCTGCTGGGAACTGGGCACCAAGCAACAGCAGGACACCACTGTCAGCCATCTTGCCATTGCTCTCACACTCACACACAGTGAAGTCCACCCAAAAGCAAGTAAGTATGGGCATGCTGGGAAGTGGGGTGGAGGCAATAGAATGATGGGAGTGGTAGTCACAGATATTGGTCACCCCCACAACTGTCCCATCAACACCACCCTGAACCATGCGCACATCACAGGGAGTGGAAAACAACCGACAAGATGGCTGACACTGGCCACTGCTGTGGGGAGCACATGGCCCTGCTGGGAACTGGGCACCAAGCAACAGCAGGACATCACTGTCAGCCATCTTGCCATTGCTCTCACACTCACACACAGTGAAGTCCACCCAAAAGCAAGTAAGTATGGGCATGCTGGGAAGG